>CM053772.1:31612412-31775396 GCA_028658325.1 Potorous gilbertii
ATCATCTTCACTTGCAATTAAGGAAACGGAGACAGACAGATGTGAAATGACTTGCCCAGAGTCACACAGGTACTAAGTGTCTGAAGTCAAATTTGAACTTAGGGCTTCCTGACTCCAGGTCCAGAACTCTTTCTAATGTTCCACCTAAGAATTAAGAATTAAAAAAACAAAACAAACTTTGAGGTACTTCCTTTTCCCCTTTAAATTGTTAAATACAATTAAAAGCAATAAAACTCGATGATTTTGTGAAGAAACAGTTATAGTCATTCATTGTTTGTTGAATTGAAAACTTGTAGACATCTTTTGAAAAATAATTTGACAGTTTGCTACAATTGCTACAAAAACAATCGCTTGTTTTCACTAAATAATTTTATTGTTTGGGATACCCTCTAAATATGCTGTCAAAAACAAACCAAGAAAGGACTTTATATTTAAAGATTTTCATAATAGCATTGTTTTTAATCACGTACACACACACACACACACACACACACACACAAAACAAAAAACCTTGGACATAGCATGAATGTCCTACAATAGGAAAATAGTTAAATAAATTGTACTACATTCAAATCATGGAATTTAAAAATGCAATTAAGACTCATAGGTATGCAGAATACAAAGAAATGTGGAAAGACTTTTATGAAATAATAT
Organism: Potorous gilbertii; assembly: GCA_028658325.1. NCBI lineage: Eukaryota > Metazoa > Chordata > Mammalia > Diprotodontia > Potoroidae > Potorous > Potorous gilbertii. The sequence goes on from CM053772.1 coordinate 31,613,067, forward strand.
AAAAGAAAGAAAGCACGCACAAACCATAGAAAGAAACTTACTTTGACCACGTAAGAGGTAAAGTGAATGAATAGACAATAAAAAAGACTGAACAAAACTTAGAGGCAGTTACAGAGAAGCTGCTAGAATACTGGAGGTATTGAAATGAATTAATTTAAATGTAAATAGTTACTAGGCACACTTAATTGATTGTATTGATGCCCAATGTTAAGGTTTTCATAAAATATTTAATAATAAAAAAAGAAAGACGTATACTACTAAGCTATCTGAAGATCTAAATGAAACATTTTGGCTCGATCTTAGAGAAGCACATGCTAGAGGCTTATCAAACTATCATTTTTCTTTCACAAAATGACTGATATTTCTGTGAGTCTTTGAAGAGGAAGCGTTGTCAGATTTTTTGTTCCAAGGGCAAAGTTTTACTTCTACCTCAGGGGAAATATGAGGTGGGGAAGTTGCCAAATTCAGCCCTTGTACCAGTCATTGATCGATCATTTGCTTTCCTCAAGTACAACTTCTGTTTCATTTCTTTTCCTTTCTTTCTTTTCTTTCTTTCTTTCCTTCTTTGTTTCTTCCTTCCTTTCTTCCTTTATTTCTTTGTTTCTTTCCTTCTTTCTTCCTTCCTTTCTTTGTTTCTTTCTTTCCTTTCTTTCCTTCTTTCCTCCTTTCTTTTCTTGCCTTTTTTCTTTTTCCCCTTCCTTTCTTTGCTTTGTTCTTTTTCTGTCTTTATTATTTTTCTTTCTGCTTATCTTCATTTTTGTCAGTTTTTATTTCTGTCTTCCTGCCTATCTTTTTTCTTTCTATTCCCTCTCTTCCTCCCATATTTTTTCTCTTTCCTCTTTCCCTCCCTTCCTTCCTCCATCTCCTTTCCTTCCCTGCCTGCCTGACTCCCTTTCTTTTTCCCTCTTCCTTCCTTTTTTCCTTCATTCTTTCTTTCCTTTCCTTTTATTCCTTTCCTCTTTCATAAAAAAAATCTTTACTTGCAAAATATATTCTCAATTTTCATGAAAAACACTGAAAGTCAGTGGTTAGATGACTTGCTCAAATATACTCCAGCAGTAGGAAACTCAAGGTCTTCTGATTCCAAGTTCTGCTTCATTTCCTCTACTCCAGTTTCTGAAAAATGGTGATCAGATCTTCCAAAGAAGGCTTTTTAGTATCTTGCCTTCATTCATTTATCTGATGCATTTTTTTTTATTTTTAAGTTCCTACTAAATGCCAAGAACAGTGCTAAATTCTGGGGATTCAAGCGTAAATGTTGATCAATAATTACCCTAAAAGTGTAATATTCCCTGGAAGTTAAAAAAAAATACACAGATGAATAAATATAAAAATAAGTTGTAAAGGTGCTTTCATATCCAATGGGGGTGTGGGGTAGAATAATAACATTTGGCTAGATCAGAGTAGGTCTTCTAGAGGAGGTGCTGGTGAACGTCTCTTGTGGGAGTTGGAAGATTTCATGAGTCAGAAGTAAGGAGGCATCCGTGAGGGCCTAGTCCTTAGAACACGCTCCGATTTGCCCTTTCTGGTAGAAACAAGTTGGGGGTGGGGGGGAAACAGTCTATGCAAAGTTAGGAAGGCTGGAGAGGGAAAGTGTAAAGGAAGTGGCAAACAGGCCAGTTTGGATGGAATGCAGTGTGTGAAGGGGAGTAATTTACAATAACCAGGGAAAAGTAGACTGGCCCCAGCTCCTGCTGGATTTTCCATGCCAAACTAAGTAGTTTGCATTTTATATTAGAGGCAATAAGGCATTTCTTCAACAAGGAAGCGACATGGTCAGACCTGTACTTCAAGAGTATAAATTTAGCTGCACTTCCAGGATGTTTGGTTTGGCCAAGACTCTGAAAAGGGCAAAGAAAACATCAGAATGGGGAGAGGGTGGCAATGGAGAGGATGGGAAATCCACCGAAGGGCCATACCTGGCTTGCCCCGATTTGGTTTCTTCTGGATCCCAGACACCACCTCTCTGGGGAAAGCGCTTGGAAGCCTCTGAAATGGCTTTGCAAACTCTTCAGCCTTCTAAGGAAATCAGGGCAGTACAGGCAGCGAAGTCAAGATCCTGACCACAACTAGGCAGGTAGCCACAAGAGAGGCCCCCACCCACCTCTGAGCATGTTTTCCCCTTCAAAAGAAGCATTAAACACTCTGCCTCCCAGACCTCCTTGCTCCAGGCACAGTCCTGGCCTCAATTGTTTTTGTTGTACTGGTTCTTCTGATTGATTACAGTTCTCAAAAATCAACATCCCTCTCTGTTTCAACTTTCCCCCATTTTGGCTGCCAGGCATTTTTCTCTTCCCTTGGCTTCTTTTTTTTTTTTTGAGATTTCTCTCTGCTGAACTAGGTCTCCCCCGCTCCCCATCGTGGGTCTTCTCCTCTTCATTCCCCCTTCTTTCTTGCAGACTGCACGCCCCCTCCCCAGTTCTCTTATTCTCTGTCCTTTCTTCATGCCACCACCTCCAGATCTCGGGCCCAATCCCCCCGCTGCTTGTCTCCTTCTCCTCATCTCCTTTCTACGTGCCACTCAGGCCATCTGCCACAATTTGATCAGGTGGCCTGGGAGTGAGGGGAAGAAAACTGTCACTTAAACCTCCCTCCCCTCTCAGTCGGCCTCAAATGGAAAGTGTGATAAATGGAATCGTACAAGGCTCAATTTGGTCTGGAAATTTCAAACTTATGATGTTCAAATAGGTTCATAAATTCCCCCATAACACATTTTTGCTCTCCCTAATACTCAATTGAAGGTTTCAACTGAGCAGGCTCCTCTACCTGTTTTTACAGTCTGAGATATTCAGACCTTGGCATGCTGCTGGTTAACACTCGGGTTTTGGCATGTGCTAAATCTGAGGGCTAGCTCTCAAAGACTGCCCTTGAATACATATTTCCTGATTCTCTTCCAAAGGAGAACTTTTGAAAGAGGGACCCACCACTGTTCCTCAAAGGTCCCTTACTCAGAGGGCATCTCTAGATTACTGTGTTTCTTAAAAAATTTCTGATCGGCTTTCTTGTTGTGAAATGTGTTTCTCAACAAGAAATCCAATTTTATTGTTGAAAAGAACATTGAAAGAAGTGATATGGCTTTAGTTGCAATGCTGTCAAACTCAAATAGAAACAGGGGATACTAACCTGTACATAAGGATCCCCATGGACCATGTATTGATGTGATTTTAAAATGTAATGTCATCCATGTTTTGTTGTATTTTTATTCATTTTGTTAAATATTTCCCAATTACATTTTCATCTGGTTCAGGCCTCATTGGAAGTGTCAATCCAGGACTCACGTTTGATATTCTGCTCTAGATAACTCTCTGAGAAGGCATTGACTTATATTTTGGAGAGTTTCCTAACCTGGGAGCTCCCTCCACCAATGAAATCACAAGTCTAATCTTCATTCTGATTCCTCTGGTTGGGACTAGGAACAAAGAAAATGTGTTAACTGTGTTTCTCTTAGCTAAATCACAAAAGACATTCCTTCTTCCCATCCTTCATTTTTTCATTCTTTCTTTCTCTTATCAAAGGGAACAGAATAGTACAACAGGAAGAAGGTTGGATTTGGAGGCAAAAGATCTGGATTTGAATTTGACTCTAACATTCATCATGAGAATGATGTCCTTAGCCTCTGACCTTGACTTCCTCATCTGTCAAAGCTCACTCCCTGTCTTCAATGAGCTTACAATTTCATGGGGGAGAAAATATGCAATATGCAAATAACTTTTATAAACAAGCTACATATAGGATAAGTTAGATGGAGGGGATTATTCACAACTAAGGAATAAGAACTTAACTTAATTAGAAAGTAAAAATTAGTGATGTCATTTGTAATCTTTGAGATTGAGGATTAATATGTAGATAGATGATAGATAAATAGATAGATAGGTAGGTAGGTAGATACATAGACAGACAGACAGACAGATAGATAGATAGATAGATAGATAGATACATAGATGATAGGTAGGTAGGGGGTAGATAGGTAGATAGATGATAGATAGACAGACAGACAGATAGAAGGTGGATAGATAGATGATAGAAGAAATCTTGAGTTCTTCTTGCTCCATTCCCTTCACTTAGTGGCCCTAGGCAAGTGACATGATTATGTCACACAAAGCCTGAATTTTTTTTATCAGTAAAGTAAGTTTGGACTATATGATTTCTGAAGTCCCAATTCTGTGATTCTGAGCTGAACTAAGACATGCTGAAGGGATTTAAAATTTACTCTCTGTGAATTATCAAAAGGTCTTGTGACTGAGTGGAGTAAGAGTTGACTTGAAAAGATTCAAGTTCAAGTGTAGGTTAAAATGAGTTCAAGCATGGACCACACTGACAGTGGTCAAGTCATTGTCAGTGATCTAGGCAACTCTCTAAAAGAATAAAATGCAGAAAAGGTTCCTATCTTCATTGGTAAAGGGACTTTCCCCATCTGGGAGTTTCTTATTATAAGTGAAATCACAGGGTTAGTCTGTATCCCTGTCCCTCCTTTGAAACAGAATAAGAGTGAGTTCACTCCTGAGCAAAGAAACATTAGAGTATCATCAGGATGGTGAAAGTGACAAGAAAGTGGCAAGAAAGTCTCGAAACAGGCAACTCAGACCTTTTCCACTTGGCAAAATTGAGACTTAGAAATATTGATTTTTTTTTTTAATGTTCAGTGGAAACTGAAGTGACCTTAAGAGTGAGTACTGAAGTTTGCTTTAAAACTGCTTTTTGCCACTGTTGCTGCAGGGCCCTCTTAACTGCCAAGTTTGATTACTCTCTGTTGCTCCAAGAGAAGTCAACACTCCATAAATGGAAGCACCTGGCTGAAAGATACATCTCAGGAAGAAGAAAGCAAATACACAAGGTGTAAGATTCTGGTGAGGAGAGGTCAAGACAGCATCTGTTTTGCCTTGTGTACATATTCAGACACAGCTTTCTGTTCTGGACATCAGTCGAGCATCTAATAACTTCCTGCTTCAGCTGATACTGCAGCAAATGGTTTCCTTGCACCAATGCAGTTACAATTTCTCTAGCTCAGACAGAGAAGTGCAAGTTGCAGCCAATTTTGCATGCCCCCCTCAGCGTAATTGCAATGTCACAGTTACCAAGCGAGAAACCATCAATGAGCGGGGTTAAGTGGATCTGTGTGTAAAGCCAGCATTTTGAGAGGAATATACTATCTTTGCATCCCTGATACATGTGTTAGATTTCTAGATAAACTATGGACCAGACAACTCCCCCAGCCAGGAGAATGATAACAAACGCTGAAATGGGCCTTTCTGGTGGAGAGGATTTCCAGGGTGCCTATATCCAACTACCTATCTATCTTGTCTGTTTATCTATCTATCTATCTATCTATCTATCTATCTATCTATCTGTCTGTCTGTCTGTCTGTCTTTCTGTCTGTCCATCCATTTGTCTATCCATCTACCTATCATTTTTATCCTCAATATCATCATTGTCTATTATCCATCATCATCATTATCTATCACCTACATAAATACATACAGTATCTATATACATTCTGAAAATGTGTCTTTATATGTGTGTATGTATATCTATTTTATTGGTGCTGTTCAGTCACATATAATTCTTTTTGACCCCATTTGGGGTTTTCGTGGCAAGGATACTGGAGTGGTTTGCCATTTCCTTCTCCAGCTCATTTTACAGATGAGGAAACTGAGACTAAGCTACTTGCCCAGGATCACACAGCTAGTAAGGGTCTGGAACCAGATTTGAACTCAGGTCTTCTTGACTCCAGGACCTGTACTCCATCTACCATGCCTCCTAGGTGCCTTATGTTTCTGTACATATATATACACACACAAACACACACACATATACATATACATTGTCTATAAAAGGTAAGTATATATGTGTGTGCGCATATTTAGTTGAACTGAATTGCACTTTCACCATTTCAAATACAGTATTTTATATGATGAAATCTTCAGAGTATCTTGACAAAAGACAAACAGAAATACCTTCAAGGCAGTTAAAGACTTGGCAAAATGATCCTGAAATACTGTTCTATTGTTTACATGATAGGGATTGGGACTGCATCTACATACCTAGGGTGAATGGAAGAATGACTATGTCCCTTCAGAACTGAGCTCTAAATGCTATATGTTAGAAATAAACAGATAATTAATAATAATCCAGATAACAATTGAAATGATCCGAATAAGCTTCTCAGTTGGTTGTCAGACAGATGTCATTCTTTTCAGCCTCGTTTCATGTCACTCCCCTTCACATGTTCTCCATTCCAACCCAGCTAGCCTGCAAACTGGTGCCCACACTTGCCGTTCTCTCTCTCTCCTCCTTGCTTTGGTACAAGTTGTCCCTGTTTCTACAATGGCCTCCATCCTCACCTCTGACTCTCTGAATCCTTCCTTCCTTTCATTCAAGCACTGCCTCCTACTCTTTTCATGTGTTTCATACATATATAATACTCACTTCCTGGACCAGATGATCTGATGACCAGGTGTGTTACATGTCTCTTTTCTCCTCAGGGTTCCCTTAAGGGGGTTTTGAGATACCTAGGCTCTCTGAAAATGACTCGAGCCCCCATCAGTGATGTCCCCTCAAATATAGACAGTGCCCCTTCAATGCCTCTTACACACTAACAGATTCATTTTTACAAAGAAATATTTACTTCAAAGGCATCATCATGAATACACAAACCCATCCCTCCCTCAACACACAGGAGGCATAGTACTCTTCACTTTCCCATACCACCTCAGTCTCTGGCCAGGAGAAGGGGATTAGCTTCATATCTTATTTCCTATATAACAGTACAATTTCCAAGTCTAAAAGCCCCTTTCAGCTCAGGTCCCAGGCACCCTGACTCTTCTGGATTTTCCAGATGAGCTGATTAGCTGCAAATCTTACCTGGAATCCCGGCTCCAAGGTCTTCATGACTTCAACTCCCAAACTAGTGGGGACCGCCACAAACAGAACTGAAGACGATTAACACCCCAGTCCTGGGTTCTCAAAAACAGTGAGGAAAGGTAAGTATCATTCCTGTTGGCTCAGTTCATGGTGCCTGCTCTGTGGGTGAACTGAGATAGTCAGTCCTTGGGCACAGTTGGAAAGAGCTCCCAGGAAAGAGGAGTCTGTTTCAGTCTGTCCTCTTTCCAAGACTTCATTCATTTAAAGACTCAAAGAAGCTGCTCTTGCCTAGTGGAAAAATACAGGCTTCACATCCATGTGAGGTGACCATATCAACCATAAGGAGTCCCCTTACACAGAACTCTAGTTTACTTCCCTTAGTACATTTTATAGCTTTACTTGAGGTAGGGAGTGTTTCTTCTTTTGTGTGTTTGTCTGGAATATAGTAAGTATCTAATAAGTGCTCAGGGAACTGAATTAAATTGAAATGCAAGTTAAGAAAGACAAAATCACTCCTGGGATGAATATATATAATTCTTCCATTGCAGCTGTCCTCATCAGTTGGAGGCACCATTTTCCGTAAAGATTAAAATTGATCTCCAACTTATAGAATGACCATCTCCCACCATTTCAAGTTTCATTTCACATCCTCCTTTCTTTATAATTGGAGAGGAAAGACAATTAGAGTGTGTCCTCATTTAAGGACTTGAAGTTCAACTGGTGAAGCATCCTATCCATGACTACCACAGTTTCCGTTTCTTACATCAATGGTAGAAGATTTTTAGGTACAGAATGGATGAATTAACTGCTGCTAGGAAGCCAGTAGAGGAAGGACAATCATGGTGGTTTTCTTCTTTTCGGTAATATACAAAAATGACATTAACAAAAGCTTTCTCATTGGCATAGCATAAGATTTTTTAAAAAATCAAATCCATATATATACATATATATATATATATCTTAGATTTTGAAGAAAAAACATTCACCAAGTAACAATGAGTTATGTATTTCCATTTAAAAATTTTGACAGATGTGAAGTAATGCTTTAAGAAATAACATTTTCATTATTGGTACAGGGTACATTGACCTGATGGCTTTTCTAGGCTTATTTGCTCATACTCACTGTGAGCTTCCTGCAAACACACCCTTCCATTCTCACACTTGACTTTTCTCTCCTGTGCCTTTGTCATAAACGACAGAATAATCTATTTATATGAAAAAATGATTCTCACTCACATTCGTTTCTGGTTTAGATTCTAACCTTGAATTTAGGATCAGAGATATTCATCGACCTCAGGGGTTATATAAACCATCCTGCTCATTTTACAGATGAAGCAACTGAGGCCAGAGAATTAAGTGACTTTCCCCTGCTCATGTGGGTAGTTAAGTAACAAAGTTGGGATTTGAACATATGCTTTGAACTCCAAATCCAGGGTGCTTTTCCCTGACCTACTCTATTTATTCTGCCCAATGGATGAATGAAGAGAGGGTGTTAGGAGAAGTAGAAAATTATTTCTTTCCCATCCCCAAACTATTATTTGATTTTTGAAAAGTCTACATTCAGCTTTTTCCTGTACTGTATAATATTGCCTTAATTTCTCAGTTTAAGGAACTTTGTCACTTTTTTCCCATTTTTTTGATGAATTCAGAGTGGAACATCCCGGGCCTAAGATAGTTTTCTTGTGTTTGTCTTTCCCTCACCAGCACACTGCCAGTTCTCTTTGTCTCCATGAAATCCTCCCCAATGGCCTATAAAACAATTTAAAAGTTTATACTAAACACAGCACTAACACTGCTTCAGAGAGGCATGGTAACAGTTGAGGGGGCATGGGAAGATGAGGGAGAGGGATCTTGACCCATTAGATCAACAAACAAAATAAGTCCTGGGACTCTGAGTGCAGATCAATGGCATGCCTTTTCTTAGGTACATTTAGTCTATCCTGGGCAAATTTTCCATGATACCCATTCATTAGAGATGGCCAACACATCTTTGTGATCAAAAATGAAAAACATATCTTGCTGTGAATATCGGTTTTAACATTCATTTTGGAATTCTTCCATTGGCTTATAAGTTTGTGAACAATGCATTCTAAAAAAGCTCATCCTTTTTGATTATTTTTTTTTGTTTTGGGGGGATTTTTGTTTGTTTTTAATTTGCAGCTGACATTTTCACTAGAGCAAACCTCCTAACACTCTTGCTTCATTTTCACAATTACTTTCATTGCAGGATTATTGGCTCTTCAAAAATTTAAAACAAGTGACCAGATGCCAAAGCTTTACAAAGCACTATACATTACCAGCTGTGCCATATAAATCCCAGTTGTTGCCTTTTTTTTATCAGCAAGCTGTGGTTGGTGTGTGATGTCTTATTTTTCCCCATCCAGACATATCTATCCATGCTCCCCATTGATCTGCTGGGGATAACTTATAAATATAATCTTATTCATATCTCTCATCTAATCCAAACCATAAACTCTTTCAGCCACTCAACATGCATCATTATTTTTTGGGGGGAGGGAGAAAGGGGCAGAGGGGCACGGGAAGAGAATACATGTCATAAAAAGCACATCTACATAATTGGGTGAATGTTGTCACTAGCTCTTCTTTATATCGAAAGAAGTCATTTGAACTGGGTGACTGGCTTGAGCCATCTGTTGTTAAAGACAGCCTTTACAGTTGATTCTTGGATGCTGTGTTCTATTACTTTCCTACTTAACTTCAAAACAATTTTGTGTTTTGACCCCGAGATATCAGCATTAAAGCTTATTCTCTTACATATGGCAGCCAGAATGCAGCAAAGGGAAATAGTTAAGTGATTTAAATTCTTAACCATTGAAAGCTCTCAGATCATTGATGTCCAAGACTAAGTAGAAGAATCAAGCATGCAGGGCTGGGATGCTGCTAAAACAATATGCCATTCACTAATAAAGCACAACGGGCCCATTCTCAGCTCCATCGTCATCAGTGATCAATGGGGTCTTCAGTCTAAAAATTGAGGATGAGTGCTGCATGGTCTTCAGACTCTTTAGTTAAAGATTAAAAAACAAAACTGAGAATGGAAGTTAATAACTTTTCCCAATCATTTGATTTATCTAAAATCTATCTAAGAAAAATGAATAAATAAAGGCTATCTAAAATGGCAGACAAACTGGGCGGGGGGAAGGCACCTGATGGGTGGACCTATATAAATACACTCCCAGCTTCTTTACTATCCCCTTTTTTCATGAGTCAGTGCCCTGGCATCTGCTCCCAAACTGTTCCCATCCTGTTCAAAAACTGACCTGCATATAGATTGGGCTTAATGACCAAATGTTTAAAAATTCATTGCACAAGAACAGCTGAAAGCAGTTGATTGGTTTGAACTTTATTGTGTGCACCTTGGTTCCCAGACCTGCAGTAAAGGGGAAGGTCAGCTGGTAAACATTTGGGCATTTAAAAATAAAAAGGGATAGATTTCCCAATGCCCATGTCTGTTTCATTTACCCATAGTATTATCCCCAATGAGCTGATTGCATGGCGGGGGTGGGGGTTCCTCCAGAGCTGGGATTTGGATCACATCTTTAAGAAATGCTTACATGGTAATGTTCTATCCCTTGAAACATCCCTATTTTAAATGTTTACTTTTGGAAGATTCAGGTTTGGTTTTGTCTTGTTTTTAAGATTTCTCCCCCCTTCCCTCCCACTACCCAACACAGAGTTGGTGCATGAATGAAGAAATAACTTCATTTCAGTGTAAGGTAAGTATTTCTTTGTGTCGAGGATGGATTTGCTCTCTTGGTGTCCCCCTGATTTAAGAATATGATCGAGCTATTAATGTTTTCCAAAACAAAAAGAAGTCCTCATAAGAAAAGGAATGCTTGCATGTTACCTTTACGGCAGGAGATAAAAACCTCACTTGAAGCTCACAAGCATCCTGCGAGCTAATGCTAGAGTTACTGCATTCCTCAGTTTATAAAGAGACTGAAACAAAGTCAATTGCTCCAGAATGTCCAGCTAGTAAATGCCTGAGACAATATTTGAACCCGGGTCTTTCTGACATGAATTCTAGTTTTCTACTATACCACATGAGTGTGTGTTTGTGTGTGTGTGTGCATGCGTGCATGTAGTATGTTTACTAGGTGGTACAGTGGGTAAAGCATTGGGTCTGGAGTCAGGGAGATCAGAGCTCAAATCTCACCTCAGATATTTCCTATCTGTGTGATCCTGGACAAGTCACTTAACTTCTCTTCAATTTCCTCTTTGGTAATTGTTGTGAGGATCACATGCAATAAAAATCATAAAGTATTTAGCACAGTGTCTGACACATAGTGTTATTTAAATTCTGTTATATATCGTCCTTTCCCTCCCATGACCTTCAATAGTTTAAACAACTTTTTTTAATATTCATGATGCTATACAGGGAATTGGAGTGTTATTATTAATACTCTGGCTTCAATGATTGCCCTAACCATGTCCTAACAAAGTCACAAGTGACTTGAGAATTGCAAACCATGCCATTATCCCTAAGGCTATTTTTTTAAAAAATCACTCAAAAGAAATACTGACGGATCAAATGCGTCATACAATACATATTGTCAGGGAGAAAGAACATGAGATGGGGGTGTTCAAGTCAGATCTTAGGAGAGTTATGATGAGTAAATGTTATTTCATCCATCTCATGTGGAGAGTTCTAAGATCACTTATAAACCATCCTTGTAATGGTATAATGCTCATTGTCTCTTCTTTTGTAGAACTCACAGAAAAATCATTTCTCCTCAGTGTGTGGATATAAGCTCCCAGAGGGTAGGTATTGTGTCTTTAATGAGTGTATGGTCAGCACCTGCCTCAGAGCATAGCAAATGCTGGTTGGTTAATGAGTTGTGTCTGCTGTTCATCCATTCTACTTCTGGAAGATGCCTGGGCTCACCCTTGGTATGTATTTGTTCATCCAAATTGATTGAGTTCTTAATGATTCAAAATTCACCTAAAGAAAAGTAGATCCTGGCCTCCACTGAAAGCTACAAAAAGTCATGATGGTGTGGTGAGAAATGGGAAGGAGGAGTGATGTTGGTCTATCATTCTCAAGGAGGACCATGACATCAGGGAAGTGATGCGAATTGGACTGAAGTGAGGGAGTCTCATGTTCTTCTCTGGAGTCATCTGGGTCTAGTGGCAAGATATATATCAGGATGACTGGAGATGGCCCCAGATGAAGTTGGGAGACCTTGGCCTTTGTAAGCTAAGGTCTTTAATAGGTCTTAGTTTGACTGAGGCAACATGCATTCAGTGATTAAGGTTAGGTAAGAAATGAGGCTGAGGGAACACAAGAGACTAAAAAGGTGAGGGGGTGTCTCCTTTTAGTCTTCCTGCATATTAAAGGTACCTGCAGGACAGCTTCCTGCCTCAGACATACACTGTCTATGTGATCCTAGGCAAGTCACATAAGTTTTCATTACCTGGGCAACTCTCTAAAATGATAAAATGGATAGCAACCTGTATTGTTAGAGGGAATTTCCTCACCTGGGAGTTCCCTTTATTGGTGAAATCACAGGTTCAGTCCCTATCCCCATCCCTATTCCTCAGTTATTGATACCATTTCTACTACTGACCTCATGTCTGTGCCTTTTTCCTTCATTTTTGTTGATGATTTGGGGACCTAAGGTAGCAGGGTATCTACTAGTGTTCATGCATGTATTGAACTTGTTATCCCCTTTAACTAATTCTCCTTTATAATTTTCCTTTTCTCAGTAGGCAGTCCTTTGTTATTACAATGATAGCCATAAGAGTAGTAGGGATGTAATTTCCCGTAATGCTGATAGGAGCTGTTTGCATATACCCATCCAGTTTATTCTTAGATTCACTGACTTGTTCCTCTCATATTTAAATACAAAATGTGTTTATTTTCATCAGAAATGCTTGCTTGTGAGCTCTGGGAGCTAGGCACTGGAGTCAGGGCCTCATAGAATGTAGATGAAAGGATAAGAGATGTCATTTTTTGACATGTAGAATTGGTTTTATATTTTTCTTTCTTCAAATACAGGCAGCTCCAGAACCTCTATGATAGGATCATAAACTGGAAGTGAGAAGGGCCCTGAGACATTCTCTAGTTCATCCCCTCATTTTACAGGTGAAGAAACTGAGGCACAGATGACAAATGTAGAATCCTACAGAACTAGGAGTCTAACACAGGTCCCCTGATTTTGTATCCTGCTGATTCAGTGTTGATGTTGATGCTGTCTAGGTGGTGCAGTGGATAGAGCCATGGGTCTAGAGTTGGGAAGACCTGAATTCAAATGTGACCTCAGATACTTCCTTGCTGTGAGACCCTGGGCAAGTCACTTCACCCTGTTTGCCTCAGCTTGCTCCTCTGTAAAATGAACTGGAGAAGAAAATGTTAAACCACTTCAGTATCCCTGCCAAAGAAACCCCAAATGAGGTCACAGAGAGTTGGACAGGACTGAACAACAGCCCCTGATTTTGTAACCTGCTCTTTCAGCTACAGTTGTTTGGTTTGTTTGTTTTTGTTTTTAGCCTTGGTTACAAGGGCCCAAACAAAACCCTGCTGTTATCAAAAAAGACCAAAAAGTTTCCTCCAAATCTTGTCACCTGATAACTTCCTCCTTTTGAATTCTGTCCATTCGTTAGAATCCATCAAAAGTTAAGATGACTGAGTATCTACTGTTACAATTTTGAAAGTAGAAATGAAAGGCAACATACAAGTCATTAAGAAATACTGTCTTTCACTCCTACCCCCCAAGGTCTTCAACACTTTAACTAGATTTCATTAATTTTTTTGATGGCTCTGTGATATACAAAGGACTAATACAGGGGACTGGAGTCTAAACATTCATTCATTCAGCAAATAATTATTAAGCACCTACTGTGTGCCAGGTCCTGGTGATACAATGAGAGAAACAAAACAGTCCCAGACCTCAAGGAATATACATTCTGATTTTTCTTATTACATGCGAACCATGGCTATATATCCAAGTTATACCTTTTACCTTTCAAGATTTTAACTTTCAAGATACAGCTTCTAAAAATTAAGTCAAGACCCCTCATCCCAAACTCTTTAGCACAATGTTGTTGTTACATTTCCTAAAAGATTGAGCAGCTTGCCATATTAAACAGTGGCAGGACTTGGAGAAGACACTATTTAGTGAGTGAAATATTCCCCACCCCAACCCTGGTGGAGGTGGTTGCTCAGGTCTTCCTCACTCTAAAGTCAGTTCTCTTTCCCTTATGATATCCTGTGTCTCGTGCAATTTTTATAGAGGATAGAGAACTGGATTTTAAAGTGAGGAAGACTTAATTTGTGTTCCATCCCTGCTATATCTATGTGACTCGGACAAGTTGTTTAACCTCTAAGCGCCTTGGGCAATTTTCTTACACAAGAGGGCTCAGGAAAGGTATCAGTCTTCATTGATAAAGGTTGATTTCTCTGGGCACTCAACACTCAACTGCATGCAACTGTATACAGAGTCCAAAAATTTAAATGATCTATATGAAAATCAACAATTATCCACTTTTGTAGATGTCTCTAAATGTTTGAATGACTACATAGCTTAGATGGGTTTTAAAGAAGTATATCTAAATGTGTTGGCTTTATGCTTTGATGGAAATGATGTTATCAGTGTGTGTTCTTCATTTCCATGGACAAGTGAAATCCAATCAATAACTTCCAAACTGAAAATAGATTTTTGTTTGAAAACCAATAATACCAAATGATGCTAAGAAGATATAATATAGGATTGTCCTTGCAGGAAATTCAAAGTTAAATAAAGAATTTCAGTTCAATTTCCAAGATTCCTACTTCAAACCTGGCAGAAATGTGTTCAAAATGGCAGAGTGAAAGAAATTCTATAATGCTGGCTGTGTATTTCCATCTTCACTTTCATCAGGACTTTTTCTCCACCCTCTACCCAACCTAGTGTCCAGTTCCTCCATCAAAGTCAGTTCCTGAGGACCTGAGGTCGGGTCTTACAAATGTGAGCTCCAGAATTTATTATTGCAGTCTCCTAGGAAATACGTGAAATTCACTTTAGTTCAAACCACCCAAGCATGACAACTCTAATAATGATGTTTTAATAGTGTCTACTATGTTCAAGTTTTCTGAAATCTGATATCTGACACAAGCTAATATAAGCAGTATCACCCCCCTCCTTATTTTTAATAAAACAGTTGCTTAAATGAGGAATCCAGTTGTACTATGCTGATAAAACTTAAATGATTTTGAAAATGATGTTTTACTCCCTCATTTATTATTTCACTGGTGACCAAGATTATGTGTTTGTATTACAGGTATCTCCTTCTAAATATACTCTAAAGAGAGTATATTCACCTCTGAAAATTTAGGTAACTATCAAAACTACTGAAGCAGCTACTATTTACTTCCTGTATAGTTGCCCTGGAATATAAGTATTTAATTTGTGTATATGTGTAAATACATGTGTGTATACATGTATACATATATACATACATATACACATATACTTGTATGTTTGTATGTATTTTCTAAATTCTTTGGTCTGGATTCTAACAGACTACTTTTTTTAATTGCCTGCAAATTTTTGTGTAATGAGTATGCAGGCTTCGCTCAACAAGGTTGACATTGTTGAAGGGTGGGGTAGAGGTTAGAGATGTGTGCTTACATAGTTTTTAATAAAATCAAACCCAAAAGAAACTCAATAAACAAATGACAATGTTTGGAAAAGAGAGGAACTCATTTCCTTTGATAGGGTGCAGAGAATTCAAGAAACCTGTGTTTATAATGACCGTCTGTTTTGGTTAGTGTGAAAGAATCTACTTGTTACCCACTTACAAATAAACAAAATTGATCAGCTCTCCTTTTCGACAGCAGGCCTGGTGGAGTTTATTTTAATTTTTCTATAAAATTGGAATACAGAGCACTTATCCTATATCCAAATTCTATTATGGCCTTTAAGACATATTTTCCCAGCTGTTTTCTTCTCTCTTTGGGAGACAAGTTGGCATTTTAGTCTGTGTTTTAAAATTCCTTTGCTTTGCTCAAAAATGTGAATTTCCTCAAACTTAAAAAAAATCTATCTGTTGTCCATGTTTGGATACTTGGTTACATACCAAAGGTCTCTTTTTTCTTGGCAGCCGATTTTAGAGCAAGTTGCTACTACTGAATTAATTGAAAAACCTAAGTCAAATTAGTATTCCCTGCAGGATTGGCTGCTACAAATGTAAAATCTTATGTAACCTATGAAGTCATTGTTCAGACTTCTGGGGCAGGCACATTCTATCTAATGAGCAATTCAACCTTATTTCCAAACATACAAATAATTCGTGCTGTGGCATTTGTGAAGCAGAGATATGTGTTACCCACTTTGACATCTTCCTTTTGGAAATCACTTCATCTATTTTGAAGAAATTTGAGGATCCCCCTCAAAAAGGAAAAGAGAAATCATACCATCCTTAAATTTGCTAGACTTCTTTCCAAATCTGTTTCTAGTTAATTGGAGTAGGTAAGTCCATTTGAACTTTGCATTGGCATTACACATCATCTTTTTCTTTCACTGTCAACTTAAGAATTAATTGTGCTGACCGAAAGATGGGTCATGAGGAAAAGGATTTTCATTTTTCATTTCTTTCAAAGAAAAGACAAATTCAAATCTCTTGATTTCTGGAGCGCTGTTCCAACAAAGGGGTGCTATTTAAATTTGGTTTTTTCCCCATAACTTTTTTTGAAAAGCTGGGTTGTATTTGCCTTTATTGTAAAGATTACGTTAATCCATCAAGAAATTTTTTAATCAATAAATTCATTTTTACTCTCAAGACGTGTAAAGCCATGAGCATTTCCCAGATGTGGATGTGGATATAAGTAAAGAAAACTCCTCTGTTCTGAGAGGAAAAACTGTTGACATTTCTTTGAAGTGTAATCTCTTTTGTTTATTTGGTTTTTAATAGCTTCCAGCAGTTAGCCACATATTTTTTAAGTGATGTTGCTCACATAGTGGATTCTTTTTCTTAAATCCTGAGTGGCATTCCCCTACTGCCATACATTTAGAAGATTAACCTACAAAATGATGGGCCCTTCACTAAGGTAGCTAACTCAGAAATGGATAAGATACAAAGATGTGGGCCATTGTGTTTATATCATCTAGACTAAAGGAATATTTTCTTTCTATTCTGTTGATTCATAAAAGTATTTGTTTTTAAAGGTTTCCCTTCCAGGTTGCACAAATTTTCCCTGGGGCTATTCCAAAAAAAGCCAAGAAGATAGAACAGACCTAAACTTTTTTTTAATTCTATAAGTCAATGCATATCCTTCAATATCAAGTTTGAAAAAAAGTAAGGGAGTAAAACAGTGTTCAGTTTGCCTGTGCGTATTTCAACTGCCATGGGGTAGTAGAGAACAATACGTAAGTATGCTCCTTAAATGAGGAAATTTTAAATATCAAGTGATAAGAAATCATTAAAATTGACTGAGAGCCTGAAAAGTCTTTGACACTGAAAAATGGAAACTATTTGGAAAGTAAGTGAAAACTTAAAAAAAATAGGTACAAGCTTTTGACATTTCATGATGATTTATATAGCATGCTGCCTGAGAATTAATTTGATATCAGATGTAATGTTAGCTGTTGCAAAATGACAGAAAGCAAAACACACTCAAGGTTGAAGAATTTTTCTTAAACAAATGGGACCAAGACCTATTCCTCATCCTGTCCAATCAATGTTTTTAACTATTACTTATAATAACACAACTCTCCACGTATGTCTGTATGCACACACAAAATATTCTGAATGTTGCATTGCTCTTGGATTGTGATGTCTACGTGTACTCATGGATGGAAAGTATGCTTCCTCTAAATACTCCCCCAATAAAAATATTACTCGTCTGCTCACTTTTTAAGTGTTAGAAATGACTTAAATAATTTTTTGCCCCACAGTTCAAGGGAAACTTTAGGCAAATCAACTTGTTTAATTTTTCATGCACTGCCAAACAATGTCCTTTACACATGAGCAATAAAAGGTTTTTAAGTGATGCTACTTGAACTGCTTTTGCAGCTATATATTAAGATTTGTTCTGTTTTTCATGTGTTTTCCATCAAGGAAGTCTGTGGTTGCCTTCCTGATTCTGCTGGACTGGAAAAACATAGCTAATATGGTGTGATCTGGAGAAAGCTTTGATGCTGAGGCTTTACAAATAAACCTCCAGATGCCATATGGTTTACATTCATCTCTCAATTTATTTCCTATAAATGTCTATTGAATTTCCCATTGAACCAACACATGTGAAACTGGAGCTGGAAAAGAGAGCACTATAGAATACTTTGTGGCAGCATGTGATTATCATATTTCTTTCCCAATATTGCTACCAACCTTAAATGCATGGTAAATTAGTCAAATGCCAAAGTTCTCAGACTTAGAGTGAAAATAAAGGGGAAAAAATATTTCCAACGATCTCAAAACAAACACTCGGTTTCATATTTGGGAATGTTCCTTGAACACCAGGGCTGCAGAGTTGGGGCACATGGGAGTAGGGCTGAGGACGGGGGATCTGCCCTGAGAAATGCAACTCTCCTATAAACCTCATGGATGGGAATAAATACTACTAAAACATTGCGAGGGGAAGAAAAGCAAATGACACAGGGAGAAATTTACATAAATATGCTTCCTGATGGACTGTTTTTATATCAGCCTTCCTGATTTCCTTCTTTTCTGGAATCTAGGCAGTCCTCCCCTAAATCCCTGTACCCTGGAGCCAGGCCAGTAGTTTTTCTAAGAATTGTTTACTTAGAGCCTCACCTTGTGAATG
This sequence comes from Potorous gilbertii, assembly GCA_028658325.1. Lineage (NCBI taxonomy): Eukaryota > Metazoa > Chordata > Mammalia > Diprotodontia > Potoroidae > Potorous > Potorous gilbertii. The sequence goes on from CM053772.1 coordinate 31,631,692, forward strand.
TTCATTTTTTTCCCCCTTTAAGACTACTTATTTAGAGATTTATCTCTTGCACCGTTTAGTGAAACTGTGATACATGTTAAAAAATCTTTTTCCTCTTAATTCTGTAATCACAAATCTTTCTCTCACTCACACATACACACACACACACACACACACACACACACACTCCAAATCCTACTCCAATCCCCCCCAAATATTCAAATATTTCACAAAGGTAAAGCAATATTCAGCTGGACGACCAACTTGTTTATAAATCAGTCAATAAACATTTTGCTTTTCCCCTACTTCTGTTACAATGAATATTATTCCTCCTTCCGAAATATTAACATGTTATATGAAGACCATGAAAAATAATATTCTTTTAAATAAGCAGTTTACTTGTACTTAACAAATCAATAAGCATCAATTAAGTGCCTGGTACCCGACAGTCACTAAATTTGGCCCTGGGTTTACAAAGTCAAACCTCAAGGTGCTTACATTCTATCAGAGAATACAACATCAATAATAAGTATATGTAAAATATATACAAAATAAATGATGCAACTTTGAGGGACGGAAAAGCAACTCATGTTCCCACAAATGCTTAAATTATATGGAAAAGTCCTCAAATTCAGTATTTCCTTATTGGCTTTTTTCAATTTAATTTTCTGTGGCTTTAGAATTATACTTCAGTATAATTTGTTGTCATTTCATAAAACAAATCCACATCATGGAGGAAAAGAAGGAAGGAAGACAGGAAGGAAGGGTGGGAGGGAGGGAGGAAAGAAAGAATGATAACTCTTCATAAGAATTGAGAAGAAAAAAATGGCCCTTTTTGTAACTAATTTTCATCCTAATCTTTTGGGATCCAATTGAAAATAGAGATTAAAAATTATACATCACTATCCAAACGGTATTAGTTTTATTTATTTTCTTAACAAAAACTGGTGGCATCCAACTGATTACAACTTGTCTCCGCAACCAAGAAATTCATACACTGATGACCCAAAATAGGTTTCACCATACTGCCAGTAGTAGAAAATATTCTGAAAAGAAATTAAATGTAAAACGACATGGAGTGAGGGGAGAAGAATTCAATAAAACAAGGTAACCGAATTTTGTGGTTGTTTCATGTATCATCCTTCAACGTGCCACTGAGGCTAGGACTGAGTATCCTACATTTAACTTGCTGGACTTTGATAGCAAATACAGGAAGATTATTCAGATATGTTATTTTGAATAGATGAATGGGAAAAAAATCCCTTCTTGTTTATTCATAACCATAAAAGATGTTTGAAGTACTTTGCATGTATTTTTCCATTTATTTTTATTAGTACTAAATAGAAGATGCCAGATGCTCCTTTAAACAGAAAGTTTAAGTTTCCTTCAAAAATTAGGTGCTTGGCCTAGCTCAATTGGGCTGTGGGGGGAAAAGCTACAGTTTTAATGACTACACTAAGTCAGTTTTTTATATGTGAATATTATATTATTTGGAAGACTCCTTGCAAATAAAGTTCACTTCGGACAGAAAAGTAAGTTGCTAGTAAATATATATGTATTTATGTATATCATACCAAGATAGAATATCTAATATTTTCCATTCAATTCTAAGTGTAGCATAAAGAGGTTGTTGGGTTTTTTTTTAACTGGTTCCTAATTTTGTACCTTTTTTTTTTCAGAATGTCATTCAAGTTAGATTTCTTAATGACTTACCCACTCAAAGCCCTCCGAGGCCTTTTGTATCATCGTCTGGCTCTTCGCTGCATTGCCTAAGCTTAAAAAGGTGAAAATATTGAGGCAAACAGCAGAGGCCTCCAAAAGAAGGAAAATTCCTTCAGACATGATACATTCGCCCTAAAAAAGAATGCAATAACATTTGGAAAATGCAAAAGTAAACTCCCTATAGACAAGTTTCCTCTTGTCCATTATTAAGGTCTGAAAAATTCTTGGGCTCACATTTTAAGAGTGTATTCCAACTCTGTCCAGGTCAACTCAGTAAATGTTTCTTGCGACTTAAATGCATTTATTACACTGTGCTGGATGCTGAGAATACAAACAAAGAGAAAAAAAAACCCTCCCTTTGAGGAGTTCACATTCTACTGGAGGGAAAGTAATTTTATTTATTGTTTTCAAGAGTACAATATATGTAATTAGTTATATACAGTTAGAAATTGAGATAATATATGTGAATATATATGGATATATAAATAATTATGAAAGAGATATAAGTATATAAAAGATAGATCCTAAACCCCTTGAGGGAAAGATCTTTTGTTTCCTTTTGTATCTCTGGCTTTTAGTACAGTGCCTGGCATATAATAGGTGTTTAAATAAATGCAAATAAACAAAACTAGATATTTATTGATTTTGATAAATAGGAGTAATAGAGAGATTATATTCATATAGAAGCATGTATAGATAGCAATGCTATACTGATTACAGATATAGATGCAGATGCAATTATAGGTAAAGATATAAGTATATCTCACTTGTTCTCCTCTCAGCTCTCCAAAGAAAAACAGGGTTCCAGTTTTATCCAAAGTATATTAGATCAACAATTATAAAGCTGATTTTCTTTCTGTCTGGTCAACATCCTTATCAACCAACACTCCCATGCTTCAGTGCTAACCAGCTGCTTTGACTGGAGAAGCGCTGACCACTTCACCCTCATTCACTTGGCGGTTCCAGTGAATTCAACCATGAATTCTATTCCAAGTCTAGACTGCAGTATTCTATTGCAATCAGGGTTAACTTTGCAAGAATATTTGAAGTCAATTAATTCTTGGACAACCTATATATTTCTGAATGACTAGAAAGTGTTCTTTATCTATGATTGAGTATTTCCAATCACCCACTAATAAATACAGCTATGCATGCATAGATTCAAGTGTTATAAGAACTCACATAACTATGGTGCTTTGAAGTTTACAAAATGCATTATTGTGTGTTATTTTCCTCATTTTATAGAAGTAAAAGCTGAGGCTTGACATGTCTGCCATCACATGGTTAATAATATGACTTGGGTCTATAAGCTAGGAATGCTTACAAAATCAAAGTCTAGCACTCTTTCTCCTATAACCCATTGATACTGACAAACTAAGTCACTGCTATTTCATTTCTACCTTCTGTAATTTCTAGAAGTGACTCACATCCTACTGGAGAGAGACAGTCTAGGGGCAATAGGGAGTTTCAGAATGTCATTAGACATGAAGACTCAAAAGTCAGGTCCCAGAGGAGAAAAATCTTAAGCATTTCTACGTATATATGTCCTGGGAGAGATGAGAATCTTTTAAGTTTCATTCTTTTATTCAGTCATTTCTAGTCGTGTCTGACTCTTCATAACCCTATGTGGGGTTTTCTTGGCAGAGATACTGGAGTGGTTTGCCATTTCCTTCTCCAGTTCATTTTAGAGATGAGGAAACTGAGACAAACAGGATTAAGTGACTTGCCCAGGGACACCCAGCTAGTAAGTGTCTGAGGCCAGATTTGAACTCAGGAAGATGAGTCTTCTTGACTCCAGGTCCGGCATTCTGGTGCCATCTAGCTGGTGCCTCTAAGTTTCATAAAGACACCGAGTTATATACAATGAGTCAGCAAGCTCTTGAATAGACTATTTTGACCCTCAGTTTAATATTCTCTCCCCTCTACCACTCTGGTTAAAATGAAGTTAATTCACATGATCTCTAAGTTTTCTTTCAATTTTAAGGGTCTGTGATTACATAAAATTTAAAGACTACCATATCCCCATGAATGGAATTGCGTCCATGTAAGCACTGACTCAAAAGTGGCATTTTGCAACTCATTCATGCTCTGCCTACCATTAGCATACCTCCAGGGCATCTACCCAACGTTCCCTGAATAGTTCTCATGTTCTCCTACTCTATTGTCTCGCTGAAGTGACTGTCATTTCTCCAATACTATGCCAGTAGCACACAAGGCCTAGAAGCTTCTACCATGCTAGAAAGGCTTCCAGAATTACCCTGGCATTAGATAATGTTAGCCTTCTAAGATCCAGCCTGGCTAAGTTGTGACAATTTGCCAAACAAAGAAGGTTAAATTTAAATTAGAAATGAATGAATGAAAAGTACTGTACTAAGTATTAAGGCTACAAACACAAAAGCAAATGAGGCTCCTGCCTTCACATATTATATGTGTAACACACATATATTGAAAGTGTCTTACACTATCACAACATGGAATCTATAACTAGAACCCATTCTTCCTGATGGTTAACAATTCTCTTACGTTTAGAATCAAATATTCTTCTCACCTGGTTTGCCTTCTCCTTCAATGAATCCAAATACATCTATTTTTTTCCAGTTAACCTGGGATCTTGACATAAGATTATAAGGTATCAATATAAAATGCCTTTAGTTCTATCTTATTGGATTTAATTATGGAGGCATCTTGTTATCAGACAGTTTCACATGTAAGCTAACTTCAGGGCTGTGGAAACTTAGGACAGTATTATATTGATATTTCAATGTATTTTCTTCCTATTGATGAGCAAAATATCCAAGATATAGTTTTTTTTCTAATGATGGATGCACATATATAAGGACCTGGCATCCAGAAAAGTGCAATTTAGTTAAGAAAAGTAACAGAGATTCTAGGTATGTTGACTCATCCACTCAAGCAACAAAGGCCATTGATTTGATCACAGTTGTAAGTGATAGGTTGGGTGTGACTGTTATGGCAAGACTGTTAGAATGGCTTGCTATCCATTGCACCACCTAGCTGCCTCTAGGAGTAAGCCATGAAGTGAAGTTTTGCTACGGAAAGTCTGAAAGAACAGACCAAGGGAGGCCAGTCACCACTCAGCACTCTAGAGCCCTTTGAGATGGAAGTTAAAATTCCCAGAGTGAGCGTCTGGTAGGATTAGCAAAGGTGACCAGGGAATAGGGAATAAAATAAGGTGTCACGGGCACCAGCCTGAAAAAGTTAGCCAAATGAAATATTCATCTGTGACCATTTTGTCATAAGTGAAATAAAAGAGGTGCCAATACCTTCCCCATGGCTCATTACTTGTCTCAATTCATTTTGTCATTAATTACTGTGGGAGAATTGAAGGATAAGATGTAGTTGGGCATTGTGCTTGGAATCAGAAAGATCTAGGTCTGAGTCTGGCCTGGAACCTTTACTGGACTTAAAGACAAGAACCTCAGGCAAGAAACTTAAAATGTCATGGCTCAAAACAACTCTTTAAAATTTGAAGTTTTGTAAAATAATCAAGTGGATTCTATACAATCCATGATGAATCATGCTACCCACATTGTAAAAAAAGAGGTGACCGATTCAGAGTGGAGACTGAGACATTTGGTTTTTCGACATAGCTATGCAGAAATTAATTTTGCTTAGTTCTGCATATTTGTTGCAATAGGTTTTTTTCTTTCCTTTTTTATTGTTCCAATGGCATTGGTGAGAAGGAAAGACAATTTTTGTTCATTGAAAAAAGTATTTGAATTTTTAAAAGGAAGATTTTAAAATTACATGATGGCTCTTAATCTGTGTTGGTAGAAGGCATTCCTGTACCAATAAAGTCTATAGGGGTTGAAAAAAATCGACCTTAAAGCACATGGCGATTCCTTCTCTATTCATAAATTCACAGAAAACCAAAAATCTACTATCATTCTCTAATCAGAACCCCTGTTGATAGCAATGGGAGTTGCCAACAGAAGGAGAACAAAATATGAACCCACATTAGGAATGTTTGGTCCTTCCAACAATATTGTTGGCTAGGGGAGAAAAACAACCTTACTGTTTTGTAATAAACTCTTAAGAGTTTCAAAATACCTTATTTTCATTAATTCAAAATACTGAAGCCAAGTGTTTCTGATCTGAATTTTCTGGCAAGCCTTTGAAGGAGTGGCTGGAGAAAGGCCTTCCAATTAGAAAACAATCCAAAGCTAAATTTTTTATTCTTTCTGTATTATCTCCTAAACCATTTACTGGTAGTCCTGAAAATGGATGTGAAGGGTTGGGGAAGGAAGGGGAGACTCCCTGTGTAATATGACTATTCTCTCCTTGTGAATTTTTGTGTTTCTTTTTAAATTTTATTCCAAATTTTTGTCTCTCTTCCCTCCTAGTGGGGGATGTCATTGTCCTGTGTCATCTCAAACACTACATGGAAGATTACCTGGCTATAATTTAATAGGGAAATGGATGAAAAATGCTTTCATTTATCTGATTAACATTTAATTAACATTGTTAATTAACATTGATTTTTAACTTTTTCAGCTGAAGTGTAACACTTAACATTGACCTTAACTTTTAAAATAAAAGCTAGGTGTTAGGAAAGCTTAGAGAAAGTCATGATTGATAACACACATTATAATCTAGCTGTATGTGATCTGTGTTGAAGTTATGAAGTAATGTGCATTGTACCATATAAAATCCTAATGATAGTTAATGTTAGTTAATTAAGATGAACACTGAATGGCTCTGGCCTGTCTCATCTGGGTATTAACATCATATTAGAATCTAACAAAACATTATTTTAGTTAAAAACTATATATATTGAATCATGTTAGATTTACTGAGAAATCTTAAGTCAAATCAAATGCTAACACCAAATACAAATTACAGTTCCTAGCAGTCAAATTATTAAACACCTTCTTGAATTTGAGGTAATACCATGGCATTTTTTGTTTAACCCCAAAAGGATTTTTCAGGTTTTGAGTATCGACTCACACCTTCTTGAATTTAATGTTATGTTATGTTTGTTTTCTTTTATTTTTTAAAACTCCAAACTATATATCATGCCTACCTAGTCCATATAATCCATCTGAGTCTCTGCAGAATATTTAAGGAAATTGCAAATAGAGTTGTTTTCACTGGATGCTAAGGACTCCAATGTACTTTTGTCTAGATGGATTTCATGTTTTTAATTTAATTCAATAATGACTTCTGATCTCCCAGGTACTATATTGGATACCAGGAATGCAAGGCCTGTATGTGTGTGAATACATATATATGCATATACATAAATATACAAACATATATTCATATTGATGCACATATATATAAATATACATACACACTTGTGTGTGTGTGTGTGTGTGTGAGAGAGAGAGAGCGAGAGAGAGACAGAGACAAAGGGAGAGATCTCCAGGTCACAGTATCTAGTCTGAAAGAGGGGAGAGGATGGTCAAGGAGTAGTCATTAAAGTGCGGCATCATAGGGGATCAGCCTGGAGAAGAAGGCTACATGTTAGCAAATATTCAACCCTTCTCTCAAGGAACTTGCATTCTAATTATGAGTGGCAACTTATGTTGGGCCTGGAGTTAGGAAGACCTGAGTTCAAATCCAGTCTCAGACACTTGCTAGTTGTGTGACCCTGGGCAAGTCACTTAACTCTGTCTGCTTCAGTTTCCTCATCTGTAAGATGCTCTGGAGAAGGAAATGTCAAACTTACTCTCATATCTTTGCCAAGAAAACTCCCAGTGGGACAAGAAGAGTCAGATATGACTGAAACAGCCAAACAACAGCAAAGTTGTGACAACATATTTTAATATAAAACCTTTATGAAAATATAATTTCCCTTGGGATAAGTACTGACAACTATGGAGATGCCAAAAAGTTTTGTGCACTAGAATTGAGTCTTGAAGGCAACTAGGGATTTCAGGAGCTGGGAGAGACCAGAGAAAGAGCAGTCCAAGCATAAGGCTCAGGCCGTGCAAAGGCATGGAGGTAAGATATAATCGGGACCAGGAAGTAGCTCAATTATTCCCCTTCAAAGCTTAGTCTTGTAATTCATTTCAGTTGAAATAGATGTAACACTTTGGGGTCTCAGTTTTCTTATCTATAATATGAGTAAAGGTTGGAGTAAGTTGAGGCAACTAGGTGGCTTAGTGGATAGAATGCTGAACCTGGAGTCAGGAAAACTCATGTTCCTGAGTTCAAATCTGGCCTCAGACACTTCCTATCTGAGTGTCCTTGGGAAAGTCACGTCACCCTGTTTGCCTCAGTTTCCTCATCTATAAAATAACCTAGAGAAGGAAATGGCAAACCACTATAGTATCTTTGCCACAAAAACTCCAAATGGGGTCATGAAGAGTCAGATATGACTCAAATGATTGAATACATGTGTAAGTATATATATTATATATGTACATATATATACATACACGTACAAAATCCAACATGTCCCAGTATAATGGGCACGTGCTCCCCTTCTCCCGCTCCTCTCCCTGCCAACCCTACACTCCATGTAAGAATAAAGATGATATATTGCACTAATGATAGATGTTTGGTCTGTACTGACAGTAATTGACATTGTTCAAAAGGTTTTAATGTTTTCAAAGCACTTGCCCTAAAGTATATCATGTGAAACTTACCAAAACTCTGTAATACTGATATTATAGAAACTAGTACCCTCATCATGTGGATGAGCAAAGTGAAGTTCAGAGAACTTGAGGAATTTGCCACACAGTAAATTTCAGAAGTAAATGTCAACCTTCCTTTTCCTGACTCCAAATCACAAACTCCATCCTCTATACCAGGGAGCTATGTGGAAAAACAGATAGAGCACTAGGCCTGGAGTGCGGGAGACCTGAGTTCAAATTTGACCTCACACACTTACCAGTTATAGGACCCTGGAAAGTCATTTAACATCTTTTTGCCTCAGTTTCCTCATTTGTAAAATAGAGATGATAACAGCACCTACACTGCAGGATCAAATATGATAATATTCATAAAATACTTAGCACAGTCAGTGCCTGGTACATAGTAGAAGCCAAATAAATCCTTATTCCCTTTCCTCTCTTACACCCAATATGATACCTGACGTTAGAACTGAAAGCAACATGATACGGTAAAATTTATGTACTAGACAACTAATATGCTCAAAATCTGCTTTACGATGTTTCCATGAACAAAAGAACTTGGTATTCCAACCTTTCTCTGTCTTTAAACTGGCATTAATGATTGACCAGCTCTTGTAAGGATCTTTGAGATTATGAGTCTAGAGAAGAGGATCTGCATGTTTGATGGATCATCCAATCCACTGGCAAATTAATAGGTGTTTCTAGGTTCTAGCATTTTAACAATGCAAGTAATGCATCATTTTAATGCCTTGTTGCTGGATCCTCCCCAAATAATTATTGAACAGATAAGATTAATCAGAAGAAAAATGTTGCGTCCACTTACAAGCATAGTTTTCATGTTTTTTTTTTTTATCAAGAATGGGGTTGGGCACGTAAATTTTAAAAAGATTACATTTGCCTTAATTAATTTTTGAAGTCCGAGAAATAAAATGATTAGTATTTTTAGAATTAGCTCGAGACCTAGGCATAATTTCTTTCCTCCCATGAGCCCACCATCAGTGAGCTGGAGTTTTCAAGACCCATAATGGTGTTTACTTCACAAGGTACTTTAAAGTCCAGGTCCCAGATGCTCAGGGATGACCCTTCCAGCAGACCCCAGTCACAATTTACCACCAAGACAGGATTGCCGTCTTTGCCTATGGGGCTCTCTAATAATTGGGTTGTTCAAGAGCTGTGAGCTGACTCTCCTACTTGTAAAGGTGCCTGGGTTTTATTTTTTTTTTTATCTCTCCATTTTTTCTGGTTTCCTTTGATTTTTCCCCAGTTGAGAGGTTGATAAATCTTTGCTTTTTCTGAATTCCTGCTCTGGACTGACTCCAGCAAGTAGATTCCTTTCTTTGTCAGATCTACACTATAGGTGTGTGTTTACCTCCTGGGATAGGCCCCGAGGTCTGTATTTGTTTTTCTGTTCTATATACACACTGGCCTTTCCGCCAGCTCACATCCGAGAGGGGCTCACGCAGAAGTGACTGACAGTGAATCAAAATTAAAAACACCAGTCGGCATTAAAGGTCATGCTTTATTAGAATTATTCATTCAAATACAATTAACTTACACCCTACTCTGGGAAAAGAGGAAGAGCGTACACCAGGGAAGGAGATGGATCTAAGGGGTTCACCATTTATATCCTTTCCTCGTTTGAATTCATTTACAACAACTTTATTGGCCTGACAGGCAGCTCGAGACAAAGAAAGGGTTGGCTCCATACGCTGGAATGTGAGAAATGGATTGGTTTTTCTCAGAGTGGACGCATGAGATGTCCTGGAAAAGGATATTTGGAAAGTGAAAAATTTACTCTTGTGATAGTTTATGCCACCCACATTGGAATGGTTCTTGGTCTTATTTGCACCAGACTGCAATGCTCCCAAAAGGCAGTGCTTATGTGACAGAATCCCAGTCTCAAGGTTGGAAGAGAACTTAGTTTCTTGCCACTTTCTAGGTGTGACCTCAGGCAAGTCTCTTAATCTTTCTAAGGCCTCAGTTTCCCCCTCTGTCAGATGTGGGAGTTGAGTCCGATGACTTCTAATTTTATCTCCAGCTCTGGAGCTACTCTAGCCTGTTTCTGAAGGAGAATCCTCCTCCACCACCACCACCACCCAACTCCCTGCCATTTCATAGCCAATAAACTATTATTTTGCCTTTGTTTGATGACTCCTAGTGAAGGGCAAGGGAATCTTTATAATGACTTTATTTACAAGAATTTTCTCATACCTAAAAGGATACCTTTTATGGAAACCTTGTAGTTTCATCTGAGTGGAGAATATTCAATATGGAAATTCTCTCCATTAAAACAAAGCTACAACCCATCTCTACCATAAAGTCTTAAAGAGTTGCTGGGGTACTGAGATATAAATGACTTGCCCAAAAACACTTAGCCAGTTTGTGTCAGGGCTAGTACTTGAACATGTCTTCCTAATGCTAAGGTCTTCCTATATCCATAATGCCAATATAGCTCTGATACAGCTGACACTGAATAAAGAACTCCCCAAAATATATAAACTAGATCCCTTAGTACCACAAACAGGATCATAAATTTAGAGCCAGAGGAGACTTGAAGGACACCTAGTCTAACCCTCTCATTTTACAGTTTAGAAATTCAGGTCCATAGATGTTGTGACCTTGCCCAATTCATGTAGGTAGAAGTCACAAAGTTAGAATTACACAAGGTACCCACCCTTGTCCTCTGACTTCAAATCTAGCTCTCTTTCTTATGAATGTACCACACTGCCCAGTGGAAGGTTGAAAACATGGTGGGATAGATGTCTGGCTGTAGGCTCCCAGTTTCCATTTCTAACCACAGGACTCAATATCTCTCTCTGATGGATTTATGCTTAATCCCACTAAGGAATGAGAGATCAGAACAGTCCTGATACATAAGGCTGAATATAACTTTTCACTCACACAGTCCAAAATATTCCTGTTTGACATTGTGAAGCACTACTATCTTTTCTGCTAAGTAGATCCTGGATTGGGTTTACTGAGGCCAAAGGGCTATGGTTGAGAAGAACCTTTCTCTTGTGATGAGAATGAGCATCTGATTGGGTCAACTAGTGAAAACTGGAAGAAAAATGCTGCACCTTATTTAAAAAACCAAAAACAAGCAATAACTTTTGGATACATTTCTGCAGTGGGGTTCAGGAATTATAGTGACAATCTGTAATTTTTTCCCCCCTGGGATTTGTGTCCATGTTTCCAGGGCTCTGTTTCCACACTGTTACTTCACATTGTCTGTAGGACTTCATTCATCTGACCACAGGGCTCTGAAATGATGCAATTCCCAGAACTGAGTACACACATGATATGCTTGCAAATTCACAGAAACTACATTTTCCTTGATGTTGCACACCATGCTGATAGAAACAACAATTGGTAACCCCACCAACCTGCCTTTAAAATGTGGGGGCTGCTTTTTTTTAATGGTTTTTCTCTTTATTTCAGACCCCCAGATGATGGCAGAATTCAGCTAGAGAAGTAAACTTTCTGCATAATACAAATAATCAGAAAGCAAAATATACTTGACTTTCTTTTACTCAGATCATAGCCCTGAAGTCAGAGAGGGTCAATCCTGGTGTCAAATAAACAACGTGGCTGTTTTGAATTTTTTAAAGGTTGAGGCTCCAGATAAAACAAGGACCGTTCACACACAATACACCCTGTGATCACATGACATGATTGATGACAAATCAAAACAAATCATGTTTATTCAGCTTTAAAGTGAATATGGTTTTCAGGTTTGGGGGATTTCTTAATGTTATTAGATAAATAAGACACACAAACATGGTAAAGGTAAAGGTCTGTTTTATCAACAAGGGAATGTTTCCTTTCCATACCTCTTCAGTCAATTTTAGTAAGAAATTCATGACAAGTATGCCAGAGGTATCGTCCAATATTTGGGTTGGAGTTTCTTAATTTAAAAGACTTGTAAGGGCAATTAATACTCCAGGCTAATTTAATTTTTTATGGTCCGCACATAGTGTTTTGAGAACACAAAGAAGAAACAAATGGATTCATTGCTGAAATGGAATGATTAGCAAAAGATACCATCATTCATGATGTTGACCACAGAAATTTGAAGGATTTATATTAATCATGGCTTGTTAGACCAAAGGAAATTTAACTAGACACTTATAGAAGACCAAGAACTCTTAGTAACCATGCTGATCTGAAATTTTTAAAAAATGAGCATTTTTCAAATGAGAAGTCTAGGGTTTTCTTCAGCTACATAGTCATTCAGTTTCACTGAAAGAAACAATTGTGTTCCATTGCTCTTACAGGAAATATACCAATTCAATGGGAAAATACAAGTGAGGTCATTTTTTCTCTCTCCTGACTCAAACATTCCCCAGAGAAATTTCAGTCATTTCCTCACACCGCTGTAGTTTATCCTTGGCCTTCCTTAAGCATATTTCGAGAAATTCTTTGCATATTCTTCTTCATTGAGGCTTCTGGTGTTATAATAAGGCATTTGTTATAAACATTAGTGCTTCTAATCGGATTTGAGTTTGAAACCTTATATCGGCAAACTTATGTAAGGAAGAGCTGAACTAGCACATGGGGCTACTGAAGAAAGAGTTAATATAATTTAAATAAAAAGGTTTATGGCTAATTTCAACTCATTTAGTGTATTGTAATTATATGATTACCTATAGAACCTCCATAGTATGGTATTTGAAAGATCAAAGTTAGTGAAAAGTCAGCATGTAATTAGTTTCTTGCTTTGGAGCATTAGGTAGAATTACTGCAAAACTATCATTTTATAGAGACCCTTAGGAGATTTATAATGATGGTAGACAAATATATGCATACAATATCAGTTGGTGTGCGAAAATTTAATTTTCGTGAGGAAATGTAGTTGAGGATGATCACAATACATGGGGATGTGCTTATTTTAATATTGGTGGATGTTATTATTAGAGAATCATATCAAAAGATATGTCACCAGGGAGAAAATATCATTTATAAATCACTAATGAGTAGCAAACAGTGTTTAGCTTGGAGGTATAAGACATCCTTTCACAATGTGCATTTATGATCAAACACAAAAGATCAAGTGAAGAAAGAATAAGGGATCTATATTTTATCTTACTCTGCTACAGATTTTTTTTTAATAGTTAAATGGGGAGGTTCAATGCATGCATTGCATTTTCTTCTCTGAAGGCTTTTTGCAATGAATAACAACAATTTTTTTTAAAAAAACTACCATTATTTTGCCCTAATTTGAAGTGTATTCCTTTATACAAGATACCTTTCCAGTTATATTTGCTCTAAGTTCCCTTCACACCCTTTCATCCCAACCAAACTGTTCAAATATTGTTCCTCAGTCTCATCACACCATCCTGCCACCTCTGTGAATTTATACATACTTTCAGCCATGCTTCAAACATACTCATTCCACATGTGTGTTCCTTGTAATCATTCTCAAGAGTTCCAGCAAATTACTCTAGCTCCTTAATATTTTTAATGATTGTCTTTGGTGTAAGTAATCTGTTCTCCACTAAATTTTCTTAAATCACTTTGCCTGGATGTCTCTTATCAATGTCTACCTTATATCATGCTTATTTGTGTAAATGACATTATCCTACCCCCATTGGATTGTAATCTCCTTAAGGATAGAGATTTTCTTAACCTTTTCAACACAACAAAGTACTGTATCTTGCCCATAGTATAAGTTTATAATAAAAGCTTGTTGAATTCTTAAATTAATATACAGTGCTACTGTCTGATTAAGAATACTCAAACAATGGAGAAATATTAATTGTCCATGGCTAGGCTGAGCCAATGAAACAACACTGCCTAAATTAATTTACTTATTTAATGTCATACCAAGCAGATTACCAAAGGATTACTTTATAGAGTTAGAAAAAAAAATAATAATGAAATTCATGTGGATAAACAGAAAAGATCTAGAACCTCAAAGGAAATAAACAAAAAAATATATAGGAGGAAGGAAAAGGACTCAACAGTGGTATGTCTCAAACTATACAAATCAATAATCATCAAAATAGTTTAGTACTGGTTAAAAAAATAAAGAGCTCAGTTAAGGAACAGATTAGACCCACAATATGGAGAAACAAACTAGCCTAGTAGCCTCATATTTGAGAAACCCAAAGATCCTAGCTACCGAGATAAGAACGAACTCTTCAACAAAAATTGCCAAGACAAGTGGAAAGCAATCTGGCAGAAATTAAGTTTAGTATAGCTCCTCATGCCATATGCTAAAATAATTTCCAAATGAACACTTGACTTAGATATACAAAGGTCACATCATAAACAAATTAGAGGAGCAAGGAAGAAATTACCTTTCACATCAATGGATGAGGAAAGAGTTCATGACTCAACAAGGGATACCCAGGATCCTAGAAGATAAACAGAGACAATTTGGATTACATAAAATGAAAAAAAAAATCACAAATATATCCCATCCCAGCTAAGATAATAAGGGAAAGAATTAACTGGGGAGGAGACCCTTTCCAGTAAGTTCTTTTGATAAAGTTCTCATTTCCAAGATATACAACAAAGAATAAGAATCATTCCTCAACTGATAGTGGCAGAAAGAAGACATGTAGTCTTCAAGGGAAGAAATTCAAACTATCCACAGGCATTAAGAGAAAAAAAAGTTTTGAGTCAAATTAAATTAAAGTAATTTGTAATTTACTAATTGTAAATGAGGAAAATATTAGGGCCCTTTTTTCCCCTCCAAATCATCCTTCCTGCCTTAGATGCCTTCCACAACTATTTCCACTTTTATCCCCTGTCTATGTCATATGAAGAGGTATTTAGCTTTGCCAAGGCAAGCCTCTCTATATGCGTAAGTGATTCCATCCTATCTATGTTATCCAGTACGCTATGCTATCATCCCCATTCTTTCACTTACCTTCAATCTCTCCCTATTTACTGCTCCCTCCCCTATTACCTACAAATGCCATGCATCTCCCTCATTCTCAAAAAATTCCTCACTTGATCTGTCAATCTCTGCTAGTTATCATCCCAAATTACACCTCCTTTTGTAAGCTAAACTTCTTGAGAAGGCTATCTCCAATCAACACTTCCCATATCTTTTCCCTTTACTTCCTTCTTAACTCCCTACAGTCTCATTACCAACCTCATCATTCAATGGAAACTGCTATTTCCAGTTTCTGCTGATCTTTTCATTGCCAGATCTGATGGCCCTTTCTCAAACCTCATCCCTCTTGACCTCTCTGTACCCTTAGACATTGTCAATCACTTTCTTCTCCTTTATACTTTCTCCTTTCTCTAGACTTTCATGACACTACATGGAAAGATTATAATTGTGTATATAAGATCATAGTATATATATATATATATATATATATATATATACACCATACCTTTTCAGTGTCCTTTCTTCATCCAGGTTACATCCATTGCCCTGTGTTCCCATCAAAATCATTTTTCCTCTCCTATATAAAATTGCTTGGTAATCTCATTAGCTCCCATGAATTCAATCATCATCTCTTTACCAAGGAATTTTAACATACTTATTCAGCCCTAACCTTTCTCCTAACATCAAGATTTCTATCTCCAACTCCCAAGCAGAAATCTGAAACTGGATGTTCCGTAGATATCTTAAATGTTCTGTGTCCAAAACTGGATTCATCTTTCCCTGACCCCAAGCCCTTGCATTGTTCTGTTTCTTGTTACTGGAAAAGTCATTGCTATCTTTCCAATCACCCAGCTTTACCACCTAGGTGCTATTGTCAACTGCTCATTCTCTCTCCCTCCTCATATCTAATCTGTTCCCAAGTCTAGTCAATTTTACCTTCATAACAACTCTTATATAAGCACCTTCTTTGACACTGCCACTAACCTGACTCAGACCCTCATCACTTCATGCCTCGACTATTAAAAAGAGATTTCTGATTGGTTTTTTCTCCGTAAGTCTCTCCTCATTCCAATCTATCCTCCACTCAGCTGTCAAATTGATTTTCCTAAAGTGCAATAATTCTCTTATTTAATCAATTCTATTTGAAAGAAGGAAAAAACTTTCCTATAATGCCTACTACGTGCCAGACACTACACTAAGTACTTGACAAATATTATCTCACATCATCCTCACAATCACCCTGCAAGGTAGATATTATGATGTCCATTTTTATAGTGGAGGAAACAGATAAATAGTAGCTAAATGACTTACTCACAGTCACATAGCTAGTAATATCTAAGGCCTTATTGGAACTCAGGTCTTCCTGACTTGAAGGCCAGTGATCTATCCACTGTGCCACCAGAACGCCTGGATTGAAATAAATCCAACATCTTGTAGGACTTTCAAGATTTGGGGGACTAATAGGAGAATAACAGCCTTTCCGCTGATCGGTAGGTATGTATTTTTTTTTATTATGCATTGTATTCTTGTTGTCATGTTCTGGTTTTGTTTAACATTTCTTTGCTGAGCAAATGCTGCGACTGAAATCCAGGTAGCTAAGTGCGACAGTGGATAGAGCAAGAGACTGGAGTCAGGAAGCCCTGAGTTTGAATCCTACCCCTGACATTTCCTTGCTGACTGTGGGCAAGTCACTTGAACTCACTGTGTGTCAGCTTCCTTATATTTAAATGGGGATAACAATAGCCAGGTATCCTGCAGAGTTGTTGCAAGGACCGAATAAATTAACATATGTGAATCACCTTGTGAATCTTGCAATGCTTTTTTGTTCATTTTTATTATTATACTTGTTAGTTTCCATATAATCAACTGTGTTATGTCTAGGTCATATGACTAGCACTAGCTGAGATGATCCGTTCAGAAAGGAGCCATGGTTCAGCAGTGGGTATGAATTCAGAGCTAGGTTCCAATCACTGTATCCCCAAATCTAAATACTTGTTGACAAATTAATGCCATCCTGCTAAGAGAGGTCAAAGGGAAGAAAAGGAAGGTCATTGATTTTCTGTGAATTGTAGAGAACTTAGGAAAGACTCAGTACTTCCACGCTATCCGTGCATATGCAAAATGCCAGGATGTGCATGACACAAGTCCAACTCATGGTCTGGATAGAACCTAGTAATGCCAGGTGATAGCTAAACCCTTTTTTTGTTAAACAATGGTACACGTCTGACCTTTTGTCCTAGGTATAACCGTAGGACATCAAACCTACATTCTAGTCTTTGAAGTCAGAACGCTAGAGTTTGGGTCCTGACCTTTCTACTTTCTATCTATGTGAATATGGGCACAGAACTCAGATATCTGGGCCTCAGTTTCCTCTTTTATAAAATGAGACAGTTGGACAATATCTGTTGCTCTTAGACCTTTTTTTCCACTCACAGTACTGAAACATGCTTTGCCATGCAGAATCTCAATATACTACAGAGTAGTCTTAAGACTTTCGCATGTACAAGTAGTTTCTAATATCATATTCACCATGGTAGAGCCTTTTGAAACTTTGAGGATAGAGGTTTTCATCTTTAGCTGTGATCTAATGATACATAGGCACAGTCTAAGTCATAAGAATAGCTCACATTTATATAACCTTTAAGGTTTGCAAAGTAGTTTACATCTTACCTCATATGATCCTCAAACCAACCCTAAGAGGAAGGTGCTATTAAAAATGAGGGTCAGAAATAGAGCTGATTTACTACACATCTAATAAATGTGTGAGATGGAATTTGAGCCCAAATCTCCCTGATTCCAATCTAATATTCATTACCTTTGTACCTGTTTTTTCTCCCCTCTTTTTTTTTTTTTTGGTGAAATCACATCTTTAGTTCTTTCAAGAAGGTAGCTCAGTGAAAAGATCACTGGAGTAGAAGTCAGAAAATGAAGGTTTAAGTCCTGTTTCAGGACTTTCTGTGTGCCTGAGGGCAAGTCATTTCATTTCTGTTTTCCTCACTTACCCCATCTGTGAAACTAGTGAGAACCATGCCCACACTACTTAACTCAGAGAACTTCAGTAAACGCCATGTTGCTTTATGGTATATGCTATATGGTATAAGAATTGTGCTTCATATTACCAATCCACCTACAGTGGTCAGAATTAGATAGAGCAGCAGTTAGGTGACCTGATCAATTAAATGCTTCAAAGGATTAAAACAAAATTCTTCCAGGAATGAAATATAATCCTCATCTTTGTTTACCATTTCTTGCCCCTCATCACCTCTTCTTTTCCATCTTTCTCCCCTCCCTCTAGTTCTGCATTCCAAAAAGTTTTATCAGAAACTCCATATTTAAGGATTTATATTCCTGCTGCAGGTACCCTACCACCCTAATAAAAAATTCTGTGACCTTTTTTCTTTTCCCAAAATCCTTCCCTTTCTATCTCTCCTCACCATCTCTGCAGTCTGTTTTTTGTAGAAGGGAGCCCAGCAGGACACTGGAGGATACATGCATATACATCACTATGGAGAGAAACACAATGGGACCGCCATCCTAGTGAGTGAGAGTCTTAAACTAAGATTAACCTTGAAGCTCAAATTAGATAAAAACAAATAGAAATTTCTCCACAGGAATAAGAGCTTAATATAAAGGAAAGTATTTCATAACTCGCATAACTTTAATTAAGATGAAAGGTTTTTCAGGATATCTCCTTTCTTGACAATCACAAGTTTAAATATGTGGTTCAACATGGCCTGCAAGAACTAGTTCACACAGCTCATTAGAAAGAAAGATTTGCCCTGGGTTTTCTTTGGTGCTCCTGTGGAAGCCCCTTGGTGCTCACTCTCTTTCTCTGTGGATATCTTTGTCTGTCTCTGTCTCTCTATCTGTCTTCCTCACCCTATGTGTCTCAATTTTTCATTCTCTTTGTCTTTCTATATCTATCTTCATCCTTTTCTCTTTGTCTCTTGTTTATGTGTCTCTGTTTTTCTCTTTTTCATTCTCTTTTTCTTTCTACTTGTCTATATGTGTTTGTCTATCTGTCTTATCTCTCTCCCCACCTGCATTTTGTCTTTCTATGTCTTTCTGTTTCTTTGCCTGTGTCCCAGCCTCACTGTCTCTCTACTTCTGGCTGAATTTTTCTGTCTCTTACTTAGTCTATCTCTGTCTCTCTGTGACTGTCTCTCTCTTTCTCCTCCTGCCCCATGTGTGTATGTATGTGTCTGTGTCTGTGTCTGTGTGTGTGTTTATGTCTGTGTGTTTTTCTCTGACTCCCAAAAAAGGTTATAGAGTTGTTAGCAAAAGAATATAAAAAAGTCTCAAATGCCAATTTCGAATCTTATTTTGTAGGCAGTGGGAAGCAAATGAAGTTTTTAGAGTAAGATTTCATATACAAAGCAACATTATAGGATTTCCAATAGTGGGTGAGAGGAACCAGAAAACAGGAAGTGGCAAGGCTGGCAAGTAGATTATCAGAGTGGTCCAGACTGTGAGCAATAGGCATTAGAAGGAAATAAAGCATTCAAGAGAAATTGAACTAGAGAAATCTATATGATCAGAGTATCAGAGGTTTGGAGTCAGGAAGAATCTCAGAGATGATTTAGTCACAGATCATAGAACATTCATTAAGCACTGAATATGTGCTAGGACCTGTGGTCAGTACTGGAGGTACACAGAGAAACAAGAAAGATGGCCCCTGACCTTGAGGAGCTTACATTTGATAGAAAAAAGAGCAGGCAAAGGAATACTAGAAAAGCAGGGAGGGGAGATGAAGCTCTTTTTGTGGAGGTGTGGTACATCCACAGCTGGGAAGCTAAGTGGAAGTCTGAATTTCAGTAATATAAGAGTTCATGTTAGAGCTGGAGGATCCAGGGGCAGAGTCATCATGGGATCATATGGCTAGAGGTGAGAGGGATCTTAGGGTCATTAACTGGCTTGCTAAGGTACCCTGAGTAATGAATGTTATGTGCTGTATTTGAGTCCAGGTCCTTTGACTCCAAATCCAGGACTTGGTGGCCAATGAGTTAAGACAGAAGAAAGAAGTAAAGGCAACTTTGAGGTCTGAAGACTTTAGGGCCTTCTGGTTTTGTGGTATGAAAACTTAAGGTATTCATATCTTGGTGAGCTAAATGATCCAGCCTAATTTTTTGCACCCTCCCCCCACCTCTGCCATTGTGGCGTGTAGACAAAATCACCCTACTTTCCAAATGGACCATAATTAGGTGAAGCCATCACTTGCATTTTGATTTAATGGCTCCTCCCATAACTTCCACTTAAGGAGTTTAGTCATCTCTTCATTTCTCTTACCAGGCTGTAGCCTGGATTTCTCCATCACACCCTATCATGGGGTACCTCAGTCCCCCCCATTCCCATTCCTTTTATGTGTTTGTGACGGCAATCAAAATAGGATCTTTTGCTGTTTTGGTCTTAGTATAATCAAGTGCCTCTGATTGAATCTTGCCTTTATCAATCAAGAGTCTTTACAAGGAGGAAAGTACAGAAACAAGAGTTTCTTTAACTAGAAACAGTGGATGTATTTGTATTGTTATTTATTTTAATGTGATTAAAGATCTTTCCCACCCATTGATTTGTCTGCCCATTGTGAGAAGCTTGATTAGGGAAGTTGTTATGTAGGAGGGTCCCAAGTACCTTTTGTTCTTTCTATTGAGACACTGGGTCAAAGGGTTATGATGCCCTCTGGCTCTAAAAAGAAGGTATAAATACTCTGAGTTGAGGTTTTTTGGGGGGCTTAGTTTTTGGTAAGAAGGTTTGAGTGCCAGATGAGGACTCTGGGAAGTAACTGAAGAGCCTGTTGAGAACCTAGATGTGGTGCTTTCCTCTCTGGTAATGATGGTCAGACAGTTGCACCTGTCTGTTGAATTATGGTCAGGCAGAGGAAGCCATGTCTGTTGATTACTTTGGGACTTTTTGACTGGAAGTTTTTGTGTAGCCAGATGAGGTCTCTGAGAAGTAGCTTATGAGCTCCCCTCACGCCCTCCCTTTTGAGAACCCAGATGTCATGCTTCCCTCTCTGGTAACAATGGTCAGACAGTTGGGGTCTAATTGTTGAATTCAGGCAGAGGAAGCCATGTCTGTTGATCTTTTGATTTATCTGTATTTTCTTTGAAATTTAGGGTGCCGATTCTCTGAACTAGGTGTACTTGGTTAAAGGAATGATACTTGTGCTTGATTAAATTGATTATTAACCTCTCAGAAGTTGCCTTTCCTTTTTATGAATGCAGATCTAAGAACCTGTGATAGCAGGCCCCTGGTACATGTTGGGGCACTTACAACAGTGTTATCTTCCTCTATTAGCATGTAAGTTCTTTAAGGGAAGAGATTACCCTTTCCTCTGCTTGTCTTTGCATTCTCAGCATTTAGCATGGTGCCTAGCACAGTTTATTGTTGTTCAGTTGTTTTCAGTCATGTCTGACTCTTCATGACCCCATTTGAGATTTTCTTGGCAAAGATACTCAAATGGTTTGCCATTTCCTTTTCCAGCTCATTTTATATTTAAGGCAAATAGGATTAAATGACTTGCCCAGGGTCACACAACTAGTATCTGAGGCCAGATTTGAACTCAGGAAGATGAATCTTCCTTACTCCAGGCCCAGCACTCTATTACTGTGCCACCTAGTACTTAGTAAGTATTTAATAAATTCTTGCTTGACTGAAACCTCCTTAGGTTCCTGTGCTAAAATTACAGAATGGTGTCAGAATGGACACAGGTTACTACTTGCATGCCCCAGAGTAGCTTCCTTGGTCTTGAGGCTCCTTGTATCATATCCTATCTTTAACATTCATCTTCATCATCTTATCATCCTCTACCTACCTGCTCTTTGACTCAACATTCTATTTTATCAGAAATTCTGCCTTTTAAGATTTCTGTTCCATGTTTTAATAGAGCCCTTATAAGATTGCATGCCATCTTGAGGAGAAATGACAGAGGGGAAGAAAATTTAAAACTTATGGAAGTGATTGTTACAAATTGAAAATAAATAAATATTTTTTTAAAAAAATTAAAATGTCTAGTCCAGCAATATGTTCTCCCCATCAAAAAGCAAATTTTTCATGACATTATTTTCAAAATCTATATAATTCCATCTATCCTTACCAGATCTGCAGAGCCTCCTCCTTTTTTTTTTGTTTTTTTAGAAGCGAGTACATTTGACTCAAGCATTTTCTTTCCAGTTACAAGGATATAGGAATACTGATCACAATGTTGGAAGACACTCATCTGGATAAGATAACCAGGGCAGTGGTGACAGAATCAAAGAAAATGGAACTTAGTAGAGAATATCTTAAATGCTACATAGATCAAAACAATTAACCCCATGAATCAAAGATGGGAACTATGTGGCAGAAAAATAGTTCCTATCCAAAAGTCCTAATAATCTGAATGAATGGGAAGCTCACTATCAGCCAGAAAGCCTAAGTAGTAGCCAAAAAAGTTGATCAAATCTCAGGCTACAGTAACATTACAGAAGCATAATGACCGGAGAGGTGATAGGTCCATTGTCCTCTGGCCTTATTAGACTACTTCTGGGTTATTGTGTTTACCTTGGACCGCCACACTTCAGGAAGGATATTGACCTTGGAGCCGGGACACATCCAACAGAGGATGACTAGGATGGCAAATGGATGTGAAACCATGCCTTGTAGAGGTTACTTGAAGGAACTCAAGATATTTAGCCTGGAAAAGAGAAGATGTGCAAAGGACATGATTGCTCTCTACAAATATTTGGATTGCTATGGGGAAGAAAGGTCAATCGTCTTCTGCCTCATTCAGAAAGGCTTTAAAGGGTTGAACTACGAGTAACATAAAGTTGCAGAGAAGTAGATTTTGACTCAACATAAATAAAATACTTCCCAACAAACAGAACTCTCCAAAAATGAAATGGAATACCAATAGATGTACTGAGTTTCCCATCTCTGAAGGTCTTCAAGCAAAGGCTAGAAGAGAGCTTGCCTGGGATATCATAAAAATGATTGTTGTTAAGGTACTGCTTGCAATAGAAAGATTCTATGAACCTAATATTTTTAAAGAGCTTAGCACAGCATCTGGAAGTAGTATGTGCTAAATAAATAATTTTCCCCTTTTCTTCCCTTCCCCTTTCCAATTCTAAGACTAGAGCTTTTAGGGTTCTATGAATGCTGCTGTTATCAAAAGAAAATGGGGAAGGCAAAGAAGAGCTATTTTCAGAAGAAAGACACATTGAGATGATGGAAAATATACCTCTAAGTAGTTCATTTTATTTATTAGTGATAGGACCCCACTAAATTTCTACTTCAATGCCTCACTTTATCATGGTATAAAGATAACCTGGAATTTTAGAGGCAATGTCAGCAGAAGATTTTCACCAATTTTAAAAGGCTTTGGGAATGAACTGGCTTAGAAACTATACATTTATCTCCTGAAATACAAAGTTCCCATCAAGATATTAATTTTTTCAGTTATAGAAATGCTTAAAGACTGTTTATTTAATCATAGATTTGACTGGTAGAATACCTAGTCCTATAAAATAACAGATCACTGAAGTATTGAAGGAATGATGAGAATTAACTATTTCCTAGCAGTCTTCTTTTTTCCAGAAAGAAACCACCCAAAGCATTTTTGAGATTACAGTCTTGCTATTATTGTTTTATCTTGTTTAAGGCAGCATTTCTCAGGTTTTCATTTGATCAAAACTTCATATGAGAACTCCCTAATATGTGATCTCCAAAGAAAGTTATATAAGGAAATCAACCATCTGGGTGATGTTTCAAGAATAACGGGCAAAGTTTACAACCTTCACAAGAGGCATATATGGAGATGTCTTGGTTTTCCACGTGTCTCAAAGGAAAGCTGCATGGTAGAGGGAAGCAGATGCATGTCATGAAAGGATGCTTTAGAGAATATATTTGTCGAGAATAGGAACTGATCCAGTCATGTGGTATAAATGACATGTAAGCAATGGAAATTCCAAATGGTAAGTAAGCTACGATTCCCAAGATACTAGAAGAACAAGAAGAAAGCCTCTGATGCAATAGCTAGGTTCACAATTAATCAACCAGAAAACATTTATTAAGTACCTACTATGTGCTAAGCACTGTGCTATGGATTGGGAATAGAAAAAGGAAAAAATGAACAGCCCCTGTCATCAAAGAATTTATACTCTTTGGGGAAAACCATATGGGCATGTAGAAAAATATAAAAAATAAATATAAGGGAATCTTGGAATAGGGTATCCCTAGTTCCTGGGGAGATCGCATAGGAAGTGACACCTGAGCTTTGATTTTAAAGAAAGTAAAGGGCAGAAGTGAGGAAGGAGTACACTATAGTGGGGTAGAGGGTAGAGACAGCCTGAGGAAAGGCATGGCTATGGGAACTGGAATGTTGCAGAAAAACATGGAGGAAGATTGCAAAGGATGAAGAGTTACGGTCCTTACACTCATGAAATGAGGAATCCATTAAAGCAAGGAAGGAAACAAAACAAATTGTGGCATGAAAAGACACAGGGAAGAAATCAATTAGCTCATCACTTTAGTTAGACACTGTGAGGAGTTTTCTACTTGCCTTCAGACTTTGACTGACTATAGAACCTAACATTGGAAGGAAATCAGCAGATGATGGTTCTGTAGGATCGGATTTTTATAGGTCTAAGGGTCCTCAGTGACCATCCAATCCAACCCCAGCCCATTTTACAGATAAGGCCAGGGATATTCCTACAGGTTGTACCTGTCAAGTAGGGTTAGATTTCTTTCCCAGTCCTCTCAATGTAGTCAATGTTCTTTCCACTCCTATATTGGTGCTGAACTGCCACCTATTTAGGCTGTACTTTTTCTATACCTCATTTCTTCCTTACTGGTTCATTCCTCTTTAAACTGTGTCTTGTCCATACAAAGTTATTTGTATGTGGTCTTTCCCTTATTGGGCTATGAACTCCTGAGGGCAGGAACCATGATTGTGCCTTTCACATAGTTGTGTTTAATAAATGCTTGTTGACTGACTGATGGGGTGGGGTGCTGAGGAAAGATTGCTTCAATATTACAAGATCAGCTAAAAAACCATTTCCTGTAACTATTCTCCAGGTCTAGTTTACACATACATACACACACATGCACATATGCCTACACACACGCACATGCACACACACAAACAAATGCACCTTGGCTTCTAAAGTGAACAGTAGAAACTGACTACGCAACAGAACAGGGAAAGAATCTTAGCTATTTCCAATACTTTTCCTTTTGAGTCGTTTTTTGCAAAACTTTCCTCCTGCCCATCTCTCATCTCTCTCCAGATCCTTCTGTTGTTAATAAGTAGCAAAAAGAATTTAAAAATGCCAAGTGCTAAGTGTTAGTAATAATTAGCAGTTGATGTGCTGAGTAGGAAGCGTTTAAGGGTTGTGTTTTTGAAGGGGTGGGGGTTAATGCTGATTGAACAAGTTCCTTCACCTTACTGAGTCCCAACTGTACTGACTCTAAAAGAGAGGTAGTCCCACTGATTGTCTGTTTCCCCTCAATATATTTGTCATAGACTGTGTGTATATCTTTTCAAAGTTCTTGGAGATCCTTGAACTGCAAATTTACTAACAATATCACATGTCATTTGCAGCCTGTAGCCTATGAAAATGTACTGCAATCAGAATTCATCTCCAGAGCAAAGAGTAAAATGGACTTCTTACTTTCTTTGTGCAAAATGCCAAAATTAACATCTTTTAGTTTTCCTTCATATGTGGATTTTTTTACCCAACCCAGGGTGAGAATTTTTAGGAGATTTTTTTTTCTCCCTAAATCATTTATTTGACCAAGGGCTTCAGTACTCCTGAAAAGTCTATCATTTCATAGTATTAGACACAGCTTTTCATTTAATTAATTTTAATACAGTAATTTATTTTTATATTTTCCCCTAATCTTGTCAACCCAATGTGGATTTTGCTTTTAATAAAATGCAGTGTAAGCTACTTAAAATAGACTAATTGGGCAAAGCCTGACTTGTCCATCTGCTCAGAATGGACATTTCCAAGGGGAGGGGGCTGAGAGGTACATAAGGAAAAATTATGATGGATGAGTCTCAGAGATATAAATCTAGAAATACTGCTGTAGAGGCAGAGAACTTGGTAAGCAGGCAACAGAGGGTGTGGTTGGAAGCTTGGGAAGGATCCAAAAAGTGTCCAGAAAATTGATTTCCTGTATGGCTTAAGCAAAAGCACTAGTTGTGATTAAAAAATATATATGCTATTTTGAGTTTCTGAAACTGACTTTATTTTCAGTTGTGCAGACCATCTGTGTTGTCTAAAGCAACAGCCCCACACCCCAACTTTCACTGGGCTCCTAATTTTAGACACTAACCTGTGGACAAACGGTTGTGGAATTCTGTTTCCAAGGCATTCCGCCTTTGGATTTGAAAGCCCTTGGAAACTGCTCTGGATCTGTTTGGGTGGGTCCAGATTACAGCCTAGGAGAAGGGAAACTGACCGCAGTGACATTAACAAGAGAAAGGCAAGAGAGATGGCAGTCTTTGGTCACTCTTCTGGCCCAAAGAAGCATCAGAAGAAGTGGCATTTATGAATGAGTGAATGAATGAATGAATGGATGGATGGATGGATGAATGAATGAATGAATGAATGTGTCACAGTGCAAAGCAATTCTGCTAAGAATTAGGAATACAAATAGTAAAAAAGAAAGTCCTAGCCCTTAAGGAGCTCACAGTATTATAGGAGATAATCAAACAGAAAATTTCAACAAGTCAAATGGAAAGGCCAGCAAAAAGGGTACAGCAAAAAAATAGATGACAATTCATTTTTTTAAATGTCATTCTAAAAGGTACAAATCAGATTCATTCTGGTATTAAACCATTTGATAGTGCTAATTATGTTTTTTTTTTCATTTTTTAGGGGGCAGTGGGAAGGCATTTGGGGTTAAACAAGTTGCCCAGGGTTACAAGCCAATAAGTATCAAGGTCTGAGGTCACATTTGTACTTAGATCCTAACTCCAGGGCAAGTGCTCTATCCACTACATCAGGTAGCTGTCCTGATAACGCCAAATACTTTGAAGAAGGGAGGGCTGTCTTTTCTGGGTCTTCAGTATCTGTAGCTGCTGAACAGATAGGAACTATAGCATGTATAGGGGAAGCTACCAGGTCCCATCTCCCCAAGGGCTGATTTTCCCTGGACTATGGCTTCAGGAACTGAACAAAAATCAGGGCTGTTGATCTGGGGCCACTGCTCTTCGTGCCTTATGAAATTTATTCCGACTCTACAAATATTTAAGGAACTCCTATCTTTGATACCATGCTGAGCACTAAGATACAAAGAATTTTCTTCATTATCTATCTCAAGTAGATTATTAATTTACTCATCTCAAAATTACATTCTAGTTTACATTTTCAAGGGACTTTTTAAAAAAAATCTGGAATTCTTGATTCTTTTGTTTCCCCTGGGAAAGAAAAAATAAATCTTCCACACATTTATCAACCAAATACCAAAAGAGATAAACAACTTTTCAAAAAGATCAACTTACTAAACTACTTGTGAAAACAATTTTTCTTTTTGTAATTACTTTTTTAAAATTTTCAAATATCTTAGTCCTTATGGATTGGCTCCAAGGGCTATTCTTAATTTTTGGAATGTTAGAATCCCACCCTCTTAGAGAGGGTGGATGCTGGATTCTGCTTGGCAGAGTGGTACTTTGGAAAAAACACAAGCTCTGAAATCAGAAGGGCTATGTTTGAATCTGGGCACTGCTACTTGCTACCAATGACACCAGAGGAAAGTCATTTAATTTTTCTGAGCCTCAGTTTCCTCATCTATAAAATAAGTGGATTGGATTTAGTGACTTACAAGGTCCTATGACCTTTGCCAATGACCCTTCTAAAAAGTATTATACGTAATAACCAAAATGGCTTGTGGCTGCTGCCATCCATCTAATACACTACCGATTTTTACCAAATAAACTTTCTTTCAGGCAAATACTAAGTTTTGGCCCATCCCTTGCTGTGTGTGGGAATTAACCAAAGCCATATTCCTGGATTTAAGCACGAGTTGTCATCAAATGGAAGAAATGCCATGTTTTTTTATAACCTTCAGCAAATATTTCCCTGTAAGCTGATTTGTACTTTCTCCAGACTTTGCCCATCTCCCTCAGTTCTGAACCACTGCTCTTTGGACATTTCTCTTGATATCTAACAAGCTTTCTGCGTCCTCCTGTGACAGACCTCGCTGGGATCTCAGCTTTTGTCCCTAATAAGGCAACTCCGAAAAGGGCGGGGGCCATCATTCAGTGCTGTCAACATCCATTCTTCCGTGGTTTTAGCTATTCACAGAAAATGGAAACTCCCTAATTCATAAGTATCTATGTGTTGAAACATAAAATGGCAACAAAATTGGATACAGCTGATGTTTACTCAGGTAAAGGGAAACAAAAGATAGACACATTTATAAACAGTAAAAGAAATGTCAAGCAAGGAAAATATTTAAACTCTCGAGTAACATATACCCAGAGAAATGAGAGAGTAATATAATGTATGAATTCTTTAGACACACTCCCTGGGCATGAGTCACATGTGTGGGCAGTTAGAAGTAATATTTGATGATGGAAATACACAATTATGAGAAAGCTATAGTATTTTAAAAATCAGATTTTTCTCTTTTTTATCTAGCACTTTAAAAAATCATTTGATACACATACAGGCAGAAAAATGTAATCATATACTTGGATTAGGATTGCCTCCTCATATACTCTCATTGCTAATCAAATTGACTCTCCTCTCTCTTAGGTCTACTACAACCTGGTTAACCCAATGTCCCTGCTCTTTGGGGCCCCTGCTCTATGATCAACAAACTATTCTGCCTCCTCAAATATTGTAATCAACGTTCATTCCATTCCCTTTCTTTAATATATGGCCTTCCCCCATGAACCTTGCCATGTTTTCCATTGGAATTCACTTCCTGTGATTTGAAGGGCCAGGAGGAGAAGGAGATAAATTACATGTTTTTCACTGCCACATTCAGATCATCATTCTATTACTTCAATAAAATTTGTTTTTTGAGGATTGTGTTCTTCATTTATCCTACTTGGCCTGGTTGATGTCACTTATATCAAATGTATTGATGACTCGAAACCCGGAAGGGATAACCAACACACTGAATGGTACAAACATCTTGACAAGCTAAAACTTTGATCCAAAGCTAATAAAATGAAATTTGTTAGAGATAAATGTAAAATATTATACCTGGGTCCACAAAATCATCTTTATAACTTCAGGAAAAGAAAGCATGATTAAACAAAACTTGGTCTACAAACAGATCTGGAGATTTTTGGTGGATTGTAAATTCAATGTGCATCAGTGATAGGATTTGCACAGAACTGCCCCCTTCCACAAAAAAAGAAAACACACACACACCAATGTGATTTTGTACTACACTGAGAGGGATGACGACTAGAAGTATGTAGATCATAATTCATCTATTCTCTGCCCTTGTCAGACCACTTCTAGAGTACCGTGTTCAGAACTAGGTGCTTCATTTCAAAGACATTGATTTGTTAGAGATTGTCCAGAAGAGAAAGACTAGAATTTTAAAGGCTTGAAAGGCCATGCCATATGGTAGGCTTGATTAAAGAATAGTTATGTTTAGACTACAGAAGACAAGATTTAGATGCAACATGATACCTATCATCTAATGTTTGAAGGGTTGTCATTCTGCAGAAGGATTGGACTTTTTCCACTTGACCCTAAGGAGAGCAGGATGAAGAGTCCAAGGATTAATGTCCTGTAAAACTTCCTAAAAATTACACTTATCAAAAAGTTGAACATGTTGCCTTGTCACAGAGAGGGTTTTCCCTCACTGCAGGTCTTTAATCAAAATAAAAAAAATAAGAAACATTTATATAGTACTTGTGCACAAGACACACTGTGCTAACCCCAGCAGATGGTTGCTACTATTATTCCCATTCTACAGATGGGGAAATTGAGACAGACAGAGGTGAAATGATTTGTCCAGTGTCTCTCAGATTGTGAGTTTCTGAGGATTTAACCAATGCTCAGAATTGGATCACCTACAAGATCCAACATTTCAAAATTCCACCCTAAATCAAAATCTTCTATTCTTATATTTATTCTACTATCTCACACAAAATACACTCTTTGCCCTGATCGTGATCTCCTATCCTTTGACAACATCTGGTTCTATCTCCCTCACTGTGGTCTCCTACATAGCCCAGACATGGTCAACCTCTTAAAATGTTCCACTCACTATTCTTTTAGATGCCTTGACCTGGACCTCCTGCTATTCTTAATATGACACTTCATCTTTGAATAATTCCCCCACCTGACTTTTCTACCTGTATTCAAGAGGTTCTTAGTGTCAGCGACTAAATCACAAAGCTAAACTGAATTGACGCACTATAAACTCATCTTTATTTCAGCTGGGTCCTCATTACTATCTAAAACCCTAGCTTTTTTAAACTACCCATCATACTTACACCACAAGTGCTACAATCCAGACTCTGAGACTACTTGTATGACCTTGTACAAGGCACGTAACCTCCCTGAGCCTCGGTTTCCTCATCTGTAAAATGGGAGGAAGGTGATTTGGCATCTGAGTTTTCTTCCAGGCAGTCTATAGTCTTCTGTGAACCTTTCTTCTTTCATCTCCCCTTCAATTACACTCTCATGCCCCCAGTCTTGCAATAGACAACACAGTTCCTTATTTCACTGAGAGCCCTGAATGAGATCATTCAACTTCCATTCTCTACTACTTATGACTATCAGTATCATCACCTATTCTTGTCTCCTTCCCTCTTTATTCCTTTACTTCCACCTAAAGCTTATTGTTCTCCCTGTGCTGATTAATTTCCTTCCATTTTCTCCATCTTGCTCCACCAATCACAGATTCTCTCTCCCCTTTCACTGACTCCTTCCCATCTGCCTACAAAATCCATACATCTCTTGATCTTAAACATTCTTTCACTTCAACATTCTATCTCATCCAATTACCCTTCATCATTGTCTGTCTCTTACTGACAAAAATAAAATAAACACGCCAGAAGTTAACCCAAGAGCTAAGCAAACAACAAATATTGAGTAAACCTGACAGATTTCAGGGCATATTTTTTAAAATGATAATCAATAGATCTGTTGAGGACTCAGAACCAGAAATGATGATACCCTGGTGTGCCATGCTGCTTTTTAAAAACATTGCCTGCCCACACTGCTTCTTTTCCTCACTAACCTCTTCTTGACCTTTTACAATCTGGTCTGAACACCCTACTGAAAACATTCTGTCAAAGATCATCAAGGACATCATTTTTAGAAATTGCTTTTGATAGTGTTTTAACATCACCTACCTTTATAATTCTATCTAGTACCATCGTTTCCCCAGAGAGCTAGCCCTTACAAGAAGTAATAAAAAAAAGAGAAAAAGAGAGGAGAGAAGAGGAGAGGAAAGGAAAAAGGACAGGAGAGAAGACAATAACATTAACATTGTTATTGTAGTCACTGTGTATATATTATTCTCTACTTTGTTACCAGTTCAGATAAATAGTCCCTTGTTTCTCTGTATTTTCATATTCATCATCATATGACATAGAAATATTTCATAATATTTATATAATACAATTTGTTTTGCCATTCCTTAATCAGAGGGCAACCATTTTGTTTCCATTTCTTTGTTGTAGTTAAAAAAATTACTCTAAACATATTGATATTTATATATATATAATATAATATATAACAATTATATTATATAATATAATTATATATTATATAATAATATAATTATAATATAATACATAATATTATATATATTATATAATATAAGATATTCTATCTTCAAAATTCTTGGGTATAACCCAATGGCTTGCAGTAGATTTCTGGTTTAAAGAATATGGGCATTTAGGTCACTAATGACCACCTAAATCAAATGGCTTACTTTCCACTTCACCCTTCTTGATCTTTTGTCACATAATGGGGAACCAGTTAATGAGTCCAGTCTCTCTATACTCCTGCATAGTGTGTATTAGCATACTTAGCTATAACCATTCCAACATGGAAGGGACTGGAGAGCTTACTTCTGGGAGAATCATTGTATGACATTGAAGTGCCTTAGAGAGATTTGGGACATATTAACAAATTTTGTAATGCTGTGCTTTAAACTTAACACTTAGTAGCCAGCAATCTCTTTGATTTACTGAACTTGTGAAATAAAAACTGGGTCACCTTCAAAAAACCTTAATTTCCCAAACTCCTAGATGTTCAGATATTTGAACATCTCCTTCTGATAGTTCATAACTCACAAGATCATAACTTCCAATTGTGTCACCTAAAATGAAAACAAAAATACAAAGTCAATTTATAGAGAATGGAGAAATTCTTGACTAAACAAGAGATAGAAAACATTATAAAGTGCAAAATGGATAATTTTGATTACATTAAATTGAAAAGGTTTTGCACAAACAAACCCAATGCAACCAAGATAAAGAGGGAAGCAAAAAACTGGGAAAGAATTTTTGTAACTAGTGTCTGTGATAAGGGTCTCATCTCTAAAATATATAGAGAACTGAGTCAAATGTATAAGAATACAAGTCATTCCCCAATTGATAAATGGTCAAAGGATATGAACAGGCAGTTTTTCAGAGGAAGAAATCAAAACTATGTATAGTCTTATGAAAAAATGCTCTAAATCACTATTGATTAGAGAGATGCAAATCAAAACAACTCTGAGTTACCATATCAGATTGACTAATATGACAAAACAGGAAGATAATACGTGTTGGAGAAGATGTGGGAGAGTTGAAACACTAATTCATGGCTGGTGGAACTGTGAGCTGATCCAACCATTCTGGAGAGCAATTTGGAACTATACCCAAAGGGCTACAAAAATGTGCATACCCTTTGACCCAACAATACTGTTTCTAGGACTGTATCCCCAAGAGATCATAAAAATGGGAAAGGGTCACACATGTACAAAAATATTTATAGCAGCTCTCTTTGTGGTGGTCAAGAACTGGAAATCAAGGGGATACCCATCAATTGGGGAATGGCTGAATAAATTATGGTATATGAATGTAATGGAATACTATTTTGCTATAAGAAATGATGAACAGGAAGACTTCAGAGAGGCCTGATGCTGAGTGAAAGGAGCAGAACCAGGAGAACTTTGTACACATAGTGTGTGAGGAATTTTTCTGGTAGACTTAGTACTTCATTACAATGCAAGGACTTAAAAAATTCCCAATGAACTCAAAGCAAAATGCCTTCCACATCCTGAGAAAGAACTATGGAATCTGATCTCAGAATGAAGCAGACCATTTTCTTTTGTATAATGTTTTGTTTTGTTTTATGATTTCTCCCATTCATTTTAATTCTTCTATGCAACATGACTAAAGTGAAAATGTATTTTATAGTAATGTATGTGTAGAACCTAAATAAAATTATATACCTTGTCTGGAAGGGAGAGGAGAGGGAGGGGGAAAAATATCTAAGATATATGGAAGTGATTGTAGAATACTAAAAACAAATAAAATAATTTAATTTAAAAATATAAAGCCAAAGGATCAAGTTTTATTTGTTTGTTTGTGAGGCCAGCCATCAGCCTCTTTGGAAAAGGAGCCAAGACCTCTTCCCTTATAGCATTGTATCTCATCTGATACTGTTAGGACAGGAATCAAAGGGTGAGCTCACAAAGAGCTTTGACTGCCACGTGGAGAATTTTATATTTGACCTTAGGATTGATAGGGAACCACAGCAATTTGTTCAGTACGGTAGTGATGTGATCACACCTCTGCTTTAGACTAGATAGGTTCTGAGAGGCTCATCATCAGTTTAGTTGCATGAAGAATAAGGACATTTTTAGCAACTCCAACTTTTAAAGGATGACTACGAAATTATCAAAGTGTTGACTCTTCATCAGGATAAAGGGATCACCCAGACTGGAGGGAAATATGGATCCTTGGTGAATTGAAGTGTTTGAGAAAAGTATAAAATGCTAGTCAAATTTTATTCCTCCTTTGTCATGTTTCTTCCACGGTTGGTGGATTTCACTTTTACCTCCATCCTCTTTCAAACACTGCTCTTGGTCAGGCCCTGCACATCTGGCCTCACATTTTTTCCATTCTTCAAAATGTACCCTATACTTTGGCCAAATTGAACTATCCATTCTCCCCCAAAATAAACATTTAATCATAGACTTCCCTATGTCCAAGGTATTCTCACCTACCCAATCTCCACATGTCAAAATTGTAACTATCCTTTGAGACTCATTTCGAATGCTATTTAGTTTTCAGAACTTTCTCTTATCTCCCTAATCAAATGAGAACATTCTCTCCTCTGAAACCTCATCATACTTTGTGTCTCCCTTCCTTTTCATACTCATGAAATTCTGTTTTGTACCCTACCTCAGATCAGTATACAAGCTACTTGATCTGTATCGTAACCATCTTTGTAAACCCATAATGCCAAGTCTAGTGACTTGCACAATAGAAGACAGAAATTGTTTTACTTTTGTCTTTCTATCCCTAACACAAGCATAGGGCTTGGAAGATAGTAGGTGCTTAATTGATGTTTATTGATTAATTGATTGATGAGAGGCATTCGATAAATAAGTGAAAAAATACAAATGCTTCCAAGCAGGATGACTCTATTCCTTTAATGGCCCATCTGACCTACTACGGAAGTGGTATAGCTTTCTTTTTCTTTCATCACAGTATTAAGAAATTCTGGAAAAGTTGGCTGACTCTGCCAATCTTAAAATTTTTGAGTACTGTTTTTGAGTACACATGTACCCACAAAGAGAAACATAAAGATTTGTGACAGCTCATTTTGAATGGGCCGCCTTTACCACAACATCCAGATGTCTCTTTGCCTAGATACAGACCAGTATCATCATTTCTTGTATTAAATACCAAAAGTAAACCAGTTTGTACAAATAGTGGTCAAGTTTCTATCCACGAGAAAGTTGCCGACATTTCCTGGAAATGTAACTGACCTGGACTCAGTCAACATAGTCCCAGTCTCAACATTCAAAAGGGATATAATTGGAAATCACCCACAGACTGCTGAGTACCTATAATTAAATGAAATTTAATTTTAATGGAAATTTCTCCTTGGGAAAAAATAAGTATCTCTAATATTTTTCAGCCTTCCTATTCTTTTATGGAAACAATTATAGGATCCATGTGTTTTTTTTAGAATACATTTTCAAAACAAATATACCATTTAAAAATAAAGATGAATAAATCCTTTATATTAATGCTGAAAAGTAGCTCCTGCAGTTTGTGGAGGTTCAACAGCATTAAATATTTTCCTTAGATGAGTACCTCCACCCAACATATGTTTTAAATAATAATTGTTAAGTTCAGCCTTTGCAATTATATTTTTGTTTTAATACTCTTGTATGTTAATGGTTCTTTGATACTTATTTTTATCTGTCTACTTTATGTATGACTGTACTATTCATATCTAGGGATGTGGGACCCTGATAAAACTAAGAGGATTAAAATAGAGAAAATGTGCTTTATTAATTTGGATTTGTTTTATTAGTGTTCCACTTAGATTAGCACTGAGAAATAGACAGAAAATTGTTTGCTGAGTAGAGGTAAAGAACAACAAAGACTGAAATAGACAGCATGCACCTCAGTGTGTTATCCAGCAACAACTAAAGAGAAAGGTTTTCCAAGTATTATTGGAAGTATACGTGTCCTCGGGTGGGAAAATAGAGAAGATCAAAATCACTGTTACATTGAGATGTTTGTTGTAGATATTATATTTAGGTCTTATCCAGATATTTTTTCGGTCATGTACCAAGCACATTGTTTCTTTAAAAGGAGCATGTGGTCAAAATATACCAGAGAAATATGTGGAAATACAGGCATTGCCCAATTTGTGAAGGACTATATCATAAAAATCTGTAAATCAGTTGTTTGTAACTCAAAACATATTTTCCATAGGAACAATCTTATTCATAGTGGTTAGGATCCTAGACCAGCTTACAAAACTTTCTTTTCATTAAGACATGGAATTTTTAGGAATAAGAAACACACAGGATGAGAAGGCATAGTTGAACAGTGATATGCACCTATGGGAGGAATACCCATATCTATGAGATAAAGCCTATAATGTTTCTTGTTGTGGTAAGAGCAAAGGATAAGAGGTAGACAGCACAAAATGTAGCTCTGATTATCCATAAAATGTTAAAAGATCTATAGATAGGTAGATCTCAAGTAACACGTTCAATAGGCCCTCCATGAAAAGTTTATGCAAGGACATGAGCAAGATCATCCCAGGATGAGATTTTGACTAATTGTGTTTTGCCAATGATGGTAAGTTCAGTTATTTCAGCAAATGCAAGTGCGATCACAACCCCCCAAATTTCATTGCCCTGGGGCCAGTTCCTGATAGTTTTGTACTTGTTATATAGTTCCTCATTGATAGTGATGGGAAAACACAGAAACACACGATTATTATATGCTAATGGTGTTCTGCATTACTGCAATGGGTTAAGTGATTTAGTCAGTCAACAAGTACTTATTAAGTGCTTATTATGTACCACACACTGTGGTAAGCTTGAACATATAAAGAAAGGGAGGGGGGAAAAATCCTCCCAGACCTCAAGAAAAATACATTCTACTTGGGGATACTACTTCAAAATAACTAGATCCATATAGATTTACATAGAATAGATTAAGGTCATCTGAAAGAAAAAAATAGCAGCTGACATGGAGAAGAGAGGGGGGCACTGGAAAAGACTTCCTGGAAAATGGTGGGATTTCACCTGAGTCTTGAAGGAAGCCAGAGAAACCAAGAAGCAGAGATAAAAAGCAGAGCATTCAAGCATAGGGGACAGCCAATATGGGGCATGGAAATGGGATGTCTTGTTCCAAGACCTACAAGTAGACAACACAGCTAACTTTAAAGTGGGTGGAATAAAGTATAGTGAAAGAAGAAGCATTGAATGTTAAGAGGGGGCCAAGGAATGAAGGCTGTTAAATGTTCTTCTAAAGATTTTATATCTTATATTTGATCCCAGAGGTAATAGGGAGCCAATAAAATTCATTGCCCAAAGGAGGAGAAACAGTGACATGATCAGGCCCATGCTTCACAAATCACCTTGATAGCCAAGTAGAGGATGAATTGGAATGGGAGAGAGAACTGAGTCAGGGAAACCAGTTATAAAGCTATTAAATAGTCTAGGTCTGAGGTGATAAGGGCCTGACCTAGGGTTGTGGCTGTCAGAGTAGAAGGAAGGAGCTACAAAAGACTCTGTGAAGGTAGAAATATGGTTCAGCAACAATTTGGCTATGTGTGGTGAGGGAGAGTAAGGGAGCAAGGATGACAATGAAGTTTCAAGTTTGTGTGACTGGGTACTCTAGAAAGTAACTGGGGCATTTGGAATGGGGGAGAATTTGAGGGAATGAACAAGGATTCTGTTTGGGACATGTTGAGTTTGACATGTCTACAGGACATATAATTTGAGATGTCCATGAGATGGTTAGACTTTCATTAATTGTAATTTAGCAGAGACACTAAGGCTGGATATCTAGATTTACAAATCTGCATAGAGTTGATATTTAAAACAGAAAGAGGACTGAGAACTGTGCCACTCATTATGGGTATGCCATAGAGGTGAAGAACTAGGAAAGGAAACTCAGAAGAAGTTAGACAAAAATTGGAAGAGATCCAAGAAAGAGCAGTAATGAAAACCTAGAGAAGAGAAAGTATCCAGAAGAAGATGAATTACACTGCCAAAGGTGAGGGGATTTCAAGGAGGTAGAGGATTCAGAAAGGTCATTCGATTTGGCCTTTAGGAGTTCATTGGTACCTTTGGACAGGGCAGTTTAGGTGAATAATGTAGTCAGAAGCCAGCTTAGAGAAGATTTAGAAGGGATAGTTCAATCATCAAAAATGGCATTTAGACTCATCTTTTAAAAATGCAATTGACTAAACCTCTATCTTTTTGTTTCAAAATATACATGCAGCCTTAGTTATAATATCCTAGGCATTGAAATTTCTAGACATGGACTTTAGAATCATAGCACTCCACAAAAGTTTAAATGTACTGGGCTTTGTCTACCCTCATCCAGAACATGAAGTTATCTAAATGATAACTAATAAGGGATATATAGATTTACACATGCAGCCTTGTGATTGAATGTCAATGCCAAATCCTTTCTGAGCTCCGTCCCTCCCATGTTATCTTTCCTTCTATGAAAACAACACTGATCAATGGAGGGAGGAAGGGAAAGAAGGAGAGAGAGAGAGAGAGAGAGAGAGAGAGAGAGAGAGAGAGAGAGAGAGGGAGGGAGAGAGAGAGGGGGGGGGAGAGAGAGACTTAATTTAAATAATCTAAAGCAATTTGGAAATTTTTGTCTTCTGTTGATCCAGACCATCAAAACTCACCAAAGTGTCAATTCTACCTAGAAGTACATTTCTGAAAAGGCTTGTTCAGTTATTGAATTTTAAATTTTAATTGAAGTATGACCAAAGCAACTTTTTGTAAGTTATTTCTAAGAATTAATGTTATCAATTTTGGAAATGCAAGATTAAATGAAAGTATAATTTGGTCCATCCATGGCTCTCTGAACTCAAAAACATGGGCATTCCCTCCACAGACAAAAAGCACAGTTCATCTATGACTTCTCACACTGTGGAGTTATTATCTAGGAAATTATATAGACCTTCCAAAAGGGACCTACCAAGGCACTGAAGGTCTTCTCTTTTACCAAGCAAGTTTAATAATTAAGGGTTAGGGTTGGAATCAGAAAGCATTTAGGGTTACGTTTAGGCTCCCTATCTGTTTTCTATTTCCCTCCATCGAGCTCCACAGCCTGCCTGCCTCTTCTGCTGTGGGGGTTGGGGGGGAAGGGATTCCACACCTCTTGATGATATCTCTTATGATACTTTTCCTTGCGAGTCCTTGATAGTAACATGTTACAACCTAGTTATGCTCACTGTGCACAAAAATAAGGAATTTAAATAAACTCAAATCTCATTAATGCAGACCCCATTAATTTGGAATTTACAGTGATTCAAGGAGAGTTAGGCTAAAGTTTGCTTTTGTACTATTGAACAGGAAAGGGATTATTAAGAAAATGAATAGTGCAAATAAGATTGTGGTGGGAAATATTTAATCTACCTGAGGGAATACAAAATTTTCTAACACTTTAAGACCATTCTTTTGCCTAACAACAAGCTGCTGTTTACAAATCAAGTCATTCTCTATGTATTTAAGTATTTATTTAGTACAAAGCTCTGACACTTGTTGAATATTATGCAAAACTTAGACAAGATCTAATATCTGCTTTCAAGAGGGTAGTACTTAGAAGAGAGAGGAGATGAACATGGATAATGAATGCACAGTTTTAGGTAACTGGTACATCAGAAAAAGGCTTAAAACATGGTGCTACATGAAGTCTATTGTACTAAGACATGACAAAAATGGTAAGAGAGATCAGTGGGCATCTTATCGGGAAGGAGGCTTGGAATTGGAATTTAAAGTAGAAATTATTCAGGTGCGGAGGGGAAGAAGGGAATTCAGGACAGTGTGTTGCATGTATGAAGAAAGTCAGGAAGCAGAGAGCATTAGAGGTAGCAAAAAGTAATCTAACTTAGATGAAAAGCAAAGTGTATAGAGGGGAGTGACATGATATAGAGACAGAAGGTAAGAGTTCTAGGTCTGAGAGTCCAAAGGATATTAAGGCAATAGGGGTTCATTAATAATTTGCAGGACTATGATCAAGTCTATGGCTATGAAGTGATAGGGAATGGAACTTGGTGTAGGAATGCCCTCAAGGAATTCCCTCTATCAATATTGATCAACAGAAATACCTAGAGCATGAAGAGATTAAGAGCCTTGTCCAAGGTCATGCAATCAGTATGTGTGATAGTCAGGTCTTCTGAACTCAGGTCTTTCTGGCTTCAAGACCAGCCCTCTATCCACTATACCATTCTGCTTCTAATGTGTATCAAAGATTACATTATTCTATTTCATATGGATTTATATTAATGAGGGAAGGATGAGTGGAATAAGTATTTATTAAGTATTTTTTTATAAATATCTCATTTAATCCTCATAAGAACCTTGGAAGGTAGATGGTATTATTTTCATGATTAAAATGAGGAAACTGAGGCAAACAGAAGTTAAGTGATTTACCTAGGGTCACACAGTTAGTAAATGTCTGAGGCTAGTTTTGAACTCAGGTTTTCCTGACTCCAAAGTCAGCATCCTATTGCTTTGTTGCCTGATGAGGATCTCTGCAGGGTTAATACTTGGCTGACATTTAGTTTATTTTATGTTTTAGAGGGATGGAGTCTTCAAATTTCACAGCTAACAAGCTTCATAGGTGTTACAGCTCAATGGTACTTTAGTGATGATCCAGTTCATTCCCCTATTTTTATAAATAGGGAAACTGAGCCTCAGGGAAGGTAAATGATAGGTCCCAGATCACACAATTACTAAATGGCAGATAGAAGATTTTTTTACCAAGTTCTTCTGGTTCCAGATCCCTATTTTACACATACAGCTACTGAGGTCTAGAGAATTGAAGGGATTTGATTAAGGTCTAATAGTGAGTGTGGGGCAGCCAGATGGTGCAGTGGATAGAGCACTAGTGCAGGAGTCAGGAGGAACTGAGTTCAAATCTCACCTCAGACACTTGACACTCACTAGCTGTGTGACCTTGGGCAGGTCACTTGATCCCAATTGCCTCATCCTGGATTCAGATGGCTCTGGAGGAGAAGTGAGGCTGGTGGACCTAGCACAGCCCTCCCTCACTCGAAACCAAGTCAAGTGCAAGTCATTTCATTATTTATTTCTCTGATGGCATAGTCTTCAGTAACGAAGGATGAACACACAATAGTGAGTGTATGACAGCTAGAACTAGGTGTTTCAATGGTGAGTTTTATTTATAATTAGCCTTTGTAGACATTTCACAATTTTAGATGTTTTTCTTCCACCCTCACCAGAAGTCACACATACATACTCTCATATACACGTGCACACATTCATGCACATTTGTGGGTTCATGTACATATGAACATGCACAACAACCTTGTTTTTGTTGATTGACAGCAAAACTCTAACCTCTCCTACAACTTGGCCTAAATGCCAAACACTCCTTTGTGAGATGGCTGAGTAACCCACGGTGGGTGTGGTTGAATAAATATAGATCCATTTAAAAATCCTGCTTTGTTTTATTACAGAGGAATTAGTCTCTCCATTCCCATTTGGATCAGGTATGCGATTTATTTACCAAAACATCAGCTGCATTGTGTGTTCTCTTCCCATCATAAAACAAAAGAACAAACCTGTGGTTTGACATATAGCCCAGAGTTTGCTTTATATTAATTCAAGTGTAAATCCCTTTCTGTGGAGTTCTTTCTGTCAGGTATGATAGGCCATAATTAGAAAAAGGAAGAGGAAACTAAACCAGATTAGAGAGTAAGTAAATAGCTCACTAGGCACAAGGTAAAGACTTTCCCACTCAGGCTTATTATCTTAGGCACAAAGCAATGAAGACCTGAGTGCTCCTAAAGAATTCATAGATCTTTGAAAGTACTGAATTTACACTGAAGAATGGATTGGGCCAATTGGATTCACATTTAGCTAAAAGTAGCATCATTCTTTTCTGGTACCATCTGGGTAGCCATCATTAGTCATTGATTTAAACTAAATAGTCCCTTGAGAATCAGGGGGGACCAGGAACAAGATGAAATTGACTTAAATTTTCAAAACTATATTTTGAGAGAAAAAAGTGAGACTACCTTTCTCACTCTTAGTATCTAATTTACACCCTCTTTGAAGGTTGATACATCCTAATATTAATCACTTATGTTTCTATGGTACTTTAAGCATTGAAAAATATAGTACTTGCCCTGCAACAAGCCGGTTCTTACAAGTGTTACTATCCATGTTTTATAAATGATAGATCTGAGGCTTTGAATGTTGGGTGACCCACTCTGGGTCACATACACAGCCAGCTAGCCAGGCAGTCTATACACACTTATTAAGAACCTACCATGTGCTAAGAGCTGGGAATACAAAAATAAAATAAAGTCCCAAAGGTCACCAGGTGTCTAAGGACACATAATTAGCACAATACCTGGTGTGAGATTGAACCCAGATCTCCATTCCAAGTTCATTTGATGCACTTAGGTGGTACAGCAAATAGGAGGTTAGACTTAGTCCAGAAGACCTGAGTTCAAACTCAGCCTCAGACATTTACTTGCTGATGAACCATAGACTCAGTTGAACGATCTTTGCCAGCCCCAGTTGCCTCATCTGTAAGATGGGATTAAAAATAGCACTATCCTTATAGAGTTGTGGTAAGGACCAAATGAGGTAATATGAATAAAATGATTTGTAAATCTTGAAATACTATAAAAATGATAGTTGTTATTAACTGAGGTTATCATCTATACTTTGTAGGCTCTAAATATAAAATGCTTTATAATATGGAATAGCCTTATGTTAAGCTTCAGCTGGGAGCTATCACTAACTGATGCAGAGAATAGCCATGTCACATGTACTTGGCTTCAAACGCGTTAGAGATTTATGGATGAAATAGTCCTGGCCAATGTATAATTACTGAAATAACCCAATATAGCTGTGATCTCCCTTCACTACTCAAGAAGCTCCAGTAACACCCTTTGACTTTATAGGGTCAAATAAAACCTCCCTGTCTTGAGTTTAAAGTCTTTCTTTCAATTTTTTACAACTATTTTTCTTTCCTTCTAAAAATATTAATTTTATACTTTATTTATGAAATAAAACCAGTATTTCCATAGCATAATAAAATAAAAAGATGATTGCACATGAAACTGCAAAACTATTATCTATAACTTGATATTCGTTTTAAATATATAATAAATTTATCATGCAAACTTGGTATTTTTCCCTTTTTTGTCTCTCCCCCTAGAGATGGCTACCAAAAGACACAAATGTCTTGTACATGTATATGCATATATATATATATATATATATATGCATATATACCCATATATGAATATGTGTATACACATACACACATAAGTATATATGTAGGTATGTATTGTGTAAAACCATTCTATACATACTTCTACTTATCCATTCTTTCCCTGGATGCAGATATTGTCTTCCTTCATATGTCCTTTCTTGTTATTTTGGGTATTTCTAATATTTAAGTTGACTTACTCCAGACAATTTCCTAAGACTAAACTGCAGAACAGGTGCCAATCGGCACTGGTGGAAGGCAT
Source organism: Potorous gilbertii (assembly GCA_028658325.1). NCBI lineage: Eukaryota > Metazoa > Chordata > Mammalia > Diprotodontia > Potoroidae > Potorous > Potorous gilbertii. Next base: position 31,675,029 of record CM053772.1, read on the forward strand.
TTCTTCACTGTGAGTTCCCTATGCCAATGAAATCATAGGTTCAAGCACAAACAAAGCAAATAAAACCAAAACAGCAGCATCCTCCCCAGTTACTCTAGAAAGACAATGTTTAGGAAGAAACCAAATGGCTAACCAGGTTAGACCTCCTGATGTGGTGGTCCTTTGGTTGGGTGAATACTCCAGCAGACTACCTGGAAATTTCATAAATACTCATTTATATCATCCTACTTTCCAGTTATTAAATCATTAATAATATGAGAAATCTAAAACTAAATGATAGCAAAGTGTTACTTCATGCCCCGCAAATTGGCAAAGGTGGCAAAAAGTGAGAACAGTCCATGTAAGAAGGGTTTGGGGAAGATAGGCATGCTCGAGTCATTGATAGAATTGCGAATTGGGTCAATTCTGTTGGAAAGAAATATTTATCTCTCAGAACCAGATAAAACTAACAGAAAGTTAGACATAAAGAAAACATAGCATTGAATAGACTATTGAAAAGTTAGTTTCAAAGATATATAACATTTTTTGATTGGAAATATAGGAGATATATACTCTTCTCATCATATTGTATTGTCCAAAAATAAACCACATACTAGGACATGGACAAAGTGTTTAAAAATGGGGAAAATATGAAACATTTTAGGAAAATAATGAAGCAAAATTGCATTTTAAGCAAGGAACACAAAAGAAGATAGAGACTAAAATTTGAAGTTAATAATGTAATCCTAATAATGTAATAATGTAAACTAAATATTAAATTTAGTTGTTAAAGAACAAATCATAGACATAGTTAAAAGCAGGAGGGTGCAGTGGAAAGAGCACTAAACTTGGAGTTATAGGACCGCTTTTTGAATCTCTGCCATAGATTACATTGTGTGACCTTGAGTAACTCATATAACTTTTCTATTCTTCAGATTTCTCATCTATAAAATGAAGCATTTAGACTAAATTACTTCTTACATACCTTTCTAACTCTAAGTCTATGATCCTTGAATTAACATGTATGTGAAAGGGAATCATAATTTTAAAAATATATCAAAAACTTTTGAATGCTACTGAGAGTCCTCAGAAGAAAGATTTTATCTCTCTTGAAAATCAAATTCTAGGTTTCCTTATCAACTCAACATCATTCTTACTTTAAACTTTATTAATCTCTTCTTTAATTTCAGCTATCTTCTTTAATCTCTTCATTAATTTTTTTGATTTCTACTGGGTTTTTAGTTGGTCATTTTTTTAATGCATGTCAAATTCATTGACATTTTTCTCTGTTTTGCTGATGGAAGTATTTAAAAATGTTTTTTTTCACTTCAGAAATTCTTTAGCTGCATGACATTAAATGTAAAAGGAGAACTTACCACAACTCTTTTATTTTGGCAAATTGTTTTTTCTTTCTAAAAAAGATTAGGTAAAGTTACACAGACTTTTGTTAGTATTTTCAAAGAATTAACATTACATTTTATAATTTCTTAAATCCTTTTTTCTATTCAATCTATTTCCCATTTAATTTTTAGTATTTCTTTTTTGTTTTTTTAAATTACTTAATTGATTTTTGTAGATTTATATGTATATGATTTTTATTTTTAAGGAATAATTATTTTTCAAAATTAAGCTCTCCCTCCTACTACCCTCTTCTCCATTGGGCAAGTTTAAAAAAAAAAAGACAAGAAAAAATATCTCAGCATGTATCCATTGTAGCCCAGCCAAACAAATTCCTGTGTTCGCTATGTCTATAAATGTATGTTTCTTTGAAATTCATCACTTTTCTGCCAGGAGGTAAATGACATGCTTCATCTTCATTCTTCTGAACTCATGACTTACCATTTTGTTGATCAGAGAGCTAAAGTCTTTCCAAGTATTTTTTTTTCTCTGCAATATTAGTTTTGTTAGCATATAATTCAACAAAATAGTTTCTAATAATTTTCTTGAAAGGAGGGAACATTCTTTTTATTTGTCTTTACACTTATTACAAACTTGTTGATTGATACCTAAATTACTTATAGATTTTATGAGTACTAATTAAGATAGCAAGAGTTTACCGTATAAAGGTAAACAAAATAATAACAAAATTCATTTGGAGAAACAGAAGGTTTAGCATCTCAAAGAAAATAAGAGGAGAATTAGAAATAAAGAAAGAATAGCAGTTCCACTATTCAAAGCATTTTGTAATATCATAATTATTGAAGTATTTTAATATTTGATTTTTTAAAATGTTAAAGTAAAATAAAGTACAAAATCAAGATGAAATCAGTTTCCTCACATTCAACAAGCTTGATCAAGCTATACAGGAAAGGATTCACTATTCTTTTCAAGAGTTGTAAGGGGCAAAATATAAAAGGATCAAAAAAAAAAGATTGAGACCAATATCTTATAACAAATATCACAATAAATGATTTCCAAATGGGATACTTGTCTTAAATATAAATTGTCATTTCATTTTTTTTTAATTTAGGAAAAGTAATGGAGGTACCTTTTACAAAGATGGCTTAGTGGAGAATTTTTAATCAAACAAAAGACAGAAGTGAGAATAGAAATTTTTAGATATTTAAATATTACAATATGTTGCATGAATTCAAGGTACTAGAACTAAAATAAGAGAAGCTGTTATTTGGGGGAAAGTGTTTGCATCACATATGTCTGATAAGGATTTGATATCTAAGATAAATAGGAAATACAAATGTATCCAAGGTGTATGTTGACTTTAAGTTATTTATGTTCACATGGCTTGCCTAATGGATGGACAAGAGGTTCAAGGGAGAGGCATTGATAGATGCCTCTGGAATCATTCGCACTCCACTTCAAGGAAACCACAATTCCTTCCTCAAGAGGAGAAAGAAGAAAGGATGAAGCTTAATTTTATCTATTATTGCTGGCCTAGGGAATAATTGTTTTGGGATAAAGCCACTTTCCTGGCCACTACACCTATCAGTGGAAAAGGAAACCTGCACTTTCAACTCACTGGTTTGGTTCCTTCCCAACAAATGATAGTTATTCAAAAGAGCATTACAAATAGTTAAGTAAAGCTATTTATCTGATTAGATAGCCAACAGAAATCCTAGGAGTCTGAACACGCATAAATTGAATGAGTTTCCCCTGTGGGTGCAAGATGCCTAACTTCAACTGAGAGGCTACAATTGTATACAAGGAAAAATTCTCCAAAATGGAAAAAAAAATAGAAATGATGAAAAAAGAAAGGAAAAAATGAAAAAGAAGAAGATCATGATATCTTTACTCTCTGTCCCAATCATATCATCAGTGAACTTTTTAGAAATAGCTAATGTGCACCAAGCATTGAGCTAGATGTTAGAAATACAGATACACAGGTGAGGGAGCCCCTGCTAGTAAAGAGGTTAAATTTTAATAGAGGGATACTAGATAGAGAGGGCTGATCCCCAGAGAAGAACATTCTGTCCTACCTAATCAAATGGCAAGTGAAGTTCTAGAAGAGAAGAACGTTATGCCCTTTCTTAGTAATGACGATATCGCTTCATTACTATTCCCAGAGTAAGAGCAAAAGTTGGAAGCTTGGGGGCAAAGTACCAGGGGAGACTTTCCATGTTAGCAGAGCAGATGGTAAGATCTGCACTGAAAGGGCCCTTGTATTCTATAAATTGCTAGAATAGATATGAAGCATGATCTGTTGCTCGCTAAATGTAGTGCATTAGGTGAGTTTTTAGCTTTTGCCCACTCATCAAGAAAACTCAGTTCTAGGGAAGAATGCCAAAGTTGAATGAAGAACCTTATGGGGGTGGGGTAGTGAGATGCAAGGGGGAAGGGATTTGAGTGGTTTGGAAGTCAGGGTCAGGGTATTTATCATTTCTGATCAGGGAGAAGGGACAAGGGTAGATCTCAAGATACCTGACTGGGTGGATCTTAGTGTTCTGGTTGATGTCTAAATAGAACCCAGAGATCCCACTGCTAGCTAGCTAATCCATGTAAGTCAAAGGCTGAAAGTCTCATTTATACCAAAATATTCCCAGTAGCGCTTTTCATGGCAGCAAAGACCTAGAAACAATTTAAGCACCGATCACTTGAGCAGTTGTCCTTTTGTTCTCAGAGGATCAAAATGAAATCACTATGTTAGTCAAGCTACAGGCATTTGACTGTAGCTGTTCAGACCAATATGAGCTTGGAATGCTCTATCACAGGTTGGACAAGAATAATCCACATGAACATTGGGGTGAATTCTCTAAATCTACACATCTAGCATTTTTTTTGGGCTACTTCACTTTGGCTTTGCTTATAGAGCATAGCACTTTCTCTGATGAGACCACAACATGCTAAGTGGTCCTGTGCCAGCATCCCTCATGCCATGCAATCAATTCCAAAGTTCTTGAGTGTCCTTGTATTGCCTTTTCTGACCACCATGGCAGCACTTATGAATTCTCCATAAAATAGTTGTTTGCACAAATACATGTGTGTCATTGACAACATGGCCAGCATGTTGGAGTTGCACTCTCTGCAGTAGAGTTTGAACGCCTGGCAGTTTAGTTCAAGAAAGGACTTCACTAGCAGAAAATTTTTCTTGTGTTATATTTTGTTTTGGTATTTCTCATGGTTTCTTCCATTCATTTTAATTCTTCTATGCAACATGACGGATGTGAAAATGTGTTCAATTAGAATGTAGATGTAGAACTCACGTAAGACTGTATGTCAACTCAGAAAGGGAGGGAGAAAGGAGGGAGAGAAAAATCTAAGACTTATGGGAGTGATTGTTGAAAACTGAAAACAAATAAATTAATAAAAAAAAGAAAGGACTTCACAGGTATCTTATCCCGCCAAGTGATCTTCAGAATCTTCCTAAGATAATTCAAGTTGAAATGTTTCAGTTTCCTGACATGGCACTGGCACACTGTTTCACAAGCATACCACAATGAGATCTGCACAACAATTCTGTAGCCCTTCAGTTTGGTAGTCTAATAAATACCTTTTTTCTCCCACACTTTCCTTCAGAGCCTCAAACACTGAACTAGCACTGGCAATGCACGCATCAACCTCATTATCAATGTGTATGTACATCCCTGAAAAATATACTGCCAAGGTAAGTGAACTTACCCAGAGCATTCAAAACTTCTCCATTTGTTGTAACTAATGGTTCTATATATGGATGGTATGGCACTGGCTGATGGAGCACCTGTGTTTTCTTGGAGTTAATAGTTAGGATGAAATTAGCATGAACAGCAGAGAATCAGTCTCTACTCTGTTACATCTCAGCTTTAAAACCTGCACTGAGTGTGCAATCATCTGCAAAGAGAAAATCTTGCAGCATCACTCCCTCCACTTTGGTCTTGGCTTGTAGCCTTTTCAAGTTGAAGAATTTGGCATCTGTGCAGTAGCTGACCTTTATGTCATTTAGTCTTTATGGAAGACATTTGACAACATGGCTGAAAACATTGTGCTAAAAAGCATGGGATGTATGGTGTGTTCAGGGAGCACTAGTATCTCTGGTGTGAGGAATACTGAGCCCTCTCAGGGCTGATTTCCACCTTTAGTTTCCACCTGATCCACCCAACTCTCACTTGTGGCTCCAAGAAACTGTAGCAAGCAGTAAATCATTTTGGCAGATGGGCTGAACCAGGTTGAGGACAATTGAGGACTCTCAGATCCATTGAGGAGTTAGGAGGGTGTCTACCCTAATCATGTGAAGACATACCCTAGTGCAATGGGCAGATGAGAACAATTTGTTCCAGTGGCCATGAAAGCAGCTGAAGCAAGTGCTATGGAGTGCTTTGAGTTTGGCTAGAAACCGAAAACACCAAGGTCATCCACTGTATCATCCACCAAGGTCATCCACTGTATCATCCACCAAGGTCATCCACTGTATCATCCACCAAAGTCATCCACTGTATCTTGAACCGTCACCAGTAATCTTGCCTCTATAGTGACCCTAGACCATGACAACTCTGGAATCACTTGAATAGTGAATGAACAACTGAAGCTTTATGAAGGCAGTGGTAATGTAATATTGTGCCAAAAGAAATGACGAATAAAAGAAATTCAAAGAATCATGGGAAAACATAGATGACCTGATCCAAAGTGAAGTAAGCAGAAACAAGAAAACAATATATACAATTACTGCAACAGCACAAATGAAAAAAGCAATAGAACATAACTGAATTCTGTTTAATGGATACTGCCGTTCAGTCATTCAGTCACTTGGTGTTTTCTTGGCAAAGACACTGAAGGAATTTGTTATTTCTTCTCCAGTTCATTTTATGGATAAGGAAACTGAAGTAAATAGGGTTCAGTGACTTGTCCAGGGTCAGACAGCTGGTGTTTGAAGTAAAATTCGAACTCATGAAGATGAATCTCCTCGATTTCAAATCTGCCATTCTATCTATTCTGCCCTAGCTGCCCACATGGTATAGATAACACTATATAACTAAGACTGACCCTGGAGAGGAAATGGAAAAAAAAATCTACCTACATTCGTTGAAGAGTATGGTAACATGAGTGTGTACTGTTTCATATCTTTTAGATATATTATATACATATACATATGTATATATGTGTGTGTGTGTGTGTGTGTGTGTGTGTGTGTGTGTGTGTATGAGAGAGACAGAGAGAGAGATTGAGTTTGGTTTGCTGTATTACAACCTATAGTCTTAGCCTCAAACACAGAAAAGTTAGGTGACTTGCCTGAGATTGTGTAACCAATAATGTGTAAAAGTATACACTAGGTAATTTAGGTTCAATGAATGACTGTAACTACAGTGACTAAAGCCATGATCTCTACTTATGGAGACCTATACTTATAGAAACACAATGCAGATGAGAGTTGACTGACAAAGTCCTTCAACAAGCCAGGTAGTTTAGAGAGGAAAGACCAACAAGGAGGCAATTGTAGTAGCCCAGTTAGATAATTGGAGAAGGGAAAAGAAGCACATTATTTGAGTAGAAAAAAGGAAAACAATCTTACTATGGAAAAAGTAGGCCATTGAGAGATAGTAAAGATAACTCTAGAATTTGAAATGCAGTGATGGGAAACTTCAACTGGAGAAAAAACTGGGGGAAAAGATGAGGAATTCTTCCTTCACCCTGCTAAATCTGTCACAGTGTCAGGGTTTAAATTTAAATATTCCTTTTTAAATTCAACAGATAAAGGATTTGCTGAAAGGATATGAGTAGGGAGAGATACCCCTAAATCCTCTCCAGTCAATATCATGCAAGATAACTTGACATATCCTTCTCAAGAGAGTAGAAGGTTAAGGAGCTAAGCCTTGGGGACCAAAGAGACATTGAAAGAGAACCAGGAAGAGTTACCTCAACAGCAATCTCCTTTTCACAGAAGAGCCTCTAAATGCTTTTCTGTAGCAGCTGAGGGAGCTCCAGGAAATTTCCCAAAATGAAGCATTTGGCCGGGAACACCTCCAACAGAGAAAAGTTCAACAATTGTGTGAAATCACTTGATTCCGACTTGGACAAATTTCCACAGTATTCTGATCTTCACAAAATGTCAGTTATTTCACAAAAATATTTGTGATATAGAATTTTGGCTACTTAGAACAATTTGTCAGCATTTTCTATAGTATTTCTTCTTAGGTTTAATTTTTTTAGAAATGACTTATGGTCATTTCTGAGCAAATTTCCTGGGTTCCTTTTTTGTCTATTTATATATTTGTTTACAACGTGAAACCTTGTGGACATGCAGCCTCCCATCTTTTCCTCCAAGCTGAAATATGCCAAAAGCCATAAAATTTCCTTTGCACAAATATTTGGCTCAGCTCTAATTACAAATTAATAAAAAACAAAATGGCCCATTGAAGCTCAAATTAAATAACTGTTGGAATGATTCGAAAAGGGACACATTATTGAGCGGTAAGATGAACCTTCAAATAAGCAAGCCCATCGCCTCAGAAGAAAAGTCCACTCCACTGGGGTAGACCATGAATGATGAATTTCATAACTTCCACAGGACTTTCTTTGTAGGAGACTGCCAGTAACATATTTGGTTCTTAAGGACAAGTGGTAACATTAAGAGAAATCTTTCTGTTTCTTCTCAGTAGGTTCCAATGTTTTCTCCATTGGAAAAAGATCTTTTTGCTTACATATTAAGAATGATGATCTGACCCTGGAAACTGGGATCCCCCCCAAGAAAAGCTTTGGAGAATCTAATAATGCGCCAAGAGGATTTGAAATGGGAGAGTGAAGCAGAATCTAAATAGAATTAATGTGATCGATGCCTTGAAATGAAAACTCCCTTACTAATCACTCATTATAATAATGTCCTTTCTTTAACTGCTCATACAGAAGAACCCAGAGTCTATCAGACTCTCTTAGACCAGTAGGGATAACTTCTGCTTATCTGTGAAGCTCGTTCCCTTCTTCCTTACTCTTCCTTCCTTACTTACACACAGGCACATACATGTCTCATATATATTGATATGTATATATGTGTAGTATGAATATATACAGAAATATGTGTACACATACATATATACACAAATAGCTAGTTTGCTTTTTAAATTATTATTTCTTTGGACAAGGTTTTCCGCATTAGTCTATATTGGTTTTTGTGTGCATCCTTCATTGCCGAAGAAGACTATGCCATCAGAGAAATGATGACATGATTTGCACTTGTCTCTGTTTTGAGTGATGGAAGGCTGTGCAAGGTCACCAGCCTTACTTTTCCTCCAGAGCCATCTGAATCCAGTGATCAGATATTATCAGGATGACTGGAGATGACCCAGGATGCCCTGGGAGACCTTGTGCCCTTTAGGCCAACATTAATTTATAACACCACAGGAAAACAATCAAACTCACTTGAGTGAGAACCAAATTCTTCCCCATAAAAGCCATAACCTTTGATTTCCTTCAGGAACTGCTCAGATAGTTGGATGATTGCAAGACATTGAACACATCAACTAAAAGTAGTAACGGAGAGTTCAGTGGAGACCCCCAATGAGTTGACCCTGTAGTCTCTGGTGGCTCCCTGTTGTTTCGAGGAACAAAAATAAAATGCTATTTCGCATTTAAAGCCCTTCACAACCCAGTGCCCTCCTATTCTTCTTGTCTTCTTTCCACTTTACTCAATAACAAATTCTTCAGTCCAGTGATACTGTACTCTCACCATTTCATAATCAAAACAATGTCTCAGTTCCAGGAGTTTTCTTTTCTCTGACTCTCCCTCATTTCTGGAATACTTTTCCTCCTCCAGTTCTTCTACTGACCTTCCTTGCTTCCCTCAAGTCTCAACTGAAATCCCTTCCTTTACTAGAAACTTCCCCCAGTCATCTTACTTCTAATGCCTTCCCTCTTTTATTTACTTCTACTTATCTTACACATATCTTAAACAAATATTTATATTTGCATATATTTATTCACCAATTGTCTTCTCCATTAGATTGTAAGCTCCTTGAGAGCAGAGATTATCTTTCGTCTCTTTTTTTATACCCACTGCTTAGCACGTTTCCTGGAACATAGTATATGTTTATATTTATTGATGGATTCAGTTCTTCCATTCTATTTACTATTTCCAGATCCTAACTGAATATCAGAGATTGATAGATGATATTATTAACTTGTGAGCTTCTAATGGCCAAAAATTAGAGTCTGTGGCAGAATCTACTGGTAGATTCAATAGCCAAGTCTGGTAAGAAGCGAGTTCTGGGTCAAGACAACCTACTTGATTCTGCCCTACAGTGGTCCAACCCAGTATCTGAAACATGATGTTCTACCAGTTAGTGAATAATTCATTCCTTAACTGTTACACCAATAAGGGAATTTGGTGGGGAAACGCTTTCAATCAACCATTTTAAATTTCAGTTCATTCACCCAGGGACTGAGTAGAGAGATGTGCCCAATTCAAGAGCATGTCCTTGTACTTTCTTCTTTCTATACTTTTGCATAAAATAGCCTGTGTGAAAGATAATTGATGTTAACTGGTTAGTTGATAATGAACAATCAATTCTTCAAAATGATGCTGAGGCCATAATCACTTGTGATACATATGGGAGAGTAGGAGACTGGGGAACCACGAGCATAGTATTAGGAACTTCTTACAACTCCCCACAGTTACTCCAAGAACTCTGAGAGAGTATCTAGCTAGCCTTGCTTGGGGGATCCAACCTATCAGAGGAGTGGGGGCTGGGGAGCAAGCCCCAAGCCCGTTGGGTACATGCTTCCCCTTAAAATAGTTTCCAAAACTATACCCAGGACTTCAGATTCGGTGTGACTAAGATAGAGGACAATCATATTATCACCTTGTCATTCTTTGTCTCTGTTATTGCAATGCAGACTAAATTTGTATTAGCTTTATTAGTTGCTATGAATTAATGAAAATCATTTATTAATAATGTAGAAGTACTAACCACTAGGAATAGAAATACTAAAACAAGGTGGTCCTATCCTAGAGGTAGGCAAGTGATACAATCGATGGAGCAATGGACTTGGTGTCAGTAAGACCTGAGTTCAAATTCTGACAAAGATACTTACTAGCGGTGTGACTCTGGACAAGTCACTTAACCTCTCTCAGCCTCTGTTTTTTCATCTTTAAAATAAGTATGATTATGCTGTGACGATCAAATAAAATAACATGCCATGTGTTTTCTAATCCTTAAGGCACTATATGAGCTCACATTTTCTATCCTTAAATACTTTACATTCTAGTAAGGGGAATTAACACACATCAGGGAGTGATGGACAGGAAAATGTGATTTGCTTTAAGAAATGACCAGGACAGTGAGTGGAGACATAGAAAAAATCAGTTGACACCCCTATTCTATAAACAATGATAATATTGATTGGATCACTGTTCTCTGAGCAAGAAATGGAAAACAAGTGGGAAGAGGATGGTACATACCTCCTGCAAGGTCAGGTGGCAAGGAGATGACTAGGGTGATGGGCAGATAGAGGGGGTAGAAAGCATGGTCTCAGATCTGGGTTCATCCTTCATTTTTGGAGGAGACCATGACATCAGAGAAATGATGACATGACTTGCACTTGACTTTGTTTTGAGTAAGGGAGGGCTGTGCAGGTCACTAGTCTCACTTCCCTCCCCCGAGTCATCTGGATTAAGTGACTAGATATTCATCAGGATGACTGGAGATGACCCAGGATGCACTGAGAGACCTTGCCCTATTCAGGTACTCACTTAGAGTGAGGTAATGGCCATTCAGTGAATAAGCCTCTCTAAGAAGCAAACAGGGAATGGCCCCTTTTAATGAACAAAATAAAGGAAAAAAAGTAAATGGAGCTGGGAGGGAATGAGCAACAGTTACTATTGATAATCATTCTGAAGACAGGAATGTCCCGAAAAAAGCCCTCAAGTGGAGTTTGGGCAGAGACAGGAAGGCAGGAAGGCAGAAAGGAAGGAAGGCAGGAAGGCAGGAAGGCAGGAAGGAAGGAAGGAAGGAAGGAGATCAGTAGGCTGCTGGATATATTGAGTTGTGTACATTTGTGCTGGGAAATTCAGCATGAGAACATTGTTTTCCCAGGGTAGTGCTTCCAAAGCTGAATGGATTAAGATTCTAATGGAGGAGGAAGGGGTAGGAGTAGGAGTCATGGTTTTAGGAGATTCTCCTGTTGCCTGGAGAGAGCCGCCAACAGAAGAGCAATGAGCAGATTGTATGGATATGGCTGGGATGGACAATCACACTCTTGATTCCTTGTCATTACCGTTGATCCTTATAGAACATCCATATGTATATGTTGGTTGGTTCCTTCATCTTCACCTTCCTTCATCTTCCAAGAGGACCAAAATGACATCACCACGATAAAGTGAAGTTTCAGTGTGGTCCACTGTGGCTGATCAGACCAAGATGAGCTTGAAATATTCTACCCCAGATTGGGCATAGATAGTCCGTGTGAATATTTGTGGTGGATATCCTGCATTTACTTTGTGTTGTCTCAATTCTACTTTGCTCAAGGAGCCCAGCACCCTTTCTGATGTGGGCACACTATGCTGAGTGGTCCTGTGCCAGTGTATCTCATGTTGCACAGTCAAATCCAAAGTTCTTGAGAGAGACCTTGAGAGTGTCCTTGTATCACTTCTTTGGACCACAATGTGATTACCTGCCCCATGCGAGTTCTCCATAAAATAGTCTTTTTGGCATGCATACTTTTGCATTTGAACAACATGGTCAGTCCATCAAAGTTGCACCATCTGAAGCATAGCTTGAATAGCAGACAGTCCAGCTCGAGCAAGGACTTCAGTGTCTGGTTATCCTGCCAGGTGATCCTCAGAATCTCCCTAAGATAGTTCAAATGGAAATGATTCAGCTTCCTGGCATGGTGCTGGTAGACTGTCCATGTTTCACATATGTTTTCACATATATGTATACATATGTATGTGTATACACTAGAAGACTACAGTCTTCTAAAGGCTCTATATCTTTTTCTTATTAATTTATACTTAGTCGCACTTTTCTCATTTTGTATTTTGAGGTTGATTTTTTAATTTAAATTTGTGTGACACTACATTTATTATTATTCAGCTTCATCTTCTTAGATTCAGGCCAATATTCCAACCTGTTAGATATTCTTTTAGATCCTGATTACTTCATGCAACATGTCAGCCGTCCCTTCTAGCTTAGTGTTATCTGAAAATGTGATAACCAAATTATTTGTGCCTTTACTCAAGTTACTGATAAAAAATATGAAAACCGCTACAAAGGGGATATCGTAGAAGGCTAAACCAAATGATAACAAAATTTAGTTGGAGGAAAATATGGTCTAGAATCTTCAGGGAAATGATGAAAAAAACAAACAAACAGGGAGACTACTGCTTCTAGCCCTCAAATCATGTTATCAAGTGGTAAGCATTAAAACTATTTGGTACTGGCTACAAATAAGTGAAATATACTAAATAGGGAAGAATCAGAAATAAGAAAACTCAATAACCTAGTATGGAGAAAGAACTCTCTATTTGAGAAGAATGATTAGGGAAACCTGGACTGGAGTTTGACAGAAGTTAGATTTAGTCAGCCATTTACAACAGATATCACAATAAGCTCAAAAACAAAAAAGCAAACAGAATGTAAAAGGTAACATCTTTAAAAAAAAATAGAAGTTAATTGTACCTGGTACAAAGGATAGGTGTGATCATGAAAGATAAAATAATGAAGTCAAGTCAACAAGCATTAATTACACATTTATGTCCTGGGTGCTCCCCTTAGCTCTAGGACTATAAATAAAGAGAAGTCCTGCTTTCAAGAAGCTCACGGTCTAATGGAGGATGACATGTAAAGAACTATGAACAAATAAATTACATAAAAGATGACGGGGTGATTCACAGAGAGAAGACACTAAGATGCATAAAGTGGGACTTTAGATGAAACTAATGTTTCATCTAAAAAAAGTCAGGAAGTGGAGATGAGGTAGGAGTCAGTCCTGGGGATGGGGAACAGACAGTGAAAATGCCCATAGCTGAGAGATGGAGTTTACTATGCAGAGAAGAGTGGGGAAGGCCAGTGTCATTGGACCTCTGAGTATTTGGAAAAGAATCAGATGTAAAAAGACTAGAAAGACAGGAGGGAGCCAGGTAATGTGAGGCTTTAAAAGTCAAACTGGAGATCTGATATGTGATCCTAGAGGTTATAGGAAATCCTGCAATCAATTAAATACATGGGCAGGGAGTGATATGTGCAGACCTGCTCCTTAAGATCAGTTTGGCAACCAAGTGGAGTATAGACTGGAGTGGGGAAAGATGTAAGACAAGGAGACCAACCAGCATACTATTGCAATAGTCTAGGTATGAGGTGAGAAGTCAGAGAGGAGAGAAGGAGGCATATATCAGGGATGTTTAGAAGGTAGAAACAATAGCACTTGTCCATTGATCTGGATATGGGAGAATGAGAAAAAAAATAAGAAGTAGAGGATGGCACATAGGTGGCAAGCCTGGGTAACTGGAAGGATAGCAGTACCCTCTAAAGTAAAAGTAAAGTCCAGAAGTGGAGAGGGACTGGGGAGAAAGATAAGTTCAGAATTGGAAATATAGAATTTAAGATCCAATTTGAAATGTCCAAACATTTTAATTGCATGAAATTTAACACTTTTACATAAACAAAATTGAGGTACCTAGGATGAGAAGGGTTAAAAAATTGAGAATATTTTTTGTGTGTGAATCAAATGGTTCTCATAAGGATCTTACTCTAAGATATACAAAGACAACATATATAGAGAACCAAGAACCATTTTTAATCAAAGGATATGAACCAGCAATTCTCAAAGGAATTGCAAACTGTTAAAAATAAGAAAGACGGATCCAAATTACTAATAAGAAGAAAATGACTACAAAAACAACTGACTTTCTACCTCACATTCAACAAAATTGCACAGATGAAAAATGATGGAAATCGTGAACACTGGAAGAGCTATCTGGAAAGATAGACGCAATATGCATTGATGTCTTTGTCCATCCATCCAATCTTTCTGAAATGCAATTTAGAATTACACTTAGAAAGTAACTAAAATAGCCATTGCTTTTGACGCCAAGATTCTGTTACAAGTCAAATATAATCACACATATCAAAAATAGAGAGGTCCAACGTAAAGCAAAATATTCATAGCAATGAAGTAGCTGATGGATAGGGTGCTAGAACTGGAATCAGGAAGAACAGAGCTCAGATTCTGCCTCAGAAACTTGCTAGCTGTGTGACTCAGGACAAGTCATTTAATCTCTGATTGCATGACAAAAGGATCCACTAAATCCAATAGAGAAGAAAATTGCAAACCATTTCAGTATCTTTGCCAAGAAAATTCCACGGATAGTTGGTCAATGGGGTCATGAAGTTAAACATGACTGATCAACTGAACAACAAAATTCATAGTAATACATGTGTGCCCGTGTGTGTGTGTGTTTGTTGTTATTTTAGTCATGTCCAACTCTTTATGACCCATTTGGGGTTTTCTTAGAAAAGATACCAGAGTGATTTGCCATGTCCTTCTCCAGTTCATTAAGGAAACTGGGGCAAACAGGGTTAAATGACTTTCCCAGGGTCACACAGCTAGTAAGTGTCTGCAGTTGAATTTGAATTCAAGTCTTCCTGATGCCAGGTCTGGTTGGCACTATTCATTGTGCCACCCAGCTGACCTTTATTTGTTGTAGTAGCTAATATTTAGAAACAAAGTAGGAGCCCATCAGCTGAAGGATGTTTAAACAAACTGTAGGACATAAATGCAATGGAATTTAACTATGATGTAGACTGAAGCAAACAGAATCAGGAAACCAACATACCAACTAGACCAATGTAAATGGTAAAGCACAGTACTATGACCAAAGGGTGAACTTATTCATACAAGTCATTCCATATCTCTCTGAAACTCTTTTTCTTAATTTTTATAGCAAAATTGTATTTCATTATATGAACATACACCATTTGTGCAACCATTCCCCAATGGACAGGCACCCCTTTTGTGTTTTGCCGCTATAAAAAATTGCTATAAATATTTTCCTACACATAAGAACTTTTTCTCTTTGAGTTGTTTCTAACACAGACTTAGCACTTCTATAGCTTGACCAAAGGGCAGGAACTATTTAATAACATTGCATGTATAATTCAAAATTGATTTCCAGAATGGATGCATGAATATACCCATTTTTCCGGTAGCCCCTCCAAAATTTGTCATTTTATTTTTGGTCATTTTTCTAATCAACAATTTAAAAATAAGCCAATTATTTCTACTCAGGAGTTTCCTATCTGACATTTCTCTTGAGCAGAGACTAAAGCTTATTTCTCATTCTGACCTTGAACATGACTTGAATTCAAGTCTACAGAGATGAACTGCCATTTAATTTTAGTGTGAAACTGCATTGTGATCTCCCCAGTCATAACGTAAAAGTAAGCTCAGGGGTGTAGTGGGAAGGCAAACCATAACATCTCAAGGGAAATAGGTAATTCCCATAATATGTATTAACCATACTTATTCATTTCAAGATTGTCAATGATCAGATTTCACCCTACTATATATCTTTACATTCAAGCATCATGTATTCATTTTGCAATTGGGGCATTATGCAGTCAAAGAAATGTGTATAAATCCTTCCATACCAATAATCAAGAGCATTTTCTGCTGAAAATAGGCTTATTTAATATGTGCTACCTAAAGCTGAGATCACATTGTTTTCATGTGCTATAGCTTTTGACCAGATTGAAGTGTACAAAAATGCGTCCTTGGAATGTGACCCCATGGTCGTATGCCTCTTGCAAATATTTCAACAGATTAGATGGTCTTAGGAGCTTTTCATCAATGGCAAAATGACATAACCAGTATTTACTGAGGTTGTAGCTGGCGTCACTGCAATTATAGTTTACAAATGTAGAGTTACACAAATGGCATCTACGTAGATCTATAAATTATTTAAATGTGCATGTGATTGTTAGTAAACAAAGAATGTATTTAAAATACTTATATTTTCATCATTTTCATCTTTAGGAACCCCTAAGTTGTAATCATTAAGCCTCGAAAGTTTTTAATGATGTCTTTTTCTCTAGTGATATTGACATATGCAAATAATTACTTTTTTCTCCTTTTTGATACAATTTCATTATTTGTATTGCTCATGGTGGTGCACCAATAAAGCCAAACATCATATTAGGATTCATGACAGTTTTCACATTGTATTATCAATATGTGGAAATAATTGTCTGCTCTGAGATTAAATTACATTATTGTGTATCTTTTTCATGCCTAATAAATAATGATGGATGGCTCTTATTTTCATCGCCACCTGCATCCATTTAGTCACCCCTTGATTGTGAAAGATAAAATAATAAAAGGCAAGTGTTATGTTGCAAGCAAAAGAATGTAGTCAAAACAGTTGTATGTTTCTTGTTTCTGTCTGCATGATTTCAGTCCCTCAAGAGTAATGCATGGTGGTCTGTAAAAGATAGCAACTTTGAAAATGGCAAATGGTTCACATAAATGGTAGGGGGGAATGGGGAAAGATTTTTTTTCTCTAGTGGAACAATAATTATTTCTTGGTGCACAATTCGTAATCGGAAAATTAGTTTTTTGTTCTGCTGTGCAAATCAGTTATATGCAATTAGAATGTAAAGCAGAGGCACATCTTACTGTTTAGCCTTTTTAAAATAGAAATGAAAACAGACTGGAAATTGTAGCAAAGTTGAAAATACATGCTAGGTAATTTTGAAATCCAGAGACATAAAATCATGCATAATAAAAAGGCCACTCTAACTCATTACAGTTTTTGAAATTGGCAATTGGAAGACTTAATTTTAAAATTAGAAGTTGCAATGTTTGGGAACTTATTAGCTACATTCAGAATAGCCAGTTGCTTTGCCAGCACTTAAGTATATTTTGTTTATTTGATTTTTATACCCGATTTCTGCAACTCAGTGAGTTGGTTCTATCGGAATCTAACCTGTTTGGAATTATCTCAGCATGCAGGGATCTGAGTGAGCACAGCTGATGCTCCATTTCAGTGAAATTTTTGAATTAAAATTAAAATAAGCAGTTTCTGAGAGTCTTAAGGGGGAAAAAATATCACCTTAGACTTTTGTGATACTATTAGATTTCATCTAGCAAGAATGTCAAGGCCATTTATAAAATAAATATATGGTGTTTATAATGGAACCTAGTCATTTGATAATTTCGTGCTAGCAGTGAGGTAAGAAAAGACGCTATAGACAAAATCTTTTTTGGATACTTAGTTATGAGCCAAAGTGTTTCCTCTTCCCAGCACAGTCTCACATGTTGGGATCTATTATCTTTAAATCAAAAGATGCCAATCTTCTCCAGCATACCAGAGACTCAAGCAAAATCCACAGGTAATTCGATCAAATGTCAAGTTACTGAGGAGAAAGGGTTTGAAAAATAGACAAATGGTCCGTTATTGGATGAAGTTCCAAAGAAAGCTTCTGCTGTCAGAGTCTGTTTTGAACAGGGTTGACTATTTCTGTCCTACCAACTTGTTTGAAAAGAGTTTGCTGCAAAACAGCTCTCTCATGCCTTGTCTATGTTTATGATTGTTTTGCAATGTGACTAACCATCTACCTCTCTAATTAAATGATATCAATAAAATAAGAAGAAACATAATTGTGTTGTTGCATTACTCACTGGAGTAATTCTACTCCATTCATACATTTTTCTACAAAACCCAAACAAAAATGAATTGATCTCCTTTATGGGAGAAAAAACTTTGTTCATGTTGTACTATGGAGGCAGAAGACATCTCTTTTGGACTCTCCAGAAGTTGGATAGAACTTTGTTAACAGCCCTTTTGCCAACAGTATTATAATACATATACATAGCTACGCCTTTTTGTCGATCCAAAATTCCCCTTGGCCCCAGAAATCAACTCCACCCCGGAAAGCTAGCTGTGCAAATCACGGACATTGAACCTGCATGACATAGTTGCGAGCTGATGGGTTGGAAGTCAGTCTATGGCACAGTGCCACACATTCTAGAGAAAACAATGTTTAGCATACGCATCAAAACTCACTTTACAAGAAACTCCGTTAGGCAGCTCTGTGGAAGGGTTAGGAAACCATGGCTATGCCTGGACCCACAGAAGAAGCCGAAGAATAAAAGCTCCAAGTTTCTCTTACTGGAAAACAGGAAGTTCTAGTTTGATATCCTCATGGGAGGGTTTTTTTTTCTCCCACTTCTCCAGTATGTTCCCATTTTATTCAGCCAAAACCTCCCTGACACCACCTATGGGGTGGAGGTGGGGGGTGGAATAAGAAAACAAGTTCAGCAACTAAATTCATAAATACTCAAAATGGAAACACATAATGAGCTATGATAAAGGAAATCCTTCTAAGTGAATTGATCATTTCAACTTTTGTACATTCTATCATATTGATCATTAGGTCATATAATAACCATTTCACTCTTGGTGCTAAAATATAGAAGCAAAAAAAGAAAAAAAAACTAAGGTTTTAATTTGGGCCAAAATGATCATTTTATAAATATGTCATTTCCTGCATATTTTTCCAGTATTCAATTTTATCAAAATGCAAATACTTCTTTTTCAATGCCAGGAATAATAATTTTCTACCAAATATGACCAATATTCAGGACCTTCACAAGAAAGAAGTCATTTAGGACTAAGTTACTGAAAAGAGAAGTGAGGAGAGACTAGTAAACATTTGTTCTAGTACCGTTTTTCACATGTTGCAAGTTGTTTGTATTTTCAGTTAAACTGATGCGACACAATGATATTGCTTACAGTTTCCCAGCAGTCATCTTGAGTCATGTTAGAGTGTCAAAGCTCATCCTGAGTTCCAGAAAACATTAGCATTAGGGAAGGGAAAACAGAATTTTTGGCTGAAGTTCTACAAAGAGGGTGGGACCTTTTGAATCGCATGGCTACATGAGATGTAAGTAATTTTATTTTGGCCACAAAATCAGACAATTTCATTGGGTTTTTCCATATTCTAAATCTGAATACCCACATACTATAAATTTCCTGACAAAGTATTCTTACCAATACTTAAGACCTGGCCAATAGCGATTTATTTCATTTCTGCTTTCCGAGCTCCTAAAGACAAGTTTTGCAATCCCATTGGCCTGGAAGCAGGAAGAAAGAAAGACCATATGAAAATGCCATCTTCTGAAGGGCAAACATTTAGAACCACTCTGAATGAGCTCTGCAGTTTTCTCAGAGTTTTTCCCCAAAGTCATGGGAATAAAGTTAAAAAGCACAAAAATGATTCAATTTAAAGATGACCTAACAGACTAACATTCCAATCCTTCATATGTAATGACTGTTATTCAGGAAAGATAATCTAAATATGATGATGGGGCTCCCCCAGTACAATCAATCATTCACTGTATTTATCAAAATGTTTCTTGTCAAAGAAACTTGAGCATCACAGAATTTTAGAGTTGAAAGGAACCTTGAAAATCATTTAGTCAAATCCATGCCTGAAAAACTATCCCCACTCTAAAATATTGACCTATTGGTCATGCAGCTACTGCTTGAAGACTTCCATTGAGGAAGAACCCACTAGCTAGTTCAGATACCTCATTCCACTTGTGGACAGCTGTCATTTTTTAGGAAGTCTTTCCCAGTCTCAAGTCTTTTTGTATTTTCCAGCCATTGTTTCTAGTTTTGCCCACCCAAGGCCAAGCAGAAGACGTTTAATCCCTCTTCCAAAGGACAATCCTTCCAATACTGAAATACAATAATCATTCCCAGCCATACCCACTCCACACCTCAAAGTGTCCACTTCTCCAAGTTGAACATCTCCAGGTCCTCCAACCAGCTTGTGCTTAAGTCTCTTCTTCATTTCAGGTATCCTCCTCTGGGCATTCTCCAGTTTCAGTGGAGAGCACTCTGGGGACTGGCTTGAATGAAACTCCCTATTTATTTTTTGTTCGCCTGAACAGTGGACTTAGATCAGCCATAGTAAGTACCCTATGGTCTACGATTGTCATAAATATCCTGAGGTCAAACGTATCACTTTTAGCATTAAACTTTTGTTGAAAGCTAGAGGAATAGCCCTAGAGAAACTGTGTTCCAGAAACAGGGCTCTGCAAACTAATCAATCTAGAACAAAGTTTGTTTTTAGATTTCAAATTCCTTGTTAATGCTTTGCAAGCAGATGTCTCCAAAGATGTAATATGGTGGCGAGATTATGTGATTTCTGGGTGCAGTGATGCTGCTAGTTATAATTAAAAGGGCCAACATCCAAGTTTTGTTTTCTTCATAAACATTACAGGGTGTGAGTGGCCAATCTAAAATTACCCACAGAAGAGTACACACTCTCTTCTTTAGTACAAGATAATGAAGATGGTGTGTGAAATGCAGCATAGTTATAATAAGCTGATGGACTCTTGGGTCCCACGCGCAAGCATGTTCAAATGTAATTATGAGTTGGAAAAGTATTGTTGCTTCATCTACTGATGAGTTGAAAGCTAACATCATGAAAATTAACAAGCAAGCTTTGAAACACACTAGACCTGCCTTACAAGATGACCACGTTATTCTTACTAACACTGTCGGTCATTAAACATTTATTAAATGCCTACTGTGTGCCAGGCACTACAGAGTGGTTGGAATACAAAAATAAAAATAAAAAAGAGGGAAAAGTCAGTCCTTGTCTTTATCATGCTCATAAACTGAATAATAATCACTGACATTTGAAGAGGCAACCCTTTGAGGTATCACTGCTCCCATTTTACAGATGAGGATACTAAAGTTCAAAGAGGAATTATAGAGTTTATAGCTTGGAGATGTAAGGGATCTTAGAGGTCATCTAGTCTGATCCTCTAATTTTGCAAATGAGGAAACTGAGGTCCAGAGAGGCTAACCAACTTGTTCATGATCATAAAGTTATTACTACCATAGTTAACAATAACTAGCATTCACATATAATTTAAGGATGCAAAGCAAAAAAGTGTTTTATATATATATATGTGTGTATATGTATATACACACATATATATGCATGTATGTAAATATTATTCAAGGTTCTATCTTGGTATTTCTATAATTTCTAGAAAAACGATCTCCCCAATTAAATGTTCCTCTGAAACAAAGTAAAATAATTAAGCCAAAACAACAGACACAGACACTATAGATAGCAATGGATGTAATTGTCTGCCCTATAGCCTCCCTCTTCTCTTTTATGAAAAGCGAAGTAAATTTCAGTCTTTATTCTCATTGTTTTTTTTTCTTAATCAGAATTTGGTCAAGAATGACAAGTTTGACGTGGAACAAAGAGAATAAAAATGACTAAAGTGTCCCCAAAATCAATTTCGGTTTTCCAATTTTTATGTAAGCATGATGTTTAAGTATTCATTCTCTTGTTATTTCCAATTATTTAATAATCAACTATAATACACAGTACTTTCATTTTCTCTGGGTTATAGAACGTTTGGCAGAGCACCTCATGGCTGCTTCTGTAATTCACATAAGACAATTCTTTGTCTTAAAATGTTGAATTTTGAGGACTTTGACAGAATTTGCTGTCTTTAAGCAAAGGAGAAACAAAAATAAAACTTCAAACCTAGTTAGCAAGAATATTACGAAAATAATGAAATGCATTCTTGCTCTCTTAAATTTGGAAGTACCTTCCAAAATGGTCACCAGAACCTTTCATTCCTGCCCATATTACGCAATTCTTTTCCTTGTCCTCCAATAAGGTGACCACTTGGGGGTTCACCCACCATTCTGCAGGTCTTCTTTATTTCTCCCTGGTTCTTTTTTTTCTAGTAAAAGGAGTGTGAACCATGAATAGTATCCCTCTGTAGTCTCATGTCTGTCTAGGAACTTTTTGCATGATATGAGAAATCCATTTTTCTACAGCAGAGAAGCTCAAATATGAGGTTTCACAAATGAACTTTGAAGAATCAGCTGGAGAATGCACAAATTTTCCTATCTCCTTCAGACTTTTTTTCCATTTTTTATCTTAAGCTGTTTCTTGTGCCAAAATGAAAATAACCTTCTATAAACGGAAGCTATGTAGTAAAGGAAGAATTAATATTATCTACAATAAAGCTGGAATGGAGTCTGTCCTGGAATGAAGCGATGTGCACCTACAGGATCACGAGTCTCTACTTGACCAGCTTCCTCAGATGCTGTCACCCAGATCTTAGAAATTCAACCATTTCATAATCACTATTTCAATCAATCCTCTGGCTCCAAGGCACAAAAAAGACACTGGTAGATAAATCAGTAAGAAGAGAAGACTTATACTACCTGACTGACAGTATTGGAAGGACTATTTTTTAGCCTTGACAGGAAAGCAAATTCTTGAAGAATAATTTATCTGCAAGAGAACCAAATTGCTCTGTAGAACCACTGAATTTAGTGTTGCTCAAGGTGGGGGTACTCTGCCTAACATATCAATTTGTAACTTTATTATTTGCCAAAAATTCTTTCTTTTTCACTTTCATTCCTTCCCTTGCTTCCTTTTTCCCTTTCAGAAAATGAGATAGCATAAAAAGATACAGATATATAGTTATACATACATATACACACCCATATACATACACATTATGTTCCCTGTCATACAAAGCAAATACCAAAATGAAATTTACACAGTATGACTAAGATGAACTTTGCAAGATACTATGGCTTCTTGTGACATCAATCCAAATACTTTCTTCGATGTGCTTCATTAAATAGTCTTTTATTTTCCAGTTCTTTACTGATTCCCTGATTAATCTCCTATTATCACTGCATTCTTTGTTTCACAAAGATCCCTCTCTTGCAACCAATGTTGCAGCGTCACAATATAGGGAAGACGAGGCCACATCTGATTTCTAGTTCAAGTTCTGCCATGATCCAACTATGAAACTCCTTTTCTTGTATGACATGAATTGAAGCTATTTTCCACTTATATATTGTACCTCTCACTCTCACAAAGTTTGGAAGCAGAGCTAATATACTAGGTAACAGACAGTGTTTCATAGATTTTAATTGACTAGATCAATGGGATGAAATGAATAAGATAAAATTTATTTGAGATAAATGTAGTCTTAACCTGGGCTCAAAAAATCAACTTCACTTGCCAGTTACCAAAATAATTTGGGAGTGGAGGAATGGGGGTTGAAATGTTAAACAGACTTAAATAGTGTGATAAGTTAAGCTAAAAACTAATCCAATGTCATGGTACATGGAGAGAGACACATTATCCAGGACTAGGTAGGCATTCACTTCTCTGGTCAAATATTTTAAGTATTACATTTGATTCTGGGCATCATATTTTTGAGAAAAGCATTGATAGAGAGGATCTCAAGAAGTAATGGAGGACCTTGAGTTCATGGGATTACTAGTTAAAGGAGGTGGGGAAACTTTCTTCCTGGAGAAAAGACAATTCTGTCATGCAGAAGAAGGATTAGACTTGCTCTGTTTGGTACCAGAAGGCTAAATAAGAACCACTAGACGAATGATGCAAAGAGATAAATTTATGCTAAAGATAAGGAAAAACTTACTAATAATTAGAGCTGTCCATAAGTGAAATGTATTGCCTAGAAAGGAAATAGTTCTCATCTTTCCTCTCCCCTAGGATTTTCCAACCAAGTCTGGATGCCTATTTGTGAGGGTATGCTGTACAGTGGAGAGGGATATCTTGTTCACATGTAGTTGGACTAGAACAACCCTGAGGGCCCTTCAAACTGGGATATTCAGTGATTATGAATCTCAGGTTCTATTTCCTTATCAGTATGAAATGAAGAGATTGAATTCTCTAAGGTTCTTCCCATTTCCAATAATCCATGATTCATTTTGAGTCTATAGACTAAACAGTAAATGTTTTATATAAGCTTCTTAAATAGAATCATAGCCTCTTAGGGCTGGAAAAGATGTTAAAGTTCACCCTGGCAAGCCCCTACGCTATATATTTTAAGGTAAACATGAAAATGTCACCAACAGGGCTAATGTGACTGCATTATGATTATAAACTCGACAGTCTAGTTCATAATATGAAAGCTAATGAATGTTCTTTTTAGTATTTTCACTTCTCTGCCACTTATATACATTTGTGTATATGTTTGTGTCACTTTGGCTTTCACTCTATATGACTTAAAACTACCACTCATTTTCTGGATTATAATTTTCACTGCATTATCTTGGGAACTGTGGCTTTTCTATCTAGAAATGACTCTTCCTCCCATCTTAAGACTTCATCTGCAGCGTTATGTGGCCTCATTAAGTCAGAAAAATAAATCTCATTCCTGTGTTGCTTTGACTTACAGCACACTTTGTCATAGCTTTCTTGTGACATAAGGAGGCTCAGATCAGGTGTCATCTCCTCTAAGAAGCCTTCTCTGGTTTCCCCTGAGGAATAAATCAAAACTCCTAGCACTATTTAAAGTTTCTTAGGTCTCTTTATCTGGATCTTTCCCTACCTTATACAATATTTGTTACACTTATTTGTGTACGGGACTTATTTTTTCCACTCCACCAATCTCACTCTTCCAACACACATAGAATAGATGCTCCTTGAGGACAGGGATTGTGACATTTAAATATGTGTGTGTCTGTCTTCAGCATCTAGGATTTTAGTCATGATCTGTAATCTTATTTGATTTAAGGTCTGGGTGTTTTCTGCTTTATCACTTTTTTTAATTGATAAGAATACTGATCATCCGAATGGCTATGTGACTTGTCCAGGATCAACTTGTTAGTAGGTATCCCTAAAAATTTTACCCAGGGCCTCAGATCTCAAATTCAAAGCTCTAGTAATTTAAAAAAAAAAAGAAATGTCTAAAGATTAAAGTAAGCTTTCTAAGCTCTCACGGTTAAAGGCATAGAAATGCAAGTGAAACTCTACTCTTTGGGGTAGATGAGGTCCTTAAAAATGCCGAGTAAATATTTTTTGTAAGTAGAACCTGAGATTATGATTCCAGATTTTATGTTCACTTCTTTATTTTGTACAGTGTCTGGCATGTAGAAAGCAGCAAATAAATGTTTGTAGATTGGTTGATTAATTTTCAGCTAATCTTGAAACAAACCTCAATGCTCACCCTATTTCTTTAAGTTTCTTTGCTTTCTCCTCCCTGTAATTGATAATGTGCCAACCAATCAGAAGGCAGATCATCCTTCAGCCAAACCCAAATCTCCTGCCAACACTTTTGTAAAGTGAATCCTTTTGTAATGTGAATCACCAAGCTTTCTCTGATCAGTTTGGTGAGTTGAATGTTCAGATATTGGCTTCTCTCCAGGTTTGGGCACATTTGGAGGTATGTTTCCATGGATAAGTTAACTAGCCCTCCTGAGGCATCATCCCTTTGGATTCCAGCTTGGTCTCTTCACAGACAGCCTTGTCATGACACCAAATGGTTCTTAATTTGCTCACTAAATGCTTTAATGAAGAACCTGGTGCTTTGATTAGTTCCTCCTCTGTTAGAGGGTTTGTGTGCTTCTTTCCACAGTGGTAACTCTGTGAGAGTAGGAGATAAAATGAGACAGATGTACTGACCATGGTTACCAAGGGAGCAGTTGCCCTAGCAATGGCAAAGCCGTTGTCAAAGCAGTCTATGACAGGCTCCCTTGCCTCTCACGTGATGCGTTCACACATTTGCACAGCTCCAGTAGTGGAAGCAGCTCTTTGTAATTCACCAGCCCCCAATTTTCTGAAAGCTAGCAAGTGGGGGAAGGTGGCAAACTATTGGTCATGTTCTCTCATCAGCTTACAAGGACTTTAGGCCATCATTCTCCAGAAAAAATTCTGATTTTGCCAACTTTTAATTCCAAGTCAGAATTTATTACAACCATTTAAAGATTGTCCAAAAACAAACTGGCCAATCCCCAAAGGCCAAAACTGCATGAAATTTAATAATGAATGAAATCCCTTTCTGAGAGTAAATACTTTGTATTCACTAGGGTTAAGATATGAGGAATTTGACATTGCTTTTTTCTTGACCATGGTTTTAAAACAATTAATATTTATCTTTATATTTACAATTATTAAATGAAAACTTGTTTTTTTTTTAAATTTGTTACTTTCAGATCTTCTATTGAGCCTCTAGGAATGGGAATTTGTTTTAGAAATGCTTAGACAAAAGATTAGATACAAATATTTTAAAGTCATGCTTAAAATTTGACTGTTATCCAAATAGCCTTAAATTGTATCCAGGATATACTATTATTTCATTTTCACATGTGTACAATATATCTGCATAATACAAAACTGCCAACCACATTTCTGTGTTAAAATGGACATATATGGAATATTTTCCCCTTTCTCCTAGTCTCTTTCCTGTCTTACAATGGAGAAATCTATTGGTTAGTCAATAAAAGCAAGAAAATTATTAACGTAAAGTTTTGGAAAAAATGAGAAAAAGAATTCAGTTAGACTTCAAAAAGTAAATGTAAAAGCATAATCAATCAGAAGTCAGACATTTAAGGTGGCAAAAAATAAATGAAAGTTCAAAGTAATTGTGATCTGTAATTTTGTTGTCCACCATTGATTCATTCTCTTCCAAACTCAACTGTCCATTGGAAGCAGTCTATGTAAATCACACACACACTCACATGTTGGGGCCCCACAAATTAATGGCTGTACAGAAAATGTCAAGAGGTTTCATTTAGCAGTCCTCCGAAAAAGTGATAAACACTATGAAACATGTTTAGGAAGAATAGTTAGAAAGAAATTGAGGTCATCCTGCACACAAGAAGAATAAGGCTGCGCTCTCACCTGACCTCCACCTTGTAGGAACCCTTGCCAACTTTCAAGGACTACTCCATGTGGTGCCACAGTGGAGAGATCTCTGAACTTGGAGTCAGGAAGATTTTAATTCAAATCCTGCTTCAGATATAGACTAGCTGCGTGGTCCTGGGCAAGTAATTTAAACTCTCCAGACCTCAGTTCCCTCCACTGGAACATAAGGCACTTAGACTCATATCCTCGAATTTCCTTATAACGCTGAATCTTCGATGCCTCTGAGCCTCTCCAAAGTTTCCTATGGTTGATACTCTTAATCTCTATGTCAAACTCTTGTTTATATATTTAACCTGTTTCCATCCTATATCAGTCAATTAATGAACCAACATGCTCATATTTACTCTCTAGGTATCTTGTCCGATGTTAGGCACTTTGGATACCGGACAAAAAAATTAAATAATTTCTTGAATCTATACTGATTTCTGTTCACTTTCTCCCTTAATAGAATATAATTGCTTTAAGGACAGGGACCATTTTTGCTTTTTCTTTGTATAGCACTTAAGACATTACCTAGCACAATCCTTAATACATACAGATTGATTGTCATACTGTAATATATCCTTTCTCACTGTAGTCATATGTAAGCTTCTTGACAACAGTGATTTTTTTTTGCCCTTCTAACTCCAGCACCTAACACAGTGGTTTGCACATGGTAGGTGCCTGAAAAAAAATGATTGATAGACTAGATTAGATTAGATTTGATTGATCTAACTGGATCACATCAGATGGCTTTATATTGGGTTGAATTGAGGATCCACTAAATAGCCACATTTAAATGTAAAAGAGTATTTTATTATAGAGGTTCTACTTTTTTCCACTGAAGAAAAAGCAAGGAGAATAACCTCAAACTTCAATGGAAGGAACAACTCACTGCTGGTAAATACTTGGTATTCTGAAATATCGTTCTGAATTGGATTCTTTCAAAGGCCTCCTACTTTAGAGATCTGTTCTTTTTTTCTTTCCTTCTGCCTTCTAGTTTTTCCAGGTCACTCTCTGTGCTGGCTAGTTTAAAGGGGCACCTTGCTCACTCTTCCGTCAGAACAGTCTTTGTCCCTGCAGATCTCTTTCTTCAGAATGGTCCTGCTAAAGCTGAACTTAGGAACTGGCATCATTTGAATTTAAGACTTTTACTCCAGGCCAGTGTTTGTCACTCATGATCCATTACACTTCCTTCATATCTGGATTTGGAGTCATTGGACTGAAGTTAGAACCCCAGCTCTGCTACTGACTATATACGTGACCTTGATTATTGCTGTTCAGTTGTCTCCATCGTGTCCAACTCTGCATGTCCCCATTTGGGATTTTCTTGGTATACTAGACTGATTTGCCATTTCCTTCTCTAGCTCATTTTATAGATAAGGAACTGAGGTAAATAGGGTTAGGTAACTTGCTCAGGAACAAACAGCTAGTAAGTGTCTGGGGCTAGATTTGAACTCAACTCAGGTGAGTTCCTGACTTCAGAACCAATTCACTGAATCACACAGCTGCCCTGTGCATAACCTAGGACAAGTCATTTCCCTTTTCAGAGCTTCAGGGTCCTTCTATGTAAAATGGCAAAGATGTGAGGCATTAGATGATCCCTAAAGTCCCTTCTAGCTCCCTATAAATCTATTTAAATTTATTCTTAAGGAATCAACACAAAAGTCTAAATCACAGCAATAGTTCAAAAGCTATTCCCTTATTTGGTGTTTGGTCAACAATTATTGTCAGTCCTTTCACAGAGTGGCACTTCATCCCCACCCCAAAAGCAGTCCTGTAAAAATCTGTCTTTAACAGCCATCTTTTAAAAAGTGACATGATATGATTGATGCGGTCTGGCATGATTCATTACGATGTCAAACATCAGCAGAACATTTTTTTGAAAAATATCCATCAAAATCTATTACTATAGAAACCGCTGCCGGCAGATTCTTTTTTTGGTTAATTCTCTGCGTGGCAAATCGTCCCCTTGTTGACGTCACAACACATCTTGTTAGGAAGAGCATTTATCAAAATAGATGCCTATCAAACTATAGCCATGCTATTCACCACTTACCATGGAAAAGATGGCTAGCAATGGTCCTATTTGGTAGCCCCTAATGGGAGACCTTACTCTTGTGGGCCAGCCAAATGGTCTTCTTGCTCTCCCTCACCTATGACATTAGATCTCCCCTTTCCATTTGTTGCAGCTTCCCTCCATGCCTGGAACTCCTCTCCTCTCCCTCTTAAAATTTCTCATTTCTTTATAGTTTATCTCAAATGCTGCCTTCTATATGATCTCCTCAGTAACCAGCATCTTGTATATTATCTTGTATTCCTTTGGTTTGTTTTGACCTGATGGGTGTTTCCATCAATATAGGGGGCTCCAAGTAAGGAATGCTGTTTGCTAGTAAAGATGAGACTATTCTCTCCAACACAGAACTCCAAGAACTTTCCCAGGGATACAGAGAGTTTATGACTTGCGCTGGTTGTGTTAGTCAGTAGGTAAAATAGGTAGGCCTCAAATCTCCATTTCCTGACTTTGAGATTTATTCTGTGTCTACTATGTCATGTGGTCTCTCAATTATTTTGTACATTATTTTTATGTAGTTCCCCTTGAGCTAAGATCAATTGGGATTCCAGTCAAATGCGTGGAAGCTTGAGGTAGCCCTGCTTCCAGGAAAATATGATGCCAGAATTCTTCCCTCACACTTTAAAACATGCAGAGATGTACCCTGAACAGTCATAGATATACCAAAGGGTTGATCCCGGCTCCTCATGTTTCTTCTTCCTTTCAAAGTGTAAGGACAATTCTTTGACCTTCTATCCTGAAGGTCAGTCAAGTAGGGAGATGTGCTATGACGTGCACCATGAGATCATAACCTTCTAGGCAAGGGTATCCCTGGGGCTTGTGCTTGTGTTGCCTTTCCTTTGATACATGGCCTTGTGAAAACCCCCAAAGTAGCAGGCATCTTCCCTTTCTTCTGGAGCAATTACAGCAAGGGAAAGAAAAGCCAACAGACCGAAAAGGAGTTACTCCAAGTCAGGGGTAGGGGAAGGGAGATCACCAGAAAAAAAGGACCTACTTAGTGTTAATTAAACTGTGGTCAGTGCAGGTGAAATGGAAATTCGCTATTCGGTAGACCTTGCAAGTCAATTCTACTTAAAACATTTATAAAGCACCTACTATGTCCCAGACTGTGCTAAGTGCTGGAAATACAAAGAAAGTCAAAACCAGCCTCTGCTCTCAAGGATCTCAGGTTCATTTTATCAACAAATATTTAATAAATGCCTACTATATATCAGACACTGTGATAAGTGTCTGGGAATACACAGAAAGGCAAAAAATAGTCCCTGTTCTCAAGGCGTTCTCAATCTAATGGGGGAAACAACATACAAACACAATGTACAAACAAGATACAGATAAGACAAATTGATAATACTGTCAAGGGATGGGACTAGCATTAGGAGAGACTAGGAAAGGCTAGTTATGGAAGGTCAGATTTTACAAGGTTGAAAAGAAACTACTGGGAAATTTCCCAGTGAAGCTTGATTCCTGGTGTTAACTGATTGCACTAGCTGTAATAATTTCTGTTCTAATCTTTCTTTGATTCTACATTGCTTAACATTTTCTTTTCTAGAAAACCTCTTGCTCCATCCCTAACGTGTTGAATATTGAGTGATTTCTCTAAGAGAGAATCCTCAAGTTTCAAACTGACAGCATTTCTGTGATTGGCAACTTTCCCTGGAGTCGCTGGGGTAGAGATTTGGGTCAATCATCATAAGAATGGGAGAAACCTTATCTCCATATAAGAGATTAGGGTCCCCAAGATAAACTGGGCGAACCATAAGATCAAGAAAAGGAAAGGGGTGGCACCAAGTGCTAGCCTCTGGAAATGTGTAAGACATAAATACTTATACATGTACTTATTTCCCCAAATTGATTAGAAGCACCTTTTGGGCAGAGACTATCCCTTTCGTCTTTGTATCTCCCAGCACAGTACCTGGTATATAGGGGTTGCTTAATAAATACTTGTTGATTGATTGGTGGTTGGTTGGTGGTACAATGGCATTAGCCTACTATCTAAAACTAGTAAAAATGTACAGTACCAGTGAGTCGTGTTATTACTCTATTGTCTTTTCCCTGCTAAGCACACACACACACACACACACACACACGCACACACACACGCACACACACACACACGATGTGCCGGTAGAGCTTACCGCAATTTAATAAGACAATAACAGAATGAAAAATGCAGTCCTTAGTCTGCTGAGATTGGGGATTACCAATAGTGATCTTGTTTTTTGTTGTAGAAAACTTAGGGTCATAGTATAGAATATATTGTTTTTCTCCTATGAGCATTTGTTTCCTGACTGTTTCAACTTCCTAGAGGATGTTAGGGGAATTTCTTTTGTTGTAGTTTATAAATACTTAAACTACGATCGGGTCATTTGAACAAACTCCTTATGCTCGAAGGACAGCCTTCAGTGGAAGAAAAGAAAGTCCTAAGCATTGTTCTAAGATGCAAGTGCCCTTGCTTAGGACATCAAATTGATAAAAACATGGCAAAGGGAAGAAACCATTTGAGTCCGAGGATGTGAAGTGAGTCTATGTACATCCCGACCATATTATTAGATTGTAACAATTCTCTAGTCTCCAGATAAGGTTGTTTCCATTTGCATATTAAACCCTTTTTTTTTAAAGTTCATCACTCCAAACCTAATATTCACTGTATCTGCTTAAGCAGATATAGTAATTACCGTATGAGGCCTCATTTTAGCCAGGATTCTAAAGTCTTTTCAACTGGTTTTTAAGATATTTGGTGTTCCTCTAACGACTTAGATTGTAATCCCATCAACTAGGAATTGTTTCTTCCTTAAAGTCTACAGTTATTTTATCTTTGACACACAATGAATCATTAATATGGAAGAAAGATCCCAGAGAGTTTCTTTCCCCTTTAAAAGACACATGCTTAAGGTCACAGAGTTGGGGCTTATTTTGTGGGAGTGGAAGCAGGGTTAATGGTTTTTTGGGGAGGGAGTTGGGGGTAGGGGATAAGATAGCTTTATAATTAGTTTTATTTTTATACTATTTTATAGATATCTGTTGTTGTTACACTATAGTCATCCGTGAAAAATATTCCTGCCCTTCTCAAAACAAATCCTCCTTCCTGGTAAGAAAAATAATGCTGATTCTTCTTTCACAACGTGTTGTCTAATGTGCAATCTTAATGATTGTACATGTATATCAGATTGCATGCCATCTTGGGGAGGTAGAACAGCAGGGAGGGAGAAAAATTTGAAACTCAAAATCTTATAAAAGTGAAGGTTGAAAACTCAGAATTAATTAATTTTAAAGAGGAAGAAAAGTAAAACAATGAAGCAAAAACATCACATACACTGAGTGGATCCAACAATGTATGGAGTGAAACGTTTCTCATGTCTCTCTGCCAAGAGGTGTGGGGTATGTTTTATTATGTTTTCAAAGACCAAGATCCTCTAATTAGGTTTTTTTTCAAATGCAACATTGTCCTGAAAAACAATCCTGTAATCTTCCCAAACTTGTGTCAGTGCTCTCCAGATTTGTGAAAATCCCCTGCCCTTCTTTCTGCCATCTTCCCTGTAACAGATATGTCTCCAAAGAAATGACTCACACCAAAAATATTCAGGGCTCCCTGTCACAAATAATGTCCTATTAGGTCCTTCCATATCACTGCCTCTAAAAAAAATTCTACTTTAGAATGATAAAGAAGAATAGTTATAGCTATACAACAAAAAACAAGTTTCCAAGTTAATTCAGTTTAATACTACAAGCATGTATTTAGCATCTACTATTTGCCAAACTTTTTTATTATGTAATGAAAAAAGCATTCAAATCATAGAAATGAAACAACTGGTTAATTCCTTCATTTTCCTAAACTCTTTACTGCTGTATAAAATTCAAACTATTTCAGATGATTTTTCGTATAAATGAGAAAATATTTGTAAAGCACTTAGCCCAATGCCTGGATCATAGTAAGAACTCAATAAATGCTTGTTCCTTTTTTCTTTCCTTCCCCAAATGCCCGGCTTTTATTAGTTATAATTCATTTCAGCTCAATATGAAAATCACTTGTGTGTATATGAAATGATCTACCAACTATAGCAATCAGTAAATCTAGCCTCAAGTCAGTAGCTAAAATGACTCTTTCGGAAGGTCAGAAAGAAAGTAGTCTTACAGGTGTTTCTCAGTTTCCAAAAGGGGTATGGAAAATAAGAAGAGGGATAACTGAAGTATTTTCCTTTGAATAACTTACTTATTCCATTAAGTCTGTATTCATTCCTTTCCCAAACAGATCCCAGAGCAAGGGAAATGAATGGAGGTGTGGTTTTTTTGCATAAATGAGAGTTACTTAAGGCAGAATAACGAACAGATCATTTTGTTATCAGTGGAGAAATCATGGAGATGTGGATCTATTGCTTTGAATTTTTTTCTTGGAAGTGGGAAATAGGCTAGCCTATTCAGTTGGAAAGGGCTAGCCTGATAGAAACTAAAGAAAGCCAATGGGCCTTAAATGAGAACATAGTCCATGTGGCTAAATAATGTACAGCTCACATGGAGTAACACAAAGAAATTCTCTAGGACATACTAAGGACATTACTATTTTTTTAAATCATGCTTCTTCCTGAACATCTGTGTCATTACTTCTTGAAAAGTCAATGAGTTTATTAGGGCTACAGTATGCAGCACTTTATAAACAACTTTTCAGGTTCAGATTTGAACTTGACACTAGCCCATAATTCAATTCCATTCAACAAATATTTGTTAAGTATAATATATATAAAGCAGCTTAGATCAGAGGCAGCAGATGTTGATGAACAATCGTCAGGAGGAAGTAATAAGCAAAACCTATTTCACATTCCATTTTTGTTGTGACAAGGCCATTGCATATTTTGCTTGATTTTTTTCCCCTCTGAGTTGTGTAATATTTCCTGGATCTATCTTTCTTTTTCTTTTCTTTTTTTTTTTTTAACAAAATCAATGGCCGCATGCAAAGTGGCATGCCACAGGATTGAGCCTTTTGCCCTGTTCTATCCACATTTTCATTTGTACCTTAAGATGCTCACATGACATGAAGCTGGGAGGGATAATGAATGGATGACAGAATATGGACCTAAAAAGTCTATGACAAACTGAAATAAATGAAATCTTTAATACTTTATGAGACCTATGATCTCTTAATATGGGTGCTCCCTCCAACATTGGATATCAGAGCCCACCCATGATCTTCAGTAAACCTTGGTCATGTTCTTTAGAAAATCTTCAACAGAACATCCTTTATACTGTGCTGGGGACCTATGTGGTACTTTTTATACATGTTGTCTCCCCTTATAGGATGTAAGCCTTATGATGGAAGATAACATTCTATTTTGTCTTTTCTATTCTTCAGTTAGCACAGTGCTTGCCACAATGTAAATGCTTGACAACTGCTTATTAACTGATAGATCTCTTAATACTATATTGGAACATACATTGATTATCCCTTTTTCTGACAATATGGCCAGTCTAGATATTTTTTCAGGTCTTTGATCTCTATTATAACTTTTATGCTACATCTCCTACAGAATTCATTAGCAATACATTGTAGCCTGCTCATACCCATAATCCTTTCACCGGGTATCTCACCAAAGAATGCATTACTAACCCTACTGTTAATGAGCTCTTGGATAGGTTGGTCCTTGAAAAGGAGAGATAATCCACATAGTCAAAGTTTTTCCAGCATGGCAGAACTTCCCAGAGCTATACTCCACGGATCCAATCGTTCAGAACCCAAGACCATTCCCTGGCTACCTTAAGACTCAGGAATATGATTTTGTCTATTGAATCTGATCAAATTACATATAGTCTTGAATTTTTTTAAATCCTTCATTTGGTTTCAAAAATTAACTGTACAGGTACAGTATCTGGAATACCCTTTGAGACACAGTTTGTCTAAACATAATTCTACTAATATAGTGGTTCAACCAATTCATATGCATCTTTGATCACTCTCCCCGCTTCCATATCTTCTAGTTAAAACATGATTGGGCCTCTCAAATCCTCAAAAAGGCCTTCTGTTTCCTTGATCTTTTCATCCTCATTTAATCTTTCTCATTGCCTTCATAGGTAACTTGATGAAAAAGTTATTCAATTCCAAAGTCTTTGCTTCCTCACCACCATCCCTTATCTAGATGCCCCACTGACATATTGATCTCCTCATACACAGAGCTAGGTTTATCATCTTACCCTCTATAGCTATTCCTTCTTTTATATCTATTATTTTTTCAGATTTCAACATTTCATTTTTAATTATATGTAAAAACAAAAAATTATATGTAACTATTTATAGTTATTTTAGAATTTTTTGAGTTCCAAATTCTACCCCTCCCTCCTTCCATTTCCTCTTCCCTGAGATACTAACCAGTTTGATACAGGTTATACATGTGGGGTCATGCAAAACATGTCCAGATTAGTCATGTTGTGAAAGAAAACATAGACAAAAAAAAAGAAGCAGAGAAGGAAAGGAAGGAAGAAGGAAAAAGGAAGGAAGGAAGGAAGGAAGGAAACTCATACTCATGACCTCTGTCTATGTATTCTCCTTCTAAGTGTACTTGTAATGATAAAGTCCTTGGGAATTAAAATTATCAATTTAACCCTATGGAATTCATTATGATTTCTCTTTCCTGTTTACATTTTCATGATCCTGTTGAATCTTGTATTTGAAAATCAGTATTTCTATTCAGTTCTGGTCTTTTCATCAAGAATACTGGAAAGTCCTCTATTTCATTAAACAACCATTTTTCCCCCAAAATAGTCCATTCAGTACTGCTGGGTAGAAGATTCTTTGTTGTTACCCAAGTTCCTTTGCCTTCAAGAAAATCATATTCCAAGTCTTTTGATCATTTAAGGTAGTAATTGTTAAGTCTTGTGTTATCCTAACTGTGACTCCATCATATTGGAATTGTTTCTTTCTGGATGCTTGCAATATATATTCTTGACCTAAGAGGTCTGGAATTTGTCTGTAATATTCCTTGGAGTTTTCATTTTGGGGTATCTTTTAGGAGGTAATTGGTGAATTCTTTCCATTTCTGTTTTGGTCTCTTGTTCTCAGATGTCAGGGCAGTTTTCCTTCATAATTTCTTGAAAGATGATGTCTAGACTCCTTTTTTGATCATGCCTTTCAGGTAGTCCAATAATTCTTAAATCGTCTCTCCTCAGTCTATTTTCCAGGTCAGTTGTTTCTCCAATACAATATTTCACATTGTCTTCTATTTTTTCATTCTTTCAATTTTTTTGTTGATTCTTGATATATATCATGGAGTCATTAGCTTCCACTTGCCCAATTCTAATCTTTAATGATTCTTTTCAAGAATTTTTGTACCTTTTTTCCATGTGACTAAAACATTGTTTTTAAATGAGTTTTTCTCTTCAGTGAATTTTTGTGTATATGTTTCCCTTTGGCCAATTCTGCTTTTTGAGTAGTTCTTTTCTTCATTTAGATATGTGTGCCTCTCTTACACTTTGGTCTATTTTGTTTTTTAATGTTTTGTTTTCTTTAGTACTTTTTTTTAATCCCTCCTTTATCATGCTGTTGACTGTTTTTTTCATGATTTTTTTGCATCACTCTCATTTCTCTTCACAGTCTTTCCTCTATATCTTTTATTTGACTTTATAAATAATTTTTGAGCTCTTTCAAGACCCAAAACTAATTTACATTTTTTTTGAAGACTTTGAATGCATGTGATTTGGTTTTGTCTTCTTTTGAGTTTGTGTTTTGATCCTTCCTATCACTGTAGTATCTTTCTACAGTCAGATTCTTTTCACTGATGGTGCTGTTTGCTCATTTTTTCCAGCCTATTACTTGACTTTTAATTTTAGGTCAAAGTTTGATTTCATTCACAGGTTTGAAAGGACTCTGTCCCAAGCTTCAGGTATTCTGGGCAGCTATTTTCAGAGCTAGTTCTGGTGGTTGGTAAGTTTTCATTTCTTCCAACACGAGGTATGGTCATTGTTCTCCTGGCTTGCACTCTGGTTTGTGAGTGACCACAAGGCTTCTTTTCTACCCTGGAACTTTGTCCAGGGCTCCACTCCTGTGGTTGCTTCCCCTCACATTGGAACTGCAATCTGGAATCATGTATGAACAATGCCACAAAGAGTACTCCCTAACCTCCTTCTGACCATCTGTCTGATCCCTTTACTTTCTATGGGTTGACTGAGAGCTCCAGAAACCACCCATTCAGTTGTTCCTAGGGTCTGCCACTGACTTGCCAGGGCAGAGCCTGCACTTAACGGCACTCCACTCTCACCCCAGTGAGACAGGCCTTTCCTGCCAAACTTCTAAATTGCCTTCTAAATTCAAAAATTCTTTTGAAAATCCTTTCACCCCATCCTTTTGATGCTTCTGTGACTCCAGAATCCCTTTTGAGGTATTATTTTAAAATGATTTGGAAGGAAGTTTAGGATAGCTCAGCCAAGTCCCTGCCTTTACTCCATCCTGTCTCAGCTCTGATTTTAATGCCATTATTTCCATTAGCGTCATGTCAATTCCCCCACGCATTCAT
The DNA here is from genome assembly GCA_028658325.1 of Potorous gilbertii. Lineage (NCBI taxonomy): Eukaryota > Metazoa > Chordata > Mammalia > Diprotodontia > Potoroidae > Potorous > Potorous gilbertii. The sequence goes on from CM053772.1 coordinate 31,712,651, forward strand.
ATTAAAATCCTTGGTCTCACTCTTCACTCGTCCCTTTCCTTTACCTGCATACGTAATAGCTTACAAAGCCACAGTCGATGTAGCAAGGTAATATCTCTTAAAATACATGGTAATGGCATTCATATCTATCTTCTCCTCTGCATTACCTTTGTTATCACCCTAATATAGCATTTATGACATGGACTATTGGTAATAACCTCCTACCAGTCTTCATGCCTCCATTTTCTCCTTGCTCCAACCCTCCTTATTAATGTTGCCAGAATAATCTTCCTTTCACATGGATCATTGCATGCTTGTCATATGCCCCTCCCCCACCAAATTAATGGGTCATTTTTTCCCTTTATGGTACTATTTAAACTTTTAAGTCTAGTATCCAAGGCCCTGTACAATCTAGCATCACCCTGATTATCTAACTTTATCTCATCTTACTCCTCTCTACATAATCTGTGTTCCAATCAAACAAGACTATCTCTCAAACCAGCCCCAACTTTTCCCACCCCTATACCTTTGCCATACTGTTTCTTATGCATAGATTGGTTTTTGCCATAAACTATTGGATTCCTTGCCCAACTTTAATTCCCAACTCAAATGGTTTCTTTTTTCCACTATACATCCTCTGATTTCTGTCAGTAATGACCTTTTATATACTCCAGAATAACACTTTATTTGCATCTTTCTTGTATACTTATCTATAATTGTCTATTTTAGTCATCTCTAATCCCCCTATCAAAGTGTAAGCTCTATGGATGAAGGGACCGTGGTTTCTCTTTGTCTCCCTCACTGCCTAGCACAATTCTTAGTTAAACTTGAATTTGACTGTGAGCTTAACAGGCAACTAAGTGGCACAGTGTATAAAGTATCAAGTCGGGATACAGGAAGACCTGAGTTTAAATCGAACCTCAGATACTTATTAGCTATGTAATCCTGACTTGATTGTTTGCTTCAATTTCCTTATCTAGAACATGAGTTAGAGAAGCAAATGGCAAAAACTCTGGTATCTTTGCCAAGAAAACCTTAAATGGGGTCAAAAAGAGTCAGAAACAGCTGAACAACAACAAAGATCTCAGCTCAAAGCAGGAAAAAAAGAATTATCTCACCTAGGATAGGTGTACTCTCAGCAAACTCTAAAATTGCAATATTTAGAGGTAAAGGAATATGATGAGGAGGATTCCATAGGTCTCTCACCCTACACACACACACACACACACACACACACACACACACACACTTTCTTTCTTTCTCTCTCCCCACATATAATCTCCAGCTCTATCTGGTCTGTCATTCAAAAGTTTCTCTTTAATCCTCCTCCCTGAAAGTCTTCTCTCCACATGTGCTTCCAAAGGCTCTCCCAAATTATCACAATAAACTACAGTGAACCCCTGAGGCAGGTAGGCAATATGCCAATCTCATTCTCTCAACCAATCAGGAATCATGTCTCCTTCAATGTTAGTAACACACAGTACAGGGATGTCTCCCTAAAGAATCACCCAAAGCTTGAGTAGAAACAGGGTTACAGGTAGAAATTGGACTAGATGACCCCTGAAGTTCCTTCTAATTCTAACATTCTTATTATTTAATGTTCTTTATGCATTCAGTAAGAAGAATGAGTTCTTTTCTGTCAGACGTAGGATGGTGAGTGGCTTTGTTTCCTATTATTTAGATAGCTACAATATTTATTAGAAGCATTGAATGTCAGGATTAAGTTCTGAAAGCACACCAAATGAAAGGTTTAAACAATGCCAAGCTCTTTACCTAAACACTGTAATCTGTCCTGTTTGTTCTCTAGGGAAGTGTTCATTTATAATAAGTTCTAAGATGTTTTCTGCAGAAGTAACCTCAGAAACTACCTTTGGTTGACATTTAATAGAACCCCCAAATTGAAACACCATATAGATAAGTTTTCCAGAAGAAATGTTTCCATCCTTTTTCCACTTCAGAACTCTTTTTGCATTGATTTTATGACTTGTTCTTTTCCGTTCAGTTTAACAAAAACTATCCAACACTGTACTAGGCACTAGAAATAAGGATAGGGACTAGACCTGCTGGGAGAAGCAATTCTCTCTTACAATGTTAGTCAGCACCATTTTTGCAACTTTCTAGCCTTAGAGAACTGTCTACACCAGTGTTATCAAACTCAGAAACTGGGAGGCTATTAAACTATATATAAAGATCCCTGTAAACAATATTTTGACTTAGTTTTAAAATATAATATTATGCATGTTCTATTACATTGTATTTATTTTGTTAAACATTTTCCATTAATTACATTTTATTCTGGTTCAGGCCATACATGGGAGTGTTGCCCATGGCTTGTGGCGTACCAGTTGCAGGTTGTACAGCTCTGATCAGGATAACAGAAGGGATAAGTGACTTGTCCAGAGTGGGTCACAATCCAGTATATACCAAATGTTGTACTTGAAACCTGCTCTTCCTCTCTTTATCACTATGAAATACTACCTCTCAAGCACTAGAAACAGAAAGAAAAAGAGACAATCCCTGTCCTCAAGGACCTCACATTCTGCTGAGGGTGGAGAATAAAATATGCACAGAGATAAGTCAATACCATTACTATAAGTAAACACTCTACCTAGTGCTTTCCATCCATTAATTATTGACTCTTTATTTTGTATATAAAATCTCTTGTATGTATTTGTTTGTTGTCACCCTCACCGTGACCTTTCTGAGGGTATGGGCTGCCTTTCTTTTTGCTTTTCTATGTATCTCTGGCACTTACTATGTTCCGTGTCTGGAACATAGTAGGTGCTTACTAAATGTATATGGGGGGGGGGCACTCAGGACAGAAAACTGGAATACATGCATATATGGGGATGAATACGGATATTAATTCATCAAAGAAGATTTAGACATGGTCGGGTAGTAAGGAGAATAAGAAAGCAACCATTTCACAAAAACCCAAGCAGGGAGAGAATTCACAAGGAAAGAATGATGAATCGTGTCAATCATTAAAAACAGGTCAAAAAGGATGAGGACCGAAGATGAACCATTGAACTGAACCATTAAGGAATCAGTTGAAGCCAGATAGTATTTCCCACAAGAAGCCAATAATGTGAAATAGCTGTCATGCTATAAGTAGTAGGATTATAATTTTTTAAGTCTTACCTAGAGCCCTAGAGCCCAAAACACAACTCCTTTTGAAAGAGATTTTAGATAAACCATGGATTAAATCATGTCCCTTGAGGCACAATTGCATACAGGAATGGATCCATATAATATGGTTAAGCCACAGTATTGGTCTAAGTCCTGCCCCCCTATACTGTCATTAAAAGAGGTCCCACTGAATTTATCCATGCATTTTGAAGTACTATTAATGTGCCCCAATGGACCTGCCGCCAAGGATGCATTTTGAAATATCTAATGAGTAAATGGGGCATTTAGTAAGACACAGTCTAATTACTTTAGGTCTTTGTAAAATATTAATTTAAGGCAACTGCAGCATTAAGGAGTAAGTTTGCCAAGCAGTGCTTGGTGATTTAGCTGTGCGACTGCCATTAATAACAATAGAAGTCTTGCAGCTCACTTGCCGCCCATTGCTTTGAAAATGTACCCCTAAGGTATACAAATCAGTTACCGCACAGTGGCGGTAAGTTTTTTCAATTAAAGTTCCAAGAGGATTTGCTGCATTCACTTTGAGAACATGAGAGTGTCAGCTGTATTGATGGGACAGCAGTTGAGGAAGCTAATGACCCACAAACTTGGAAAGATTTGCATTATAGATCATGACAGTTAAACTGTGGACTTTATCCAGGAAATGATACCAGGTTTCTAATTTTTAAGAATTATTCTTATGCAAAAATGATCATATACAGGCTCCTGATTGGTCCCCTGGGGAGGGAGAATCATCTTAAGCAGAAGGCCTATGCTATAAATGGAGCAAACCAAATTTTGATGTGTATTTTTTCTTAAATATCCCATGATATCAACTCTCATACTCACTAAATAAACCCAAAGTATTTATAAAATAGAAACTTTCTTAAAAGATCACATTGGAAAAGGTTTGAACAATGGAATCTCCAAGCTATTCATTTGACCATTGTAGACTCAAGGGAAAGGGAAAAGCCATGACTATAGCAACAGTTTTTTTCCCTACCCTTTACAAGACATCTGGAGCTATTTAGAGGAAAGATTCCCAAGTATCTGCCAGAGAATATCTTTTCTAACTTCACTTTGCTAACATTGCTAGTGAGGTTTCCACCCCAACAGACCAAATTTATGAAGGTAAAATGTTAGGTAAGTCAAATCTTTCTCCTCACTTCCAATTACAGTTCTTAAATGGAGAGAGAGAGAGAGAGAGAGAGAGAGAGAGAGAGAGAGAGAGAGAGACAGAAAAAGAGACAGAGAGAGAGAGACAGGGAGAGAGAGAGAATGTGTTTTAAGAGGTTATTGAAGTGAGAGTAGTAAACCACAAAAAAAGATGCCTGGGAACCCTCAATTAGAATCTAGTGTTGATATTGTTTTGCAGAGAATTGACTTGGTGAAAGATCTCATCCATTGACCCACAATGAAAAGGACCATCTTGCCAGTGTGTAGGATAGAAGTTGCAGTAGAGAGCTGTTGGTGGTGATTAAATGCTGGGTTCAGAATACAACACTCCAAGCATGGAAATTTGACCAGTTCATCCTTCACTTAGGAGTAAATCCGAGTGCAGTAGAAACACCCTCAGAACAATTCTTTTTAACTGATTGCCCAGGGAACTAATGGTATTGGGTGGTTTTGGAAGAAAGGAATTCAATAAACTGTTTGATAGGGATTTGGAAGGGAGGAACTGGATAAAGTTTAATACCATCCTGTACCATTAGTTCCCAGGTAATTGTTTTTAATTATAAATTTGCATACCAACTCTCAACCAGAGCAAATTTGTCATTGTTCACCATGCTATCACTACAATCAACAATATTTATGCCAAGTGTTCTAGAACCCTTTATAACTTTCTTTTAATTGCCTTAGCAGTCTTTAAAACCGCAGCTTAGCACTCCAATAATAAGCGTATTAATTTGTTTAACGTGGAAGTTCTTACAAAGGAAGAGACAAGCATTAATTTTGTTTAGTTAAAACAAGCTTTGCTTTAGAACAGCAGGTGGTAATTGAAACAAAACAAGGACTCATTAGAGGAGCGTCTGGTGGCTCATGATACAAACAGAGCACACTACAAAACCCAAACACAAGAGCCCTGAAATAAAGTGGTCATCATCTAATTAACAGAACATGTTTTAATTACCGGGTAAACCATGCAGCGCAGTGTGTCAATTTAACTGATGTGCTAAGTGCCAGTTTACAATATCAGAAACAGACAAATAATTGGAATCTAATTACATCCAGGTCTATTGCACACCAGCGCCTCAAGCCCATCTTAATAAACAAGTTTTTACATCAAACCATGAATAGCAAATACAGCCGGGCTGTTAATTGCTACATTGTGATATTGGGACTTTGCCAGCTTTGACTATTAAAATCAGCTCTTATGTCAATTGCAGTTGCTTTGCTACGCTTTAATTAGAATCAAATGAGAGGCAGAGATGGGGCTGTATTACTGCAATTCAATATATGTAAATAAGATAACTGGCTAATCTTTTTATTTTATTTCTGAGCCTCCATGCAATAGGCGGTTTAGTTATGGTAATAGGTTATCACTTTGCAAATGAAGTAGACTTGCACTGTGAGATGAATCAAGAAACATGTAATCTTTACCAGAGAGCCTAAATATTCTCTGTCGTTGCAAGTGGGCTCCGTGGAACTCTCCCATATTGTGCTATATTCATACTGCCTCTATTGGCCCAGGTTGTTTGCAGGGATAGATTTTGAGGGTGTATTTCACTTGTCTAAATAAATGTGTGATCCATAACATGCTATTTACAACGCTCAGACAGATATTTCACAATCATCTACTTTAATAGAGAATCATTTGTTGGAGGACTTGAAAAGTGGCACAGAAGGCCCACATAAATACTGAATGATGCAAACTTTAAATTAAGACACTGAAAAAGATAACACTCATATTTTCATACTGTATATAAATTGTGGTACTTGTCAGGGAACTCCCAAGTATGAAAATGAAATCCATGAGATGGAGGCTGTTGGACCATTTTTCAGTATTTTCCAAAGGAAACAGTACAGTGATCATCAAAATATTACTAAGCAATGATCTCCTGGGATGATCTCCTTGTTTCATTAGAATTGTAATTAGAAGTGACCATGACCTTGGGAAACCTGTTTCATGATCAGGCACTCTCCTTTTTTGTTTCAGAAAAATCTCCCCAAGTTTCCTGTAGTTGTATGCCTGGAGCAATGAGAGCTACATTCAACTGAGAAGAAATAAAGCTTTAAAAACCATCATTCTCAGGCTCACTGAACTAAAAACCATCAACCAAGGAATTCTCCATGTATTAATCGTGGTTAGATGTTGGGAACTGTCCTTAGCAAGTGCCTGGCACACATAGTGGATGCTTAATAAATGTTTGTGGTTCATCCTTCTGATAATCACAAGGTGAGTCTTGACCAGCATGTGAATTGGGTTTAAGTGAGGTGGAACTGCATAAAGTCATCAGCCTCACTCTCACCTCCATAGTCATTGCAGTCCAGTTCAGGATAAAAGCTAAAATGACTGATGATTACCTGGGATGCAGTGGATGACCTTGGAATCTTTGATACCTGACAAAGCCATAAGCATTTCCACAGTGCCTGCTTTAGCTGCCTCCACAGCTGTTGGAACAAATTGAGCTCATCTGCCCATTCTGCCAAGGGAAGCCTTCACATGCCTGGAGCAGACATCCCCTAATTCACTGATGGGTTCAAGGCCTGTCAGTTACCCTCAACCTGATTTAGCTCATCTGCAGAAATGGTTTTTACCAGGGTGTGGCCATTGCTCATACCACAGCTTCTTGGAGCCACGGGTAAGAGTCGAGTGCCAGGTGTATACCAAAAATGAATGAAAAACAAGCCCTCACATCAGAGGTGCAACTCCTCCGTGAATATCCCATAATAAACGTTTCTTGACTGATTGACTGAACAATGAATAGCTCTGTCTATGTCCTCCTTCCTCAGACCATTGGGATGGTTTATGATTCCTTTTCGTACATGCTAGGAATTAAATCTGTCCTCCAAGCATGGTTGGGGATCCTTGACCGAGCAATCAATCTGATTTAGTAACTCATCAGGAGAATGGAAGCTTCATTTGGGTAGGGACCATTCTTCACTTTGTTATACATCCTTGGAACCTAGCACCTGGTTGTCAGCATAATATTTTTCAATAAATGCCTGTTGTTTATGGATTGAAACAATTGTAGTTTCAAAGTAAGCCTGTATAATAAACCTGGGCATTAAAGGCTTCGCTTACCCATTTTCTTACCTCTCTGCTTAAATTGCAAAACTCAACACTTGGGTTAAGAGAAAGTCAACCTAAAACAATACTCGGTGTTACTCAGCTGCCTTGGTTCCTGTGAGTGCATGTTCACATTTCTATCACACCATTGTCTGAGGCTTATGCATTCTGAATATTGGGTCTAATGGACACATTCCAGTTCCCAAGAGGGAGCAAGAGAACCTTGCAAAATGCTGGAAGGACCCACATCTTTCCAACACCTCATCAGATTGTTTAGTGGAGAATAACAATATTCTTCAAACTCATGTAGCTGGGGAAATCGCAAAGGATTTCAGACTATAGTATCTCATCTATCAGTTTCAAAAGCAAAATAAAGCTTGGTTGGTCAACTGTTAGGAAAACAAAAACACCATTTAGCCCCCATTTTCTCATCTTCTGCCCACATCTTACACAACTTCATGCCAATAGCAGGAGGAATACAGAATCAAAATGTTTAACATTCATGTAAAAATGTGTAGAAAATGTAAATGGCTGGAAAAGGAATGCAATAAGGTTAAACTTTATGAACATAATTCCATATGTTGAAAGTGTCTTGTCGTTATGTCAAATACAGATGAAGCAATAAATTATCTCAAAATCAAAAGTGTCAAGTTCCAACCTAATGCTGAATATATGTATATGTGTATATTATATATATATATATATATATATATATATATATATATATATATATATATACAGCTTCAGAATTCTTATTAAAATATGAAAACAAGCTAAACATAGAAAAGCTAACAACTGTATAAAAAGTGAGACAAAGTGTTACTAATGTCTGCCAACTAGTATTACTCACCCAGGCAATCAATCACACATGAGTAACCCCTATGGCTGAAAACCAGGGAAACTGAAATCCACCTCTCATGCAAAGTTGGCTTATTTGCAGTTATTCCTGTAAAGAATTTCTGTTATCCTGTTGGCCCAACCTTAATACAAGGAGGATCTATTGAACAGGTGTGGGGACCATTTGCCCAATGATGAGGCCTTGTTTCGATTTGCAATAAACAGAAAATAATCAACAATGAAAATATATTTTCTCCTAAAGAATAACAAACAAATCATTCCATTTTTGGACCTCAATAAATTACATGCATTTTTTTATTGCAAGAATTATTACTGGCATGCTGTCAAAGTCATACATGAACAATCTCAGGAATATACCTAATGTTTTGAGAGCTGTCATTTTCAGTACAGTTGTAAACATCACTCTGAATTTCCAAATTCTCATGTTTGAGCTGACTTTTTTCACTTATAAACCAATAATCCTTAATGAGTCCTACCTGCCAACTAAAAAGATTCAGCCCCAAAAGTCTCTTTCCTTAGAGATCTTAAATTTTTGATCTATAACTTCACTAAGAAACCTACTAGAATTTCTGCATATGAGCTAGAAAACAATATGGATTTTCCAAAGCTTCCTAACCTAGGAAGCTTTTTCTTTAAGTTAATATTTTTTACATTTCTTGAAATGAAGGATAATCTGAACTTTCAAAACAAAAAGAATTACAAGATAAAATTATAAGAAGTACTAGAAAAGAGATTTTCACTGTGGATAAATAGAAAAAGAATGTGGTTTTGAAATGATAAAATGAACTTGAATATTTCATTTCAAAGCAGAGGGTACAAATCATTGCTAAGAGCTAATAAGATGCTATTTGATATGAATTTTTCTAATACAGTGCCACAAAATAGGAGAGGACATGAGATCTAGCATATTTTGTGGACATTTTGTTAAACAAGATTAAAGTACCCTCATGGCCATTATACCATACTAGAATGATACCTTCATTAATGTAAAACCTTAGACAAATAACTCAAAACCTCTGTAAGCTCAGTTTCCTCTTTTGCAAAAGACTAATAGTAAATATCTGACCTACCTACCTTGCAGACCTGTTCTGAATATGAAATGAAATAATTCATGGAATAGTATTTTCTTAAACACGCTTGAAGCTCTCATCTCTGTCTCCACCATCAAAGGGATGTTCCCTGAAGGATGGCTCTACTCACTGCTCTCTCTGCAACTACCAAAATTGCCTGTACCTCCACTAATGGATCTGTCCCCTATGTCCTCGAGTCACACAACCACTATGGAGCAAAAAAAGACTTCTAAAAATTAAGGTGAGAAAGGGCTCCTCCCACAAGGATGAGGACCTGTCAGAAGATGAAGGGGAGAGCAGTGAAGAAGAGGTGATGGTCCCTCAAAAGAAGAGCAGGAAGGCCGTGGCTACATCAGCAAACAAGGTAGCACCAGCTGAAATAGGCCTTGGTTGCCACCACACCTGCCAAGAAAGCAGTCCCGGCAAGAAGGCAGCTATGGCCCAGGCCAGGAGAGTGGCCATCCTGGCCAAAGCTGTCATCACACACCAAACAAGAAGCTAAAACAGTGAGCACAATTTATTTTAATATATATATATATATATATATATACATAAAATTTTATTATATATCTATATGATCATATATATAAATGTTATATATATATATATATAAATTTACAGCTTTGCATGGGTTTCTTTTCTGATCATTTTCCCCACTTTATATGGGAAGGATATGAGACACAGAAAATGTGTGTGTGTGTGTGTGTGTGTGTGTGTGTGTGTGTGTGTGTGTGTGTGTGTGCCAAGCATTTGCAATCGTCTGTAAACGAAGAGAAAATTTCAAAAGATCATAGATTTAAAGCTGGAAGAGACAGAGGACAGCTGGTCCACCTCTCTCATTTTCAATGGAAGGAGCTAAGGCAAAGGAAGCTTAAATGACTCCCTGAGGGTCCCACAGTTTGAAGTGGGATTTGAGTCTAGCTCTTCCCGAGTCCAAGTCCAGTGCTCAATCTACTTATGCCATGCTGTCTTTCTGTGATCTGTATGTAAAGAGATCACTAGATGATTCTGGTGATAGCATTTAAACTAAAACAAAATATGCATTTTTTTGGATTAAAAAAATAAATTTTTAAATTCATTTTAAACTTAAATTCAAATTGAGAAAAGAAGAAAATGAAACATTGCCCTATACACAGCAGAACAGGAGAGAATTCAACATAAAACAATATCCATATCAAAAACCCTATATAATAAATACTATTCATTGTTTTCAAAACTGAGCAGCTTCTGTTTGCTTCCTTGAAGTTTTTCTTTTGTTCTTTGCTCTGCACTTTTAAATTTATTTTTACCTCCCCCCATTGAAGGCTATAATTAAACATATGCACACACATATACATACATACATTTATATATGTATGCAGGTATGTTCATGTATATATACATACACATATGCATATATACTTACACATATGCATACATATATACATACATGTATATATACACATATACATATACACATACTCAAATATGTAAGACCATACTACGCGTTTTTCCATTTGTCATCTCTTTCTCTGAGGGTGGATAGCATCTTCATAAGCCCAAATATTTCCATGTTTTTTTCTAAGTCAACCAGCTCCTCATTTCCTACACAGTACAGTATTCCAACACAATCACATCCTATCTGAGACATTGGCTTTGAAAGTTTTTCCCTAATTTTCTGCATTCCATCTATTCCGAGCTACTTTGGGTTTCTTTATACACAAAATTCTTCATTTAAAATAATAAAAATTATCCATTTTACATTTCAACAATGCTCTCACCTTCTAATATAGTTTAAGGTTGGATACTGCAAAACACTTTTTAAAGAAGCTAAATGGAGGTGGCATTGGAGAAGCAATCGTGATTATCCGCAGAAAATTTCCTGCCATTGGGGCACAAAATAGGCACCCAATATGCGTTTGTTAATTTCCTATGTTTTAATCAAATAATCTTAGTCTTGAAATAACCCAACTGGTGTTCTATATTGATCAGATATCTAGGTAATTGCTTACATCTCCAGGTTTCCATTATAAATATAGTTGAACCTTCTCAAAAGGCTACCACCATCCTACATGATCATGTCTGATGTGGTCATTTTAGATACTGAATTTTAAAATAAATTAAAAGAAAGGGGGCAGTTGATTACACCCTCACCTAAAAAGAGGCTGCCACACTGGCCTTAAACAATGATAAGTCAGGTGTTGGCTATTTTATAAAGTTATTTTTAATTTGATTTGGAGTTAGATTTTCAAGTTGACAACTCTCAAACAAGACGTGTGCTGCAGCCTTTGCTCCTTTTCTACCTTGTGTAAGTGGGGTAGGTGTCCTGCAGGAGGTAGTTAATATCCTGGGAGAACAAACTATTTTGTGCCAACAATTCATTAGTAGCAGACACGTTGCCTTTCCAAAGCTGTCCAACTGTATTTATTCCCATGAAAACTGTTAAGCAATGGAATGTGCTGCAGAAAAAGGACTTTTACAGTCTTCTCTCCTGAAGATCTTTAAAAATAAGTTACAGACAACCAGCTGTTAGTTTGGGTGTCATTTTTTCCAGGGAGTCTTTTAAGCACTTCCCTTAGTTCTACGTCCTTTTCTTTTTTCTTTTTTTTGAGAGGCAGTGCTTTAGGGAAAAGTCAGCCATGAAAAGTAAGAAAAGAGTAATAAAATCAGTTTTAGACCTATAGGAGGCCTTAGAGGTCAGAATGTCCAATCATTTTATGAGGCACACAAATCCCTCATTTTACAGATGAGAAGAAAAAGGCAGAGAGAGGTTGAGTGAATTGTAGAGTAAATCTGTGGGACAAGAAGCTCTGGGAGCACTTTAAAGAGACAGACTCAAAGTTAGAAACAGGGGAAAGCAAAGGTAGGGCAAAGAGTGAGCCCAGAGGGAGCGTCCCATTCGTCCCCCATCCAATCCAAGAGGTGACCAGTCATCAAAAATGCATTCAGCTGAGAGAGGATGAATGAAGCAATGAAAAAAGGCAACTTCAAGAATTCAGGATGGCCTTTACTTCAGTCCAGCAAGAGCTCCCCATAACGCAGGGAAACTTCATAGGGACCTCAGGAAAGGAGGGAAGAATTCCATCCCAACCAAGGACCTAATTGACCCCCTTCACCAGATGTACTGTCTAGGCTTGCCTTCACTTTTCCCTGGATTTGTGGTAGAGTGTGCACCAGATTTCTAGGGGTATGTTTATTTCTTTGTTTCTTAGACTAACTCTTCCTACTATAGCACCTTGATAAATACTCCTCATTAACTAAAACTTAATTAACTCTGGCTAGCTAATCCATATCAACTAGATAAGAGGTGAGAAATCTGTGGCCTTGAGACCACATGTGGTCCTCTTGGTCCTCAAGTGCAGCCCTTTGACTAAATCCAAACTTCACAGAGCAAATCCCCTTAATAAAAGAATTTGTTCTGTAAAACTTGGGGGCAGTATAGAGGTCACACCCAAGGCCCTAGAAGCCCACAAGTGGCCTTGAGGCTGCAGGCTCCCCACCCCTGAAGTAGATATTTAATGGGAGCAAGCAGTGAGAACCTGAGTGATAGCATCAGAAATCCCCTAATCCCTCTCCTTCCCTGAGGAGAAAAGTAATAGCAGCTTCCTAAAGACCCAATCTGCTATTTTAGTAGGACCCTAGCATTCTACCTGATACTCACTAAGAAAATCATACTGAATTGGACAAGGGAAACCCAAGCCTGACCCTTGGGAGATTTTCCTAAAAAAATAAATTTCCTGGATTTTGGGGTAGTTTTGGAAGAACTCATCTTAATCTAGAAGTCTGACTCATTCTCTCTTTTCAAATTATTTAACCAAGTTGATTAATAAAAAGACCTATTCTCTTCAACCCAACCTAAAAAAACATGGGAATGATGTCAAAGTTGAAATCACTAAGCTTCATGGGTTTTTTCTGCTTCATTCACCCAAGAATCTGGTCTAGATCACTCATTTTACAACTTTTCATTTACTAGCTTTGAATTCTTTCATTTCCATGAAGCCAAGGAAAAAATGCAAACTGAATCTTCCTAGATCAGACCATCTCTCCACAATGTTTCTATGCAAAGGGGGTATATAATTGACAGAGAAGTGGCTTTCAAAATTAATATTTTTTAAGAAGTTCAATGTCTTTCTTGTTAGTTTGTTTTCTCTGTATCTGCCTATTTTTCATGTCCCTGTCCAATATCCCAACCATTTGAACACAGGACTCATGAGAGACAGGTAAAAATAGAATATTTTTAGATAGAATAGATAGATAGAATATTTAGATAGAATAGATAGAATATCTATCTATGAATATAGATATAAGTGCCTCGAGGGCAGGGACTATGTTTCCCTTTGTAGATACTTATTACTTAGTGGATACTGATTGATAGGTTGATTATCTTTTCTGTTGCTTGTCAGTCTATATGTTTTTCAGTTGTATCCAACTCTTTGGGGTTTTCTTGGCAAAGATACTGGAATGATTTGCCTTTGCCTTTTCTGGACCATTTTACAGATGAGGAAATTGAGGCAAATAGGGTTAAATGATTTATCCAGGGTCACCTAGCTAGTAAGTGTCTGAGGCCAAATTTCAACTCAAGAAGAATCTTGCTAACACAAGCCTAAAACTCTATGTGCTGCACTACTTAGCTGTCCCATTCATATTTTGTATGTACTTATATATTTACTTGTTGTTTTCCATCAGTAAGATGTAAACACCTTGTTTTTGTCTTTATATCCCCAGTATCTAACAGAATGGGAGGTACATAGTAAGGCTCTTAATAAATGTTTGTCAATAGACTGATGGATAACTTCCTTAATTGTGAAATATTTGCATATTACAATAATAAAGAAAAAAACTTCCTAAAAAGGTATATATACTTTATGTTGTAAAACTCTACCTTTTAAAAAATTAACTTCTTTGTTTTCAGTTTTCAACAATCACTTCCATAAGTTTTAAATTTTCTCCTCCTCCCTCTACCCTCCCACTCTAAGATGGCAGCAATCTTATATGGGTTCCATGTATACATTCTTTTTAAAACACTACTTTTTTAACAAAGTAATTGTCCTTCCCTTCCATATTTATCCTAAAGGGTTCTCCGTAAATAGTTTTCTTAGCTTGTAATTTATTCAAATAAAAGGAAGAATTTATTAAAGTTTTAATAACAACAAATAAATCTTAAACATACAATAAAAAATCATATAACATTCACAGGCATCTATTTATGGATGAGATCCCTTAAGATGTTTTTATGGCAAACAATATTAAGATGCCATGAATGATATTGCTATTCATAATTTTTCAATCACTAGTCAACATCAATAATTAGCTATCATAACACCTGCAATAGAAAACTCCATCCCACACAAATAAGATATTGCAAATGGCAGCAAGTTTGTGTCCATTTGTTGGATTAAACCAAAGAATTATTTTAGTCAACAGCTAAAACCTAATAGCATTTCATGTTCAAATACTCTTTTTTAAATCTACTATCACAAAACAAATCCCATTAGCTAAGAACAAATGGGTATCTTTTTTTATCCATGGCAAATGGATGCTTTACCAATTTATATTTAGAAATATTTAGATTTTTCAATTGATATGAGAATTATTTTTTTCTAAGACTGTCAAATCTTTATTGCTTCAATTTCACTGGCAGAAGTTTTTATTTAAATTAGGAAAGACACCAAAATTATATTTTTATATTTATTATTCACAGTTCTAATTTTTCATAAATGCATCTTTGTGAATTAAAGTAAGAATCTGTTAAGATGACAGTGATTCATTTAGTGTATGTACTTTTAAAAATTCCACCAAATACAAATGCTCCAGGAGGAAATTTTGATTATAGACTAAATTTGTTTCATATTTCATTTTAATCCCTGTTGTCACTTTTTGAAAGCTCAAATACCCTTTGAAATACTTTCTCTAAAGAAAACCATCATGTTTTGCAGTAACTCAGCAATGTCCTAAATTCTGCTTCCAAGTCACCACATACTTTTATATAGAGCCTTCTTTTTAATGGACTGCATAAAAAATAACAAAGTAGATTATTTTTTGTAACAATTTGAAAAAATACATAGCATTAATATTCTATTTATTGATTCAGATCCAAGTATGAGGGACCATATTTTTAACAGTGTTTGTAGACTTTCATTGATTGACCTCCTTAAGGACAAAATCCAATATAATTTGCCCACATATGTTATTTTCATTTTAAAATAAAATAATTATATTCAATTTTTTTTGGTCATGGCATTGCCATTGACAGATTTGCTAAGTAGCAAATATCCAATACTACTTGTTTCAACACTATATCTTTATGTACATAGAAAGATATTCACACATATACATAAAGATATATACACACATACATATATACATGCATATATAAAGATAGATGATAGGTAGGTAGATACAATCAAAATGGGCATTTTTGAATCTTATGCTTTATGCATTTGCAATACAAAATTAGAAGATTTTACTTTCCCAATTCAGTGTTCACAGAAGTCTTCAGCCATTAGGACAGTACTGTTTTCAATCAACGTGCAAAAGAAACCCTTTTAACCTGTTTGATCTGACTATAAGTACCACCACCATTTCTTCTGTCAAAGGAGGCTTTTTTTACATTTAATAATTTTGCAAACACCTTAAAGGGGGTGATAGTTGTTTTTTTATGTTACACACATAGATTTGGGGGGAAATGTTTCTTTTGCTAATTAAAACATCTAATTTTCTCTGGAAAATTCTTTTAACTTGTCAATATATTCTGCATTTACACTTTCAACAAGACACTTAAAGTTATTCAGTTTCATGGCATATGTGGGTAATATATTTGAACAAGTAAAATAGCATCAATAACAGTACTTGTGAATACTAGTGAACATAGCAGAAGCTCTTTTTATTTTTGTTTCTATACTTCTCCTACCTGAATTATCTCTACTTCCTTTGCTTATACTAGATTCAGCAGCTCCAGTGGTTTTTCTCTTCAAACCAATTATATATTTCTGTACACAATGGACTAGTATTTCTCCTTTTTAAAGATTAGGGACAAATTTTAAAGTATAATTTAAATTAATTAAATTAATTTAAATGTAATTGATGAATTCCACATGCTACCATCATTTTTGTTGATTTTGATTTGGAGTTGTTGGGTTTTTTTTAATTGAAAAGTGTGCCTGACCAAGAGTAGTGATTAAGTTAAGGCTGGTCAATTGCTTGACCTTGAGTTCTGATTTGCAATGAGCTAACAGTCAGATATCTGTACTACATTCAGAACCAATATGGGGAGCCCCAAGGAGTGGGGCACTACCAGGTGACTAAGGAGGTGCAAACTGACCCAGTTCAGAAGTGGAGCAAGACCAAGTTCTCATGCAGATCAAAAGTGGAATTGGAAGATAAGTGGCTGCTGTAATTCCAAACGCAATGAGATAGGGAGAACCAGTCTCAAAGGAATAAATAAATAGATGGATGGGTAGATAGGTAGATAGATGATTGATAGATAGGTAGATAGATAGACAAATAGATAGATAGATGATAGATAGATAAATGAATAAATAAATAGTGGATGTATCTATGCAGAAACTGTCCTTAAAAAAACCAATAATTTTGGCCATTGTTTCACACTCCTCTAACAGTCTTCCTCTCTACGGTTACCTTCTTCTACTTTGTATTATTTTCACACTGTCCTCTCTATTTGAAAGAAGCTTACTAGGGGCAGGAATTCTCTTTGCTTTTCCTTGTATCGCCAGAGCTCAGCATGCTTCCTGCCAAATAGAAAGTGCTCAAAAAATGCTTGTTGCTTGCTTACCATTCTTGTTTGTTTGGAAAGATCTGGTGATCACAGAACAGGAAGCAGGCATCCACCCAGTCTGAAAACCCCTATAGTTAGTGCTCAATAAATGCATGTTTGATTAAATTCACAATAGAGTTGTATACTCTAAGTAGCAGCGTTTTGTGAATCATTTCTCTTTTTGGTCATGGTTTGCTTAAGCTGAGAAGCCAAGCTGATGAAATCCTCTGGCACAATCAGGATTTGACTGCCTAGGGTGCCACTATAGCCATGGGCCTTTCTTTATCCTGAATGTCTTTTTGGTTTGCAACTTGTGAGACATTAGGAAAGAAAACCTTCTTCACCACCCTCACTGGTTCGGTGAATGTTATCTCCCAGTTCTGTCATCCTGCTTCCATCACTCCCAGATTACTGAAGTGAAGAATCCCTTTGGTGCTATAATTCACAATACTGCTTTAGAAGATTAACCACACCCCCAGGTGTGTCTGGCCTTTGTGCAGCTGAGTGATTTTAGACCCAAAGATTCCTGGCTCCATGCTACCTGAAGTGTTTAGCCAAAAGGTGGCAGATTATTTCGGGCCATTCATAGAAAGAAAGAAACACTAAGAAGACTGGGGCTGTCTCCTAACAATAGCAAAAAGGAAGCCCCATGCTGGGAGATAAAATGTTCTCCTTCTTTACATCTTGAAGATTTTTTTTCCTCCTGAATTTTACTCAATTGAATTAACCAGGAAGGTGAGAAAGCACAAGTAAAGTATTGGTGTTTTATCTGTAACTTGTATAGATATACACACACATACACACACACACACACACACACACACACACACACACACATATATATATATACACACACACACATATATACATATATGTATACATTTACATATTTATATGCTTATATGTATGTTTCTTACAATATACACACATATATACTCTGTATATTCTCTGTAATCTATATATAATGGTGTATATTTGGGGCTTTAGTATTTTAAAATTCTTGATTAGCAAAAAGAAGCTAGTTTGGGGAGAGTCTGCTAAAAACACAACCTAGAATTTTAGGACAGCAAATTTTTAAATAAATCAATCAGAAGAGGTAGGAGCCCCAAATCTCTGATTCTAAAGGCAAAAGGGGGTCAAGTGAGATGAAGAGGGAGGCAGCCCAAGCCTGAAAGTCTTCAAAGTCAGTCCAAAACCATTGGCTTAATAATTACTATGTTCCAGTCACTTCTCGAAGGCTAGAAATATAGTGAAAGACAGTCTCAGCCCTCAAGGAGCTTACCTTCTAATGGTAGAAACATGCAAATAAATAGTTATATAGGATATACAGAGTAAATGGAAGGTAATCTCTGAGGGGAAGGACCAAGGAAACCATTAGTGAGTGCACTAGGGCTAAAACAAGGGATGCCTAAAGAGACCAAGGTGACTCCACAGGAAATGGCTCAGTGAGCCCATATGCTAAAAAGAAATGAACAAGAGATGCCTCCAGGGAACTAATTCCCTGCCAAACACAACACAGAAGCATGTAGTCCCAGAAGAACAGCGAGAGCAAGGCTAATGTCCAAAATGGTCCATGGCTTGGGGAGGGGGGACAGAGAAGAAAATTTGTAGAGAATATGAAAAGAGCTTGAAGAAGGCCTTTTAACAGACCAGAACAAAAAGGGATTTGGTGGCATTGGATGGATGAAAAAAATGATCATAGGTGACAGAAAGAAGGTGGGAATATGAGAATGCTATTTAACTCATGCTTTCTCAATCAGGGAGAATAGAAGGAAGAGAGAGGGGGGAAGGAACGAAGGAAAGAAGGAAGGAAGGAAAGAAGAAAGGAAGGAAGGAAGGGAGGGAGGGAGGGAGAAACAAAAGAAAGAAGGAAAAACTGAATATTATGTCATTGTAATGACCAAGCTGATTCTCTGCAAGAGATCTTTGAGAAATCAGGGAGAATATGCAACATGATTGTGGATTTGGACCTGAGCAAATGTTGTCTAGATATTCAAAAAGAGAAAGAAGGTGGATTCTGCACAATATAGGCTTGAGAGATCACTATGGCAGGCAGTATGGTTCCATAACAAGGACACCAGATGGAAGTTTGTGGAGTTGAAGGAGCTAGATTTCAATCTTCTCCCTGTTAATTATTGCCAACTTTAGGCAAGTTATATAACCTCTCTGGGCCTCAGTTTCTTTATTTATAAAATGAGGGGTTTGAAATTGATACTTAAAAGGACTCAATGGTCCCTTCTAGCTCAAAACATATAATCCTATGATCAAGTGGATAGTTTGTAAGTTCTTAGAAAGATATGCAGTCATGACTACCAACCAAGCAGATGGAGTGGGAATAAGTACGGTAATGCAGTCTAAGTAACTCCATGTTGTTTGAAGGCTCCGTTTTGTGACTAAATAGTTATTTTATAAGCCGTTTTCTGATATGTACTTGTGCAAGGTTTGGTAATGGCACATCTGTGTATCCCCAATATATGGTAAACAATTGTTAGTGATACATGTTGGTGAGTATATATGTCCCCCAAATCTGGTGAACATCCGGCATCTACTTGCTAATGACATAAGGAAGTTAAAGATTTGATTGATAGCTTCCTTTCATAATCAGCTTAGGTAACTGATTAACAATCAGAAATACCCTTACTGAGAACCATAAATGCCAACCACAGATTCTAGCCAACAGGGTACCAACTAGGACAGACACATTTAGAAATTTAACACTCAGAAATTTAACACTCAAGGGCAACGCTCGTTGACAGAGACCTGTCAAATCATCATCTCAAATGGAGATACATGGCCTCCAGGTGGCAGAGAGGGAAGGTTGCCATGAGTCCCAGCACAAGATATGTTTCCTGGGACCTTTAGGAATCAGATTGACTGTTTGTCCCTAAAGGGGTTGATGTTTGCATTGTTGAAGATACTTCTGTCTGTTGATTAATGAAGAGCAGTTGCCTACATCGATAACTATAAGTGATTTAGTGTTTTTATCATACTAGTCAGCCTATGTAGCTGTAAATCAGTTGGGTATATAAACCATATGTTACAACAGCCTTCATCTATTTTCTTAAATGTTTCCTGCCCTCATATTGATCTGGAGTCCTGCAGTTCCCTGTCCTCATAATCTCTCAAAGTGCTTTTGACCTTCCTTCCTCCCTTTTCCAATCAACACTATAGTTAACCATTTCGGCAATGATCTTTTTTCATCCCTGGATGTCTAGCCCCTTCTACCAGAACTTATTCTTTCATGTCCCATGAAGCTTCAACGCTGCTGTGTCCAACATCCATACTCCCACCACCTTGTAAAGAATGAAGAAAGGTAGATTTTCTTATCCCTTCTTTGCAAGGGATAAGTTACATTTTCTCATTTATGTTGTTGGGCTCATTATTTTCTTCTTAAAAAATCCAGGGCAAAAGCACAAACTACTTGAAAACTGGGGGCCTCCTAAGAGAATTGCCTCCTCCAAGAGTTGGCACTTACATTGAGCTTTGAAGGAAGCTTGGAAATTTAAGAAACATGAGGGAAGGAAGTTTCTCCCTAGATGTGAAGAACTTCTTACAAAGGTAGATAGGTATGAGATGGAACATCATATGGGGGAAATAGCTAGCAGGTGAGTTTGACTAGAATGGAGATCATTTGCAGAGTGCTAATATGAAATAAGAATGGAGAAGCAAATGGGAATTTCCTTTTACCCTTACTGCACATTAAAGTCAGTATAGAGTAAGGTCACTGAGTTACCTAAAGTATAAATAATAATACTTAATGTTGATGAAGCACTTTAAGGTTTGCAAAGAAGTACATGAATACGGTATAGATAATTTCATTTTTTATCTTCACCAAAGCCATGTGACGTAGGCGTTAGTATCCTCATTTTGCAGAGGAGTGAACTGAAGCAGGAAAAACATTAAGTGACTTTCCCAGGATTTTACCAAGATTTAGTGTCAGAGGCAGGATTTGAATTCAAGTCTTCTTGAATCCAAGTCCAATAAGCTATCATATTCTTATGTTGCCACACAACAGAGTGTGTGTACCTAAGCTGAGCACTTGAATCAGTCTTACCAAGTTATATCATATAAAGTTGTATTGACATTGAATACATCATCTCTTTTCTTAACCAGACCTATAACTTCCTAGGTGTAAGGAGTTTATAATAAGAAGACTTCTCTCCCAATCCAGATGGTTTCTTCCTCTGCAATTTTATAATCTTAGAGCATTTTCTGGTGCTCTAAAAGGTTAAGTGAGTGGTTCCCAGGGTCACACATCCAGAATAGGAATGAAGCAGGACTTGTACTGAGGTCTCCTTGACCTTTCAGTGGCCTCACTGTCTAGTATGCCACACTAACTCTAATTTAGATTTCTAATCATGTTTTTGTTTTTGTTTTTCAAGTAAAGCTGAAAAACAATAGAACAATTGAAAATTAATGCTTTTAAATTATAATGAAAAGGTTTGGCCCTAAGGAAGAGACGTGAGAAGGTGCTGTACTCTGTCCCTTTACAAAGGTGTGGGGCCATAGGGAAGAAGGTATACGTGTGGCACACATCACATACTGTTTGGCTTTTTGATATTTTAGTTAATTTTAATAAACTGCCTTTCCCCCCTTTTATACTCTGTTCTGATGGACGACTTGTTTGGAAGATTGGAGTACAGGAATACAGAAGGAAATATGATATTAAATTATTATTTTTGACATTGATGATGATATTAAAAACAAAAGATGGCAAATAAAATAAACAAAAAGAAAATAAAACAAAAATAAATAAATTTTAAGAAACAAAAGAAACAATAAAATTTTGCTTTTATGATCAGAACATTTTTTTGTATGGACCTCTGACCCAACACCTTAATAAGGCAGCTAGAAATTCATAAACTTAGATTTCCTGTAACTTTCCAACCAAAATACCTTCTCCTGATCGCCACACGTGTTGAATCCTCCTTTCAAGTATATGATCCTTGAGGAGAGGGATTGAATCTTACATTTGTTTCCCTAGCACTTATCCATTGAACTGCTCTTTTACACATAATAAAGACTTTAATAAATGCATTTTCATTCATAAATGTAAAATGAGAGTGAAAAAAAAAGAAGTCAGTCCAAGGTCCTAATAAACCTAACTTCTGGTATAAGCAAGTTCTAAATCTTTTGTCACCTGAGGAACTATCTTTCAGATGGTTCCTTCTATTCTCCCACTAACTTACACAGTTGCCCTTAGGCTTTTATCTCTCATCTTGTAGACTGAGTACAAGAATTTTCTTTCATCTTATCATCCTGGACAACTAAGCAGGTGGTCAGATTCAGGAGACTACAGCTGTTTCTCTCTGGGATTCCACTGAGTGAAAATTTTAAGTATCCTTTCTTTGACTTATAGTAGATAATACAATTGGTTGATTGAATGATTTTTCTTCATTCTCCAACTGGTCATTTTAGAATTTTTTTTAGATCAGTTTTATAGAAAGCCAGTTAATGGGATGATTTGGGGAACTGGGGACCTAAATTCTCCATGTTATTTTTTAAATCAATGCCAGAAATTGATTAGACACATTTTGGTGGCATTCTGCATTTACTTATATGGATCTGATGCCATGTGCTGTTTGTGAAAGCCAGGAATAATCTAGGAAGTTTGACCCCTTGGGATGCAGGAAAGGTTAGCTACTTTGAACTGTTGGGCATATTCTCATTCTGAGTCTTCCCTCTTGGTTTATTTTGGAGGAGCTCACATTATTAGGGTCATAAATTAATAGTTTATGATTAGTGTCATACATTTAGATTTGGAATAGATCTAAGAGACCATCAAATCCCATTATTTTTTATACAGAAGAGAAAAAACTAAGGCACAGAGAGGTTAAGTGACTTGACTTATCACAGATATAGTAAATGTTTGATTCCAGGTCCAGTGGCTTATTCACTGCCTCTTTCTGCCCCCAGACTACAACTATGAAATCATTGGTATGGGAGACTTCCAGTGAAGACCAGTGGCATCTGCTCCACTGTGTCCTAGAGCATTGCCTGGGTGTACAGAAATGTTTATTCAACTGCCTAAGGCCACAGAGCAGAGTATTGAATGTGAGTCTTGAACGTAGGTCTTCCTGCTTCAACCAATCAAGGAATATGTTCTTAAGATCATACATCCACCAAAACGTTAAGATAAACAGTAGAGCAGTGATTTCTTCATGGGATGAAGGGATAAGTTAGAAAACAGAACCTGGGCTACTGTCCCCCAAACACCCTGGAAATAGAACAATAGTTCTCTTCTGACCTCCTCAGGCTGCCAGTGTCTGAGCTTGTGCTCCCCTCACATGTGTAACAGGGTGACTAATCACAAGGACCCAGTCATTTGATTAGGAGAAGACTGTTCTGCCTACTTCCAATCTATGTGAAACCTTGATGAGCTTGCTTCCAGTCAAGGACAACTGGACTTCCAGAAATAGTGAAAGTAATATCCAAGTCCAAGAAGGAGACTAGCTAATACCCCTGAGGAGGGATCTGCTTGACCAAGCTCAGCTCAGAGCTAGTCCAGAGCTAGTAAATCATCCAAACAGCTATGACACACACAGAAGTGAACTTGGTAGAGAATCTGCAGGTTTCTGTGTGTGTCCTTTGTTTTCGAAGAGGACCATGACATCAAGATGATGATGTGACTTGTAGTTGACTTTGATTTGAGTGAAGGAGGACTGTGCAAAGTCACCAACCTCACTTTCTTCTCCTGAGCCATCTGGGTCTAATGGCCTGATATTCATCAGGATCACTGGGATGACCCAGGATGCAATGGGAGACCTGGCCCTTTCAGGCTGAAGTC
The DNA here is from genome assembly GCA_028658325.1 of Potorous gilbertii. Lineage (NCBI taxonomy): Eukaryota > Metazoa > Chordata > Mammalia > Diprotodontia > Potoroidae > Potorous > Potorous gilbertii. The sequence continues at coordinate 31,736,455 of CM053772.1, forward strand.
TTATATCATTCTCACTTTGAGTGAGATTACACTCATTCAATGATGTATTGAATTCTTTAAGTAGTTAGTCTTCTACTTAAAGGGCTACTTTAAGTAGTTAGTCAAGGGATGGCCCCTTTAATAAAAAAAAAAAATCAAATTGGGAGGGGAAGGCCCTCAGGGTTCCTAGGTAAAAGATAAACAGTTACTATTTAGTATTTACATTTACTCTATGCTAGGTGGGTGGAGACTAAGGAATCTTCCAGGGCATTAAAGGACCATAAGGTCCAGAAGGTAGGTTTGAGGTCTTTCTTTATTTTTGTTTTTGTTATTGTTGCTTTGGGTAGGGAATGCTTTATAACAATTCCTTTGTTTTCCCCAAGAAATAAGTGGCAGTACAGAGGGAAACTCATTTTGAGGAACTGTTATTGAATTCTTGCTGTACCTTCTCATTAAATATCTCCTTATAAAAGCTAATTGAGGATGATTGGTCCATTAATATTGGGGAAATGTTAACTGGTTAAATGATATTGAAGTGGGGGCAGTTTATTGATGATGGAGACCAGTGAAATTAGAAGCCCCAACGCAGGTCTGTCCTCAGAACCCCCAGGGAAGCAGCGGTCACCACTGGAGACTTGCGTGAGCTCAAGGACTTTGATACCTACATGTTAAATTTTCATGCCCTTTAAACCCTAGGGAAACATTCAATTCAGAGCTTTAGTTACTGATCTGCCCTTCTTTTATTTCTTTCCATGTTTTTTTCTTCTTTTTTTGTAGCCAGACCTACTTCCTTTATGTTTGAACCAACACAATATAATAATGTCCCTGCATACACATCTACAGGTTGTGATAATAAAGACAGCTTACAAGTCCTTTCATCACAGTCACCCGGTGAGTTACCTCCATTTGACAGATGAGAAAATTCAATTTCAAATTGAGTTATTAATACGCAGTGGGATAGTGGCATTAGAAAGCACATTTCTACCTAAGGCTCTTTCCCTGCTATCTTTATTGGTCTCCTGTCATAGGAGGCCCCTGATGAATAGAATGTAAACTCCTTGAAAGCAGGAACTGTTTCATTTTTTTAAATCTTTCTAAACCCAGTGCCAAATATAGTGCCTGGTACAGGGAAATACTTAATAAATGCTGACAGATTAGTTGGTCGGTTGGTCTGCGACTTCTTACTAAACAATTTGCATGGCACTATGAATTTCTTTACAGTAAAGGTCCTTCCTATTAACTTAAAAGTGAAACCATAAAAGAGTGGACTTTCCTTAGGTGATGGATGAAAGGTGCCAAAGTAAAACATGAAAAGTATTAAGTATAATAGACAATGATCTGTTTTATTTCGAATCTTAATGCATAGAAGAAAAGAAAATGCTATAAGAAAAAGATTATTTTTCACCAATACCACCCATTGTGTTCCTCTAATGAATCCCAACTAATACATTTGACGGTTGAGAATTCATCATATTATGATGACACTTCATAAATCTTGTCAACAATTTGGTCCTCACAGGTCTTATAAAAAGTTATTATTTGTGTTAATCAAGTCCTTGTTTTAAATTGTGGAGAGGAATTAACTCTTAGATAACCTCAGAATGAGGGCCTGACTACACTTATGTCCTCCACTACAAATAAGAATTTCCTCATTCCTTTCAGTAATAGGGTAGGAAACATTTTGGATCTCTAGTGAAATTAAGTACTTAAGTGCGTAATCTCTTCAGGAAGACCCTTTTAGGTTAGTCTATCAAACTAGCTCTCCTCTGTTTAATCATTCATGAAAAGCGGTCTTTGCTGCCCAGCATCCTCAGTCCTCACCATGGCCGGGCAACTAGCAAGAGCCTAGAGGTCCTGAATGGTGTCAGGCTTCAAAATGTAGGCATGCCAACCTCCACTGAAGGCTTGTCATAATTCCCTCTTTTTCATATAGAGGAAATAGACTCGGACATATCTGCGGTATCTGTCAGGACTCCTCATTTGTCCAAGCATTAGTGGTCCCAATGTCAACATAAATAAATCTGTCCATAAATCTTGACAGGTATATAATAATTTGGTGCATTTGAAAGGCAAGTCTCTACCATTAGACCCCTTTTGGATTCCTAACATGATTATCTTTAAAGCAAGGCATTTTCAATGCCTTCTGAATTGGCTTCTGTCAAGTGATTGAGTGTCTCCTGCTGAGTTATCTACTCTTACGAAGTTAGCACTGGCATGGCCCCCGCTGTCACCTGCCTTGAAGGCCACCTGGACGAGGGCAGAAAAATACATCCTTGATGTGCTCGTTATTCTTTACCACTGGGCTCCTTATTTCTCAGCTTTTTCATTTTTGAGGGCATCCACATTGGTTTTTTTTACTGCTGGGAAATTGACCGTGCCCATTGGCTAGCTTGAAGAAGTTTCTTATCACTCATCCAGCCGTGGAAGCTCACATGACATTCAGACAAAATATGCCTTTTTTCTGAGTGAGCAAATAAAATTTGTAATCATTTAATAATCAATTTCAAAAGCAGAAATCAAATGAAGGGACAAATGGTAGGGAGAAGGAGTAAGTTCTTAGTTGGTACGCCTAAATTCCATTAATGAACCCTTCTAGTGATAATTGATACCTTGATGTATGCCATTTCAAATTGAGAATGATGGTATGATAACATGTGAGTGGGAAAGATTAGTTATAATCACATACGTGAAACACTAAATGTAACATGGTGATGTCACTTCATCAGAGTGATGGTGTAAAAATAAGTGAAGGTGAAAACAAGAATATTTCTGGTCACAGCATGGCAATAATCATTCCAAGAAATAGTTTAGAATATTTCAGAACTATAAGTAGAAATTCCCACACTTAGGGAAAATTCAGTTAGTGATTGGGTAGAAGGGCAATGGGGAAGTCTACTCTGTGGCCTAATTATCCCAGGGGATCAGTTTATCCTCCAGAGAGTCAGAACTTGTTGCACATCGCAATAGTTCCCGAACCCCTACTCTGGAAGGAAAGATGTAAGGGGAAGCAGCAGGTGGGACAGGTCATGGCAATAGAGAAAGGGGGACATCAGAAAAGAGGCGTAATAGTGACAAAATCCTTGGAGTGTTAGCTCAGAGCTAAGTAAGAAAAAAGGAAAGGCAAGAATGGAGGACATGCCTAAATTAATAGCAAAAATCAATTTTTAAAATCCTTCTTAATCCAATTCAAAAAAGCATTTATTGATCAACAAGCATTTATTAAGTACCTACTATGTGCTAGACACTGTGTTTAGTGATTGAATTACAAAGACAAAAGTGAAACAGTTCCTACTCTCTAGGAGGCTACAGGCTATAGCAGAATACAGCATGAATCCCTTGGAACCATCAAATGTTTAATGCCAGAAACAGATAGGGTCTTATCAATGGAAATGACCCTAAAGAAGACTGAATCTTTTTGTGCCCCATACCCCATAATTGAAACTTCCTATATGTGTTATGTCTCTGCTAACCATCTTTTTCTTTCTCTCTCTTTCTATCCACACATATGTATAAACACATATGTATATACCCATATAGACACATGAATGTATTTATATAGACAGAACTTGGCAAAATGCTTCATACAGAACCAGTGCTTAATAAATAAATGTTTCTTTGTTCATTATTTCATATGTTCATTCATATATACACACCATGCAGGAAAAAAGTGTTAATGTCTCAAACATGAAAGTGACAAGAAGAAATTAATGTTATTAAGGAGACTGAGCTATGTATAAATACATTAGAGGGGAGGAAATAGAGGGAAGAAGTTAGTGAACCATTGTACTGGTTTTCCTTCATTCTCAGAGGATCAAGATGACATCACTGTATTGGGGTCAACATACAGTGTATCCAACTGTGACTGATCAGACCAATATGAACTCAGAAGTCTCTACCCAAAGACGGGCACAAATAGTCCATATGAGCATTTGGAATGGAGATATCTCTAGATTTGTATGTTTCACATTTTTTTTAGCTACAATAATTCTCTTTTGCTCATAGAGCAAAATGCCTTCTTTGATGCAGGCACGCCATGCTTGGCATTCCTGTGTCAGTGTCTTATGATCAATTTCAAAGTTTTCCTTGAGAGTGTCCTTGTAATGCTTCTTCTGACCTCCATGTGAACACAAGTCTCGTGTGAGTTCTCCATAAATTTTTGGGCAAACATACATTTGGCATTCTAACAATGTGGTCAGTCTATCAGAGTTGTGCTCTCTGCCATAGAATGCAAATGCTCGGCAGTTCAGCTGAGAGAGGACCTCAGTGTCCAATCCACCTTATCATGCCAGGTGATTTTCAAAATCTTTCTTAAGACAATTCAAACGGAATTGGTTCATTTTCCTGGCCTGGCACTGGTAGACTGTACAGATTTTATGAGAATACAATAAGGAGGGTTAGTCAGCACAACGGCTCTGTAGACTTTGAGTGTGGTAGTCAGTCTAATCCTTCTTCTCTCCCAGTTTCCTTTAGAGCCTCCCAAACACTGACCTAGCTCTAGCAATGAATGGGTCAATCTCATCATCTATGTGCACATCCCTGAAAAGTACACTGCCAAGATAAGTGAATTTATCCACAGCACTCGGAATTTCTCCATTTGTTGTAACTGATAGTTACACATATGGATGGCATGGTGCTGACTGGTGGAAAATGTTTGTTTCCTTGGTGTTGATTGTTAGGCCAAAATTAGCACAAACAGCAGAGAATCAATCCATACTTTGTTGAATCTCAGCCTCACAGACTGCATTGAGTATACAATCATCTGGGAACAAAAAGTCACATACCAACTCTTCTTCTACTTTAATATGTCTTGTCTTGTAGTTTTTTTCAAGTTAAATAATTTACCATCAGTGCAGTACCTGACCTCAATGCCATTTTAGTCCTTGTTGGAGACATCTGACTACATTGCTGAAAACATCATGCTAAAAGAAATGGGAGCAAGCACACAGCCCAGCTTCACACCATTGGTAACTGGGAAAGCAGAAGAGCATCATCCATTATCCATTCATCACTATAAGGCACTAAGTGTAAGGTGATTGGGGTATGAACTAAGGATATAAAGTTATAATGAGGATGAAGAGACAAATTTGAGAGATATTTTGAAGGAAAATGTATAAAATGTGATGAATGAGTGAATATGAGAAGAGAGGGGACTCAAAAATAATGTGACATTTTGAAGCCTATGGGACTAGGAGAATGACAGTGCCATTAACCAAAGCTGAGATGTTAGAAGGGTGAGCTTGGAAAATACAAATGACAGTTTCAGTATAGAAATATTGAGTTAGAAAAAGGCAAAAGGCACATACAAATATCTTGTAGATGGTTGGACATATTAAGACTGGAGGTCAATCAATGATCTTGGACAAAGATGTACATATCAAGTACTAGAATATTTTATGGCTTCCTCATCCCCCCATTTGAATAACTGCAGAAAATACAGTATACCTACCCAGAAAGAATACAGAATGATAACTGAATTGTTAACTGAAGCCTGAATTTGAAGGGAAGAGATAAGAAGGACCTGCAAGGGAGGTCTGTGGCCACGGTCAAAAGAACTCTGCAAGTCTTAACCCTCATTCTATACTAACAGAGGAACCACCAATCAGGATTATAGAGATTGGATTGGCATGAGGAATGGGGGCAGGGAGGGGGAAGATGAAAGAAGAAGAAGGAAGAGGAGGAAGAAGAAAAAGAAAGAAGGAGAAAGAGGAGGAGAAGCAGAGGAATAGGAGGAGGGGAGAGAGAAGGGGGAGGAGAAAGAAGAGGAGAGAGACAGAGAAAGAATAAAAACACCATCCCATTCCTTTTAATGAGAAACAGCATCATACTGTGCAAAAAATACTGGAAAGGGAACATTCAGGGTTGGGATGATCTGAGAGTCTTGTAGGTGACAAGGAAAGACCAGTAGAGATGGAGAGATTATCAATGCACAGATTATCCCAAGTGTAATTGCAGTTTACAACAACATACAGGAGGCAAGAAGAAGAGCTGGGATTAAGAGCAAAAATAGGTTAATCCTCCTCAGTGGAGAATAACTTTCTTCATGTGGCCAAAGGGAAGGAAGAAAACACAAGTGATGATTCTGAGAATTCTTAAAGCCTGGAAAAGAGTTGAATCTTTTCTCCTGTCAATTAGTCTTAATGTTCTCCATTAATTTAAAAAAAAAAAAGCCTATAGTGTAGGAGGGGGAGGGAGGACACGTACTGTTGGGAAAAGGCAAAGGTTTGGAATAAATGCTATTGAAATTAAGATAGGAAATCGATAAAAAATAAATTAGAAGGACCATCAAGAAGGACTGGGGGTGGGATAGGGTTCAACAGAGAAGGATCAGAGAATGATAGATTTAGAGCTACAAGGGATTTTAAGGGCTACCTAAACAGGTTGATGGATGATGAAAATGAAACTCAGAAAGTTGAAGTGAATTGTTCAGGGACACACAGCTAATGTCAAAGGGGAGATATGAACTCATAGCTTCCTGATTACGAGGCTAACATTCAGAAAAGCAGTTACTGTTCCTCCATCTCCACTCCCACTTTTCAGCTATTTTATGTTGCCTTTTCTCACTAGAATATAATCTCCTGGAGTACAGAGACTTTCTCTTATGTTTTATTTCTTTATGCAATCCCAGTATTTAGCACAGTTCTGTTGATATAGAATGAATAATGAGTCTGCTAATCACTTTGATTGGCTTGAGATCCCTGGAGAAGTTAAATAACCTGGGAATCAAAATCAGCCAGGCAGGAGGTGGAACGAGGGTTGCTTGAGTTTGACATACCTGTGATCCTTTTTGGTGCCCAGTGGATGAACCTGGAACACCTCTGTTGTGCAAGTAACCGCAGAGCTGGCTCAAACTAGTTCAGATCGGCCCGAGTAGAAGGAACTTGCACAAACATCCTGATTCTGGGTACTTGTACTCCCTTATGCTTCTGCCTCCCTTTGTTGTAAAACTATTTAACCACTTCTCTAAATCCCCTATCTTTAGATCAGCAGTCTAGGTGCTACTGTTCTCCACAAGCATGTGCTGGACTCGCCCAAGAAATGCTTCTGGCTTTGCACTTGAACTTTGCCTTCATTCCCTTTGTTCAGGCATATGCTGTACCTCAATTAATCAAACTGCCAATTAATCAGTGTCTTGCACATAGTAAATATTTAATAAATCAATGTTTGTTGCCTTGTCTTGCCTTGCCTAACACCAGAGCTCGATATTAAACCATAAGGTTGTTAGATTTAGCTTCTTATTGAACTTTAAAATTCATTCAGTTCAACTTTCTCTCTACATGAGGAAAGTGAGTCCCAGAGTGATAAAGCTACTTGCCCAATGTTACAAATGTAGTAAATGGCAGAGCCAAAATTAGAAACCAGACACCCTGACTCCAGTCTAGCACCCTTTGTACCACACCTTGTGAATAATGAAATATTAGCATTAAATAAGGATAATAGAAACCCTAGAAGAAGTTCTTTCATCCTTCAGGATGGGGGTGGGGGTAGGATCTTAACTTTGGTGGTTCAAGCTACAATGATTTTTATTTCCTTTCCTAGATCTAATAGTTCTTACCTAATGTAATTTCAAGCAAGAATGAGGCCCCTATGGGCCAATTATAGCCAAAAATCAGGGGAAAAGAAAAATACAGGTAATTCCTATGAGTTTTTGATAAACAGCTGAACTTTTCAACTCCTAACTAAATTCATAACTACAGACCTTATAAGTTTCACCTACCACTCATAATGGTTTCTCATCTGATCAGCTTGAGGAGAACTTTATGAATTTCTATGACCTCAGAACCCAAGGTCCAAGGTAGTGACTTTGTTTTTAAAATCTTTGGCATCCCCACAAACCATCCCTCAACTTTCTACTCTAGCTCTAATCGATGTTTATCAAATGTGTCTCTCCCTCAAAAAAAAAAATCCTGATAAATCTGAGATGACTCATTTTTAAAATGACTCACTTTAAGAAAACCTTCTGAAACAGCATATTCCATGTGGTAGCGAATCTCAGTGTACTTTGGTGAAAAAGATAGTCATGGATAGGGTATCTGTTGTAAACACAATTTTAAATCTTCTCATATTCCTGCTTCTTCAGCCCATTTTCCAATAGTATCTCATTTGAAACTGAATGGAATGAAGAAGGCTATACTAATAAATGGCACCATTATCTATAGGCACAGCTGGGAGTCAGGGACCTTCCTTTCCCCGACTCTAGTCGAACAATGGACCCCAGAAAGCCAGAAGACAAACATCATCTGTCACAATGGAAGAGGAACCATGGCCTTTTCCTTCCCCAATCCAAACCTCATTGGAACAATGCCCAGTTCTTAATGGGCATAAGATATTCATTGTCATTTGGATGGTTACCCCCATGACCCCGTATGCTGTAGGTATTCCCAATCTACTCAACCCTTTGGACCATTATCCTCCTAACTAGATACCATCTGCTCTGCCAATGTTCTTCAAGGTCCTTTAGGTCTTACCATCTACCCCATTAATTTTCTTGCAAGAAGCTTACCACGACCCAGCTTTGTTTCTATCTCATTTGTACCTTAGCTCTTTACATGTTCCTAGAGAGCTCCTTAATTTTCCTTGTATCCCTAATATTTATCACAGCTCCTGATCCATAGTAGGTACTTAATGAAAGCTTATAAAGTAGGTGCTTAAAGAAAGACTTCTTATCTGCCATAAACTGAACATGAAAATAAGTCCTCCTTTATGTTATCTCTTCCATTAGAAAATGAGATCCTTGAGAGGACTATCTAGAATTTCTATTTCTATCCCTAAGCCTTAGCACATAGTACATACTTTAATAGCTAAGTGCTTTTCCATTCCTTCCCTCCGGTAGAATTGCCATTTAAAGGCCTCCACAATCTGGCTCCCATCTAACTTTTCTTATCATTTCATATTATTCTCTTTCACCCACTCACCCTTCATTCAAAGGAGCCTGTTAGCCTGTTACTCACACAAGATATTCTGTTACCTACCTCCATGCCTTTGTATAGACTGTCCCACATGCTTGGAATACCCTCTCCCTACCTCCACCTCTTAGGAACCCCAGCATCTTTCAAAGCACAACTCAGATGTCCCTTCATACACAACGCCTATTCTAATCCCTAGGTTTTCCTTTTGAAATTATTTTGCATGTATTTTGTAATGTATTGTACAATTGTATTGTATTATATTAATTGTACAATTGTATTGTACAATTAATACAATACAATAAATTGTATTGTACAATTTTTATCTGCCTCCCTGTGTTTTACTCTCACTAGGGTATAAGCTCCTTGAGTGTAGGAATTGTTTAGTATGTGGATATCTCCAGTGCTCTGGAATTTAATAGACCCTTAATAACCCTAACCTTAACCCTAACCCTAAATTCGTGAAAATCTATCTTATTTGAGGATTCTACTGATACAAAATATTACAATAAATAGTAAGATATAAATGGGAACTCACTTTCTATATTAGACTCTGGGATACATGCCTAGGCGATGGCAAAAGATTAGATGGATGTCACGAAAACAATGAACATGAAATTGGGCAGACTTTCAGAAACAGGAGAGAACAGAAGAAGCTGATATAATAGAATGACAACATATGCCTAGGTGTGAGATCTCTGAGTTAAAACGTATGGATACTTTAGTCATTTTTAGGTACAATTCCAAAATTCTTCCCAGAGTCAGCTCCCCCTATAATGTATTGCTTTGCTTCTCTTCCAACATTGACTCCAACATTTTCTTTTTCTACTATAGTTACCTTTGTCAATATAACTTGTATTTGTTATTAGTGATTTTGAATAATCTTTCACATCTTATCAACAATAATTTGAAGATATGTCTCATATCTTTTGACCACTTATCCATGCACAAATGGCCCTTTCTCATATATTCATGTTCATGATATTAATTCATGATATATTTTGAATAACTAAATATTATCAAAGATTATGTGATCAAAATTTTTCCCAGTTGACAGTGTTTCCTCATATTAACCACAATTAGTTTGTTTATGCAAAACTTTTCAATTTCTTGTAATCAAAATTGCCTATTTTGTCCTTTGTATTCTTTAAAAAAAAGTTTTCTCTGAACATGAATTTTTAAAGAGACGTCTTAAGAACAACAAAATGGCTCCTCCATATCTGACTTCTTCCAACATTCCACAGAATTTCAAAAATATGAGTGTAGTTCAGCCTAACATGACCTCTTGGTTACTTGTGGACTATGAATTTTCAGTTGCATATTGGTTCATGGCCACATCAAAATTATGGAAGATTAAGAGCAGAAATTTTTCCCATTCAATTTTGTTTAATGAGCAAGAAAACTTGCCTTTCCTGGCAGTCAGACAAGTGTTACAAAAATATGTCATCATAAGCAGCCTAGAATAAATACTCAGATCCTCAGGGTTGTTTATCATTGCTGAAATGGCTTCCCAAGTTTTACAATCCTAATTCTTTTATTTGAGGTGAATAATTTGTTTATATTACCCTAGGACATCTTATCAAAAGTCAATCCAATGAGCTCCACCTGGTTTTCTGGCATATCTCTGAGTGTCATGTAGCTTAAGTGAAACTTTACTTTAAACATGCTCCTTTATAAATATATATATATATATATATATATATATATATATATAAAAAGAGAAAGAAAGAAGTGAGGAAGGAAGGAAAGAAGGAAGGAAGGAAGGAAGGAAAGAGGAAAGGGAAGAAGGAAGGAAGGAAGGAAGGAGGGCAGGGAGGGAGGAGGGAGGAAAGAAAAGAGAAAGGAAGGGAACTGGAAACAAAACTAGTGCTCATAAATTGGGGAAAGGCTGTGTAAATTTTTATACATAATTGTAATAGAATATTATTGCACTATAAGAAAAGATGAATGTGAGGAATTCTGAGAAACAGATAAAGACATAAGAATTGATACAGAGTGTAGTGATCACAGCCAAGGAAGCTATGTAAACAATGACTAGAGTAATATTAAAGAAAAGAATACTAAAAATCAACACGTCTCTGGGTAGTGTAACAATCAGTTTTGATCCTGGAGCACAGATGATAAGGGGATATTCTTCACTCCTCTCATTAGAAAATTGGCAGACTGTGGATGGAGAATGTTGGATACTCTATCAGATGTGGTCATTTTGTCAGTTTTTCACTTCTTTTCTTATAAGGGAGAATGTAAGAGGAAAGTGATTATATTTGAAAATGACCCTCAAATATTCAAAAGTTCTCTGATTTTCATCAGTTTGCAAGTTCTAATGCTGAAGTTCACAACTCAACCCATGCATGCCCATCTCATGCAGCTCTGGTTCATGTTCTTCCACCAAGTCCCCAGATGTAGCTCTCCTTGTGTTCTAACGAACACAACTGCTGTCTAAAGACACTGAGAGCACACCAGCACACTGCCTGCAAAATGACTGAAGCATCAAAAAGACATCAATAAAAGTAAAATCAGTTCAGAGGACTAGCAAGTAGTGGTTAGGGAAAAACTGTATGCCTACTATGTGCCAGGCACTAAGCACTACAGATACAAAGAAAGGCAAAAGATAGTTCTTGCTCTCAAAGAGTTCACTGTCGAACAGATAGAGAACTGACAAACTATGTACAAATAAACTACATATTGGATAAATTGGAAGGTCTGTCCACTGACACCAGACTTGGGAATCAGGAAGGTCCTGAGTTCAAATTCCACCTCTGAAGTTTATTAATTGTGTAACCATGGAAAAGTTAGTTCCCTTAGTTTCATTACCTATAAAATGGGCAATACACAATTTGTAGCATGTGCCTCACGGTGATTCTTAGGAGAATGAAACAAGCTAATGTAGGCAAAGTGTTTTGTAATCCTTAAAGTCTTATATAAAATGCCAGTTGTTTTTCTTATACTCATTTAAACCAGGTGGGTTTGGAACACAATTCACCAGACTCTGAATTAAATGAGATACAGATTATTCTGTAATTTCATCAAAGAACAAAGACATTTGCTCAGTGAAAGAGCAGCTTTGAATTTAGCAACTTTTAAATCAAGCTTACTTTTGGATTAATGAGCCTGAATAGATAAATGTACACATGTAGGGATGGCACTCTTGTTTATAAACAAACATAAACGGAGATGAACCTATTTAAGTAAATATTTTGGTCCGTGAAATGAGAGATAGAACCATGATCCTCTCTGTTGCAAAATGGACTTAAGGACATTTTCCATCATCTTAAAGGACAATCGAAGCTAGAGTTAGAAGCAGGGGTGTGCTGGTAAATATTTAACAACCAGCTCTCCAGCTCCCACACTGAATATTTAACACTTTCTCACACTCCTGGCTGGAAGGGACCTTGGAAAACATCTAATTCAATCTTCTCATCTTAATAAAAAGGAAACTCGGAACCAGGGAAATGAAGTGATTTTCCCAAGATCTCACAAACAGCCAAAAGTACAGCTGGAATGTACCCCTAAAACTTCTATTACAAATCCAGATCTTTTTCTACTACACCAAGAGGTCCTTGGTTGCTCTTCAGTATGGGAAAACAGACACCCCTGCTTGTTTAATTAATAACTGCACACAGTATTTCAATAGCCCAATCCACCTTTTGAAACTCTTTCCCCTACAGCCCACATTTTGTTGTTATTGCTTGAGTTTTGGCCAGGGCTACCTTAGCTTTACCCAGCGATCTGCCTGTTACTAGGCAGTTTTAGAGCTTTCGCTTCCTTAGTCTACACTAAAAAGCAATTCAAGAAGACTTAAAATTCTCTTGAGGGTTGATTTTATAGTTACAGTGAGAATAGACCATGTGGACCAGCAGCCAAGTTCTTTGGACCATAAGAGAAGCAGCTCTAACAATGGAGGCGCTGCAAAAATGGTTTAAAGCTATTATTAAAATGCTCACCATTGGGCATTAACATGCTTCTCATTGCAGAGTTATTTTTTAATGGAAAACAATATTCCAAAGCTATATTTTGGCAGTAATTTTTGCCCTCCATAACATGCATTGAACACAGGTTCCCACTTAGTTGGGATGGGTGGCATGGTGTGTTCCTAATAGAGTGAAAACAAATGTCAAATTTTCCCTTAAAGAGAGGCAGTGTGGAGGAGTGGATAGAATGCTCCCGTGGAGTCGAGAAGTCTCGTGTTCAAGACCCATCTCAGGTTCTTAATAGGTCTGTGACTCTGAGCAAGAATTTAAACTCCTTGCTTTAGAATCTCCTCTATAAAATCAGGGGTTTGGGCAAGATGGCTTCATCATGGGTCACCTGAGCTCTCCATTCAATATCCTAAAATCCTTGTGCATCACAGGGATGCTCCAAGGAGACTGTACTCTCAGCTGCAGAGATTTGCTACTAATGAAACAGTAATCATACCAATGATAGATTCCTTTTTGAGAAATACAGGATCATGTACTTGGCATGAAAGCATGAAGTTCTACATTTCACTAACTGTATGATCATGGGGAATTCCTGGATCAAGAGGTAGAACTGAGGTACCATGAGGTGGCATGACCTACTCTAAACAGAGTTCCCTAGAGGTAGTGTCAGGCTTTGAAACAAGGTCTTCTGCCTCTAAATATAGGGTTCTTCCCCCTGCTCCTTATGGCTGAACCTTGGCTACTCATCTGAAAAATGGGGTGAGAGGTGAATATTTATAGTAACTGCCTCCCAGGAGTCCTGTGAGAATCAGGTGACATAGTTAATCAGTCAGTAAACATTTATTAAACATTTTCCATGTTTGAGACAATATGTTAAGTGTTAGAGATGCAATGAAAGCGAAAGATAACCCTATATATCTTTTTTAACTTAATTTTATTCTGTACTGAAGAAATAAAATGAGAATTTCTATAACACAGTAGAATAGAAAAAAAAGATTATTGCACATGAAACTGCCAATCTATTATGACAATTTGCTATTCCTTTTAAGCATATGAATATCTTGAAGAAATATAATAGTACATATTATGTATTCTACATCTTGCAATTACATATATTATACATATATGTGCATGTATATATACATATGTGTATTATATACATATATATTTTATATATATTTATACATATATATGTTTATTTATTTATCTTTATATAGGCAGCTAGACAGCACAATGGACAGAAGACCGGATCTGGAGTAAAGAACTGAGTTCAAAACTGGCCCGAGACACTTGCTAGCTTTGTGACCCTGGGCAAGTCACTTAACCTCAGTTTCCTCAACTGTAAAATGGGGATAATGATAGCACCTACTTCACAGGGTGACTGTGAATATCAAATGAGATAATATTTGTAAAGCACTTGTCCCAGTGTGTCATAGCTGTTTCATAAATGTTTATTTCCTTCCCTTTTCCCCTCCATATAGGGACAGGTACCAAGCCTGTGATTTCATTGCTAGAAAGCAGTAGCAGATGAGAAAACTCCCTCTTTCAGTAGGAGCCAACACCTTTGCTGTGACTAATAATCGTGGAGAGGTGCCCAAAGCAGTAAGAGGTGAATTGTCTTCATGCTCAGGATCCTTCAGTTAGCACGCCTCCGAGGTCGAACTGGAATCCAGGTCTTCTTGGCTCTGAGGCCTGCTCACTCTCCATTAACCATATGCTGCCTGATCTGGGGCCAACATCAGGCGCATTCGGTGGCAGTCACTGCTATTCCTGATACTGGCCCTATATGTAGCACATAGGAAAACCTGTTCCCTTCCCCAAAGGAAGTCAAGACAGACCGCAAACGCACATAGATGTGAGGGATGCATCCAAGAAAAAGAAAAGGGGAAAAATGTTTGTGCCTTCATTCCATCTGGCACATAAGCAGGATAGAAGGAAACTTATTTGGGTGAATGTTGGACTCTGACCATCAACCATGAAAAAAAGGCCCAGAGACCTTTCCCTTAAGGAGTCAAGGGAAACTACACATGTATGTGTACACAACACACTGGAGACAGACACGCACAAAGGAGTGCTAAGCTCTCCATGTAGCACCCTGAAAAAACCTGGTCCTTTCCCAAAAGGAAGTGCAGACAGACCGCGCACGCACACGGATAAGTGTTTGTGCCTTCTTTCCATCTGGCACATGAACACGAGAGGAGGAAAATGACTTGGGGAAATGCTGCTTCCCCCCACCCCTCCCCAGTTATACCAGAGCTGGATGTACCCAAACTATAGAGGGGAAAATCATTGCCAAATTTGCCTCCAAAATGTCACTTTCAATATAAAGTTCATGATGAAATGCATGTTAATACCCACTGGTGAGTGGTTTTTATGACAGCTTTAAAATGTTTGTATGTGTGTAGAGGCTCTATGATTAGTGTTGTTTCTTGCATGGAAGAAGGAAACTGGCTGCTAGGGCAGGCCCGTTTACTTTGCCTGTGAAACAGAACCTTTTTTGTAGTAACCATTGGTAATTACTAACCACAGTCCTACCGAAGAAACTGCTTGGGGGCCAAGGTTCTACCCTCTTAAGCAGCACACTTTCCATTCCAAGGTTGTCTGTGAAATTTCAGACATCAGGAAGAGGCGGGGAGGTGGGAGGGGGGAAAGTTGTTTTCTTTTCTTTTCTTTTTTGGTAGAGAGCTTTCTGGTGGCTTCTCAAAATCTACACCATGGGTGGCCACTTACTGTGTCTATATATAAGGGCATCCCTGATAATTGAGTAAAAATAGTTGCTTACTGTCACAAAGAGATCTCATGTGAGGAGGATGGTGCTGATTTGGAAAGCACAACTCCAAGATTATGAAAATAACAGACAGCATTTTGTAATGCTTTAAAGTTTGCATAGTGCTTTGCAAAGATCACTTTTTTATCTCCAACAATAACCCTGGGACAAAGGTGCTTTTAGTGTTCCCATCTTAGAGATGAGCCAACTGAGGCAGACAGATAGTCATGCAAATAATAAGTGTCTATTCTGAGGGTAGGTTAGAGCTCAGGCACTCCTCTACTTCCAGCCCTTTATCCACTAT
This sequence comes from Potorous gilbertii, assembly GCA_028658325.1. Lineage (NCBI taxonomy): Eukaryota > Metazoa > Chordata > Mammalia > Diprotodontia > Potoroidae > Potorous > Potorous gilbertii. The sequence continues at coordinate 31,752,328 of CM053772.1, forward strand.
GTCTCCTACCTGCCAATGACCTCCAAACCTGAGACCACAGAAGCACAGAGTTCAAGAGATTTGACCATTTCACCCAGAGAGTCAATATCTAAGGCAGGCTTTAAATCCAGCCTTCTTGACTCCAAGCCCAGTACCTTATCCACTCTACTTCTTCCAAATTATAGCTAAAAAAGAGTAAGTTGTTTTCTCAAGTAAACTGGATTGCCTTTGGGAAACTAGATATTGCTTTTAACCGATGCCACTGTTCTCTTTCGTCTTTTTTTTCGCCTGATCTGGAGCTATGAAATTCTGGGTATGTGGAATGCCCAATGAAGCATGTGTGAAAGACCGAATGTGGGCCTGTTCCACAACTTACATTCCTAGATAGTTGCCTGGGGACACTTAGAGGTTTATGATTTATCCAATATCATGTGATCACTGTGTCAGGGGTAGGACTGGAACCTAGGTCTTTTGCTTCAATCAATCAATTCACAAATTTCTAAGGTCATGGATACACCAATGTATTGAGGTCAGCTTGAGAAGAAGGGCTAACCTTGGGGAAGAATATGTGTGATAAATTTCAAAGGATTCATGAACTAGAAAGGGAAAAAATGACAGTTACCGTTTTAAAACATTTTTCTGAGAATGAATCCATTAACTCAAAGAGTTAATGCCAAAGAGATCTATGATAAAATAGAGATTAAAAATCCTTGTTCTAGAATTTATCTCAAATAGTTTGGTGTATCTGTGATCTTAAGAATGTGTTGGTTGATTAGTTGAAGCAGGAAGACCCAGGTTCAAGCCTCACCTCTGATCTAGGGTCTTGGACAAGTTACTAAACATCTCTGTACCCCCAGGCAATGCTCTAGGATGCTGAGGAGTGGAACTTGTACTAGACTGCGTTGGGAGTTCCCCAAACTACATGGGAAAAAAGAAAGATGTACTGTTATGTAGTAGGTAGGGCACTGGAAATAAAATCATTTAATGACCTGGGTTTAAATTCCACCTCAAATACTAAATACATCAATGATATTTGTCAAATCACTTAACTTCTCTGTGTCTCAGTTTCCTCTTCTGTAAAAAAAAAAAAGATAGGAGTTGATGGCTTCTAAGGTCTGTTCCAAATCTAAATGTATGACCCTAATCATATACTCTTAATCTATGCCCCTAATAATCTGAGCTCCTCCAAAATAAACCAAAGACTCAGAAGGAGAATGTGCTCAGTAGTGTAGCTAACCCTCTCTATGCCCCACAGGAGCAAACTTCCTAGATTACTCCTGGCTTTCGCAAGCAGGGAATGACATCAGATCCATAGAACTAAACTTAGAACTCTATAGAGACTTATCCAATCAACTTTCTGGAACTGGTTTAAAAATAATATGAGGAATTTAGGTCCCTGATTCCCCACATCAATTCCATCAATTTTGGTTGTCTAAGACTGGCTTAAACAATGCTAAAGTAACCAATTGAAAAACGAAGAGAAAGGAATCACTCATCTTGTCTCTCAGAAGCCAATGAATAGGTTACTTGAATTTTTCACTGAATGGCATCTTAGAAACAGCTGTATTCTCCCAGATCTGGCCACCTAGTTAGTTGGCCCAGGATGGTAAGATGAAAGAAAGCTCTTGTACCCAGAGTCTACAAGATAAGAGATAACAAAAGTGTTAGGACTTGCTTAAATCAGAAGTCAAGTTTACTAGGGGGTTGGACTCAAAAAAAACCAAAACACAGCTCTATTGTATGTTCAAAAAGACATTGTGGCACTTTCAGACGGCTCAGAGTTTGTTTTAAAAGAGTTCTCATTACTTAAAACCTCTGATCTACATAATGACCTACACTGATGCTAGAGGAGGGATGATGAAGAATGCTACCCATTTCCTTACAGAAAGCAGGTGGGTTCAATATGTATATGAGATGTTTATTTTTGCACGTGGCCAATGTGGGAATTTGTTTTGCTTGACTGCATATTTTAAAAGGTTTTTTTGTTTGTTTGTTTTCTTTTCTCTCCATGGGGAAATTACAAAGAAAATTAATGCTTGTTAACTTTTTTAAAAATTGTAATTCTTACTTAAATTGTGTTCTCTTGTATTTTCCTGAGAATAAATTGACTCTCTATTTAAATTCATTCTCCCTCTGTATGACCAAAGAAAGTTCACCCTGCCAAACCCCTCCTCCACCTCTTTAACTCTCCCTACATTGCCACTGCCCAACTCCCAGCAAAGCCAATGGCACCTGAATAGGGTGAGCCTCTTCATTGTTTCTGGATGGACAGTTTCTGCTTTGGACTAAGAAAACAAAGAATCATCTATTCAGCAATCAATATTTAATACTGGTTCTGATTTGGGCAGAACCCAGCAAAAAGAGGAAGGGAAGGAGCGAATATTCCTTTTCTTCTCCTTTCCCTCTGGGGTTTTGTGATTCCCTCTTGAAAAAGGTCAAAGGAGTCTCTGCAGGAAGGCCAGTCACACATTTCAAGAATATGCTTTAGTCTCTTTATGTATATTAGAACAATTAACAGCTAGGCTCACCATACAAAGTCCTCTCTCTCTCCTTTTATGTTTTAGTTCTTAAAATTCCCAGAATAGTGTACAGTAAAACTGTTCACTTGAGAAATTAAGTACCGTATGTGATAAGACAGTTGGGTGAAATTTTTAAGCTGTCATTAAAAATGATTGTAATTAGAAGAAACTACAAGAAAATGCTTTAAAATTGAGACCCGAGTGAATTAAAAATTAAGGGATATATTATGTATTATCATGTTGAAGGCTGGGATTTACACATGTAACTCCCATTAACACTAATGTGAGTTGGATACATAAATCCCCACATACTGAGATGAGAAGACACCCCTTTCATATGTTTGCCCCCTCCCCCCACCCTAAGCTATCCAGGACCTTGCAATATGGTAACATGATAAGTAGCACTGAGCCATGAAAAGTGGACTGGATTGGGAGATAGAAAATATGCTTTTAAGACTCAGTTCTGTCATTCGCATCACCTTGGGCAACTTATGTAGCCTCTATAAGACTCAGTTTCATCATCTGTAACATGAAGGGGTTGGACTGGAAATATTAATCAAATCGAAGGTGTTAAACTCCCCTTTCAGAGGGCAGCAAGTTGCCCACAAAATTTCTAATATCAGATTACAATGTAATTGGGAAATGCTTAACAAAATAAAACTTTATATATGTGTGTGTGTGTGTGTGTATGTGTGTGTATCAGATTACAATGTAATCAGATTACAATGTAATTGGGAAATGCTTAACAAAATAAAACTTTATATATGTGTGTGTGTGTATGTGTGTGTACAGATACATATATATGTATATGCATACATATATATATTATATATATATATATATTCACACACACAGAGTGCAACATAGATAATGCTAATCTGTGGTTTTCTAAGTCAACATGTGGTTAGCAGTGATATTTTCTACTGGAGTTTGCCATCACCGGGCCAGGTGATCTTTAAGGTCACTTACAACCGCATGTGTTAGAAGTCAGGTTGTATGGGCTTGTGAGAGATGATTGCTCCTTTCAGTCTAAGCATTTACACCTTGGAAAAGAGCAAATGATAACAAACCATGAGTGATTCCCCCTTGAAAAAGGTCAAAGGAGGCTCAGCAGGAAGGCCAGTCACACATTTCAAGAATATGCTTTAGTCTCTTTATGTATATTTGAACAATTAACAGCTAGGCTCACTATACAAAGTCCTCTCTCTCCTTTTATGTTTTAGTTCTTGGCAATTTTCTGGACTTGAGAAAGTGATGGAAAAAATGCTGATATATAGTTTAAATGGTCTTAGGCCCATTTTTTTTCCCAGAGAGCTTCTAAATTTGTGCCCCACAGTGATAATCTGTGTTCTGTCACTGCATGGTCATGCATGGGATCTTGTAACACAAAGTTGTGTCTGCCCTGAGCATTGGACAATGGACAAGAGATAACATTGTCCATGAAGGGGCTTGGGTTGTTGCCCTTTGCAAGAATGCCCTGAGTCAAAGAGTGGTATTCTTATGGCTTTCGTAGATGAAAGTTTTCTCATATACATTCCTTTTTATTCCTCGCATTCTCCCTCCCTCCTTTTTTTTCCTTTTCCTTCCTTCCTTCCTTCCTTTTTTCCTTCCTTCATTTCTCTTTCCTCATTCAAATCCATGATTTCATTGACATGAGGAACTCCCAGCATATAAACTGTGGCCAAAGAAAATGGGAGTCTCCTAGAGACTTGCCTCAGGCACAGATATATGAAACAACTTGTCCATAGTCATAGCTAGTATGTATGTATGTATGTATGTATGTATGTATGTATGTATCATAGGAAGGACTTGAACCCAGATCTTTCTAATTCCTATGCCAATCTTCTATCCACTGTACATGCCACCCTACTGTGTATATATTTCCTAAAGAAGTTAATGGATCTTTAGTCAATCAAACAGCAAATTTTAAAATATTCATTTAATGTCTATTCTCAGAGTCATAACCTAGGGAGAACAGACATGGCCTGATCTAAAGGAGGTAGAACTTAATACTTGCAACCTTTTAGCAGCTTAGATAGAACAGAGTTCAGAGGGTGCCTAACAAAAACAATTAGTTAAAATAGGAACCAATTAAGTGGATTGCTAACGTGAACCTTGTCCTCTGTTCTGTGACCTGCCTATGGTTTGAGGTGAAATAATTTCTAGGTATGGCTTGAACTCCGCTAGGTGCTATGAGACATCAATGAGAAGCATAAGGGAAAGGAAGGAGGCTTGTGACTTAATTGGGTTAGGAAACTCCTGGGTGAGGAAAGTCTCTTTACCAAAGCAGATCAGCAGCTATTTTTCTATTGACTTTAGTCTCAAGAGTTCCTTAGAGTTTAGGAGATTAAGTGACTTGTCCAGGGTCATTCTACCAGTATGTGTCAGACATGGTACATAAAACCAGGTCTTTCTGATTCATAGAATAGCCTGGATGTTTCACCATGAGACCATTCTGTTTAGGACACAGAGAAACAAGAAGACATAATCCTAATTTGAGTTTCAGATTCATGTGACTGGGGAGAGAAAACTTTGCCACAAGTGATTTATGCCCTAAGTGAATATTAAAAGATATCACACACACATACACACACAATCACATAAAGGGTGATTTTCTTCTCATTTTTTGACACAAAGCTATTTAGTAAACAAAATAACCAAAACTGTTTAATGGATATTCCTAAAAGACACTACAAAAGGGCCAATGTAAATAATCATGAATTCTCCTTTTCCAAAAGCTGCCAAAAGGAGCGTGAGGTTGTTATAGGTTTTCCATTCCTGGGTGAGACTGTTTCCCTCCACCCCCAGGTCTATATAAGGTTTCCTGATCTTTACAAAAGCAAAAACAAACTCATACATATTGCTTTCCAGGGAGCATAAAATCAAATTTTCCACCCCAATTAACAGTCTTTATAAACCCAGTAGCATCTCTGATAATTCAAGCAAAAGGCAGGGTTCAGGTTTTGCTTTTTTTTCCTTTGTTTATTTAGGTTTTGGAAATACAGACGATGTGGCTAGATTCTGCCATGCTTAACAAGCACATAATTTTCTAACTCACTTTTAAAGGAGTTGTTGAGAATCGTTGATCAAGATGCCAAGGGTGCTGTAAGTCCAACCATGATATCATGTCCAACTACAATATCATGTTCATAGGCTCAGAAATCTGGAAGGAACAGTGAAGGTCACGTTGTACAATCCTCCCATTTTACAGATGAGGAAGTTGGATCCTAAAGAGGTAAAGTGGGCTAGCCAAGATTACCAACCTCAAAACCTCAGATTCCAAATCCAAGATTTCCAAATATGTACAAGATGAGTGGGGACAGCAAGACAGCACTACAGACCATAGATAGAATGTGGCATCAGGACTCATGAAGACTCTTCTTCAATGAGTACAAATCCAGTCTCAGACACATACTAGCTGTGTAACCTTGAACAACCTGTTTAGCCTGTTTGCCTCAGTTCCTTCCTCTGTAAAATGAGCTAGAGAAAGAAATGGCAAACTACTCCAGTAATCTTTGCCAAGAAAGCCCCATATAGGGTCATGAAAAGTTGGACACAATAGTTGGACAAATGTTCCATTGACTAAGTGGGGAGCACTGTTTTCTATAAGGATGTGAAATTTCTAATAAGCTTCAGATAGTCACCAAGAAAACTTTGGACTTTGAACCAGAACTCTGATTTCATTGATACATCAATGCAGGATAGCATCTGCTCTGTAACTTACAGATTTAAAGAAGTACCTAGGCCACTAAGAATTGCAGTGAAAAGGACGCTTCCTTCCGGACTTCACTATCTTCCTCACCATAAAGGATTCAATGGAAATTAATTCCCTTTTAGCTTGAATATTTCAAAATGCAAAGAACAGAAAGAGAGGATCACATACAAAATTGTAATTTATACAATATAGTTAGGGCATAAATTTTATGTTAAATTTAATACAATAAGGGGCAGCTAGGTGGTGCAGTAGATAGAGAACCGGTCCTGGAGTCAGGAGGACCTGAGTTGTTCAAATCCGACCTTTAGTCATGTGACCTTGAACAAGTCACTTAATCCTGATTGCCTCACCAATAAAAATAATGACATTAACACAATAAGACTAACATTACCCTGCTGGTCTGTGTCTCCTTTGGAACTCTGTACCCTTTAGGGTATTTTCAAATGTTTTGTTACTGCTCGCTCTCTCTCTTTCTTTTTCTTATTGCATCTCTATCACTACTCAGCCTCCTGTACCTACAATATTCTCCCCCCACAACAACAACAAACTCCCTCCCTTAGAACAAATTAGCAAAGTCAAGGAAAATGTGTCAATACTTGGGCTGTCTAAAAGGAATTTCTCACTCTCTACCTCTCCACCAAGAGGTGGGAAGTAAGCTGTATCGTCTCTCCTCAGGAGCTGTTTGAGTTATTGCAGTGATGATGGTATTTATATAGTGCTTTGGGGTTTCCAAAGTGCTTTACAAATGCTATTTAATTTTCTCCTCACAACAACCTGAGAAGTGCATGTAAGTATTATCTCCACTTTCTTATAGAAGAGAAAACTAAGGCAATGGAGGTTGAGTAACTAGCCAAAGATGACACAGCTAGGAAATGTCTGATGCCAGGTTTGAACTCGGGCTGATTTCGTGTCTTGCACTTCATCCACCATACCACCTGGTTGCCATTGATCAGAGTTCTTATGTATCCCAATTTTCTTTTTCTTCACATTATATAGTCATTAATCTAAATGGTTCTGATTCTTTTTACTGTTTAGTGAAAATTTAGTAAACATTAGGGTGATTTGTATGTTTAGCATTCAATATGATAGCAAAGTACCATAAGAAAAGTATAAGATTTGGATTCAAAGTCATATATTCAAATTGCTCTTTTGCCATTTACTTGGATCTCCAGTGATCTACTTCTCCCTCTAGGTCTCAGTTTCCTGGTCTGTAAAATTAAGGGGTAGAACTAGATGACCTGTAAGAACCCTAAGGTAGTTAGGTGGTACAACCAAAAGCAGACTCACTTGGGATCAGGAAAAGCTGAATTCAAATCCTTTCTTGGACACTTACTAGCACTATGACACTGGAAAAGTCACATCCTTTCTGAGCCTCAGTTTGCTCATTTGTAAATTGAGGACATAGGGTTAAATGCCTTATAAAGTCCCTTCTAGGTCGACATCTATGATCCTCATAGCTCTAAATTTATAATATTATAAGTCTATTTCTGTTGTTAGGTCATTTTCAATCATAACCAACTCTTTGACCCCATTTGGACTTTTCTTGACAAAGATACTTAAATGGTTTGCCATTTTCTTCTCCTAACTCATTTTACAGATGGGGAAACTGAGGCAAATGGTGAAGTGATTTGCCCAGGGACACACAGCTCATAAGTGTTTGAGGTCACATTTGAACTCAGGTCTTCCTGACTTTAGGCTTTGTGATGGATCCACTGTACCACCTACACAGCATTTTTAAACATCTAGGTGACCAAATGATATTGCTTCTTATCCACATTCTTGGCATAAAGTACACAGAGAGGCTAGGATTCCCCCAAGAAAAGTGGAAGAGTTGAAAAATATACCCAAACTGCAAAAGGTAGATGTAGAAAGCAGCATATTTCCAAAGCATTTCTTGCCAAGAAAAGGCCTAAAAATTAGGAAGCGTCCAAAGCATTTCAACTTGAAATTAAAGCCAAAAATATGTGATTTCCTAAGTAGCTAAAGTTAGAAGTGTTATTTTGCATACAATTTCAAGAAACATTACCTGTACCTTTTTTTTTCCTTTGAAAGTTTTGTTTTATGACCATATTGCTTATAGGTTGCTTGCTCTGATTTTTCCAGTGTAATAAGGTTTGGGGCATTGAAGAACTATTTTCTGCAAATAGTCTTCAAAAGTTGTTACTCATTTAAAAGTACCAGATGAAGATCTACTATATGTGGGCCAGACTGGTACAATATGAATTTTAAAGCCTTTCAAATCCAATTACTTTTAATAACTTCGTTTCCCAAACTACAATAAATCATCTATATAGGAAAGTTACAGAATTTAAATATGAATAGAGGTGGAAGATGATAGTATATCACTAGGAATCCGCTATTTCTGTTATGTATAGTGCTGTTTAATATATTTAAAGGGAAACCTTATTAATTTGGATTCCACTAATTCACAATTCGTGATCCTTCATGTAGGAGTTGGGTCAAGGTCCATATTTTAGAAGCAGTGTCTTTCATAGTTAGGGCAAAATAAGAGCACACCTAAGACTGGAAGGGAAATGTTTACAGTACTTGGGAACAAACCTCAAGTCCTTTAGAAAGAGCTATTTGCATCTGTCTGATTGATATGCTAATTATGAGATCACAGCTTATCTGTTATTAAAGGTCTTCTACTTGTCAATTTCCATTCTCTGAGCTTTCTTTCTTTTTCATCCTTCATTTCTCCCTTTTTTCTTCTTATTTTTTTCTTTCTGTCTTTTTTCTACATACTCTTGAAAATTGCTATCACTTAGAAATAATGTTGTATGGTATAGATCTCTGAAACTGATTACCTGGGTGAATTTGGGTAATTGACTTAGTCACTTGTTGACTCAGTTTTCTTATCTGTAAAATGAAATGGGTCACCGATAGCTCCACATCTATGATCTTATGAATCTGCAGGCATTGATACTGGGGAGCACCTGTTCATTAAGAATGTATCATGCCAGATTAACCTCATCTCCATTTTTTACAGGATTATTAGATCAGTGCCTTACACAAGGTGTAGGTCCTTAATTAATGTTTGTTGAATTTAATCAGGGGAATGCTGAAAACTAGGATTTTCTAATATCAGAACCCATTTTGAAATGCAGCATGAAATAGCCAATAAAGTGATAGACTCAAAGGCAGGGAGATCAGGCTTTGAAGCCTGCTTCAGATACTTGCTGTGCTGGTCAATGCACTTAAACTCACTGAGTCTCAGTTTCCTTTTCTGTCAAATGAACCTAACACTTCATAAGATTGTTACAAGGCTTAAATAAGATCAAATATGTAAAGTGTCTTGAAAATCTCAACTCACTTTGTAAATGTCAGCGACCTTTATGATAATCATTTTACCACAAAAAACATATTTGAAGATCAACTAGGAAATACACGATGAAAAAATAATACATCTTAGAATGTGTATCAATTTGAAGACCTATTGTGATAAATCTTCCTAACCTCCATATATATATAGAAAGAATCTTGTTTACACATCATTGTTTTCATTTGCCTTCTTCCCCCATTCCAATGCAAGCTCCTTGAGATCAGGATCTATTTTTAATTCCCTTTGTATCCTCAATCCTTAGCACCGAACCTGACACATGATAAATGTTTGATAAATGCTAAATTGATTAACTGACTAAAATGCTGTATGACAGAGTCAGGATCCAAAAAGAATCCCAACAGGATAAAATATTGATCAAAGTTAATTAGATTAAATTAAATAGAAACTTATTCTTAGGTTAAAAATAATTGCCCTCACAAGGACAAAGACAAGTAAACATGGAGCAGTTTTAGTTAAAAAAAATAATAATAAATTAATTATTTTTAAAGTTTGAGAGATGTGGGGACTATGAGAACAGGTCTGTTTTTGCCTCTTTTTGTATCTCTGGCACTTAACACAGAGCCTGGAATATGGTATACACTGATCAATGTTAATTGATTGAGTGATAATCAATAATGTGCTGTAGTAACCAAAAAGGGTGATGTGATCCCAGACCGCATTAAGAGAGTCGTTCTTAGTGTCCAGTATTGGAAAGTTATAGACCCACTTTATTCTGTCCTAGTCAGATAAGAAGTATTGTGGTTAGTCTGAGTACATTTTGGGAAGAACAGTGATTCCCTGAAGAGCCTTCAGAGAAGGACAGTTGGGTAGCGAAGGGCCTTGTTTTCCTGTCATATTAGAAACTGAAATTGTAAGAACTGGAGATGTTTGGGGGGAAGGGAAGAAGATGGTGAAGGCTGGATAGTGCTCTTCAAGTATTTGTAGGGCTGTCATGTAAAAGAGAGATTCAGATTGTTGTCACTTAGCCCTGGAAATCTTCAAACAAAGATTGGATAACCACTTAACAGGTGCATGGCAGAGGGGACTCTTGTTCAGGTCCAAGATGGACTCTTGGAACTTTGAGAATCTAAGATTCTGTGAATGAAGATCATGCAGGCAGAGATGTCTACTTGACAGATAGCACTTTGGGACTATTGGATTGGTAGGGTAGATCTGACCTTATAAATCATCGTGTTAGAAAGCATGATTGAAGCTATTAGGAGCATAGGATATGACCTTGAGAGACCCCTTTTCAAAGTGAGGAGGGGAGGATGAGAAATCAGCATACTTACTACTGTAAGACCGTATATAGATTCAAAATCACTTTTTCTTCCATTGCAATAGAAATAGTACTTAAGAAAACCTAGTTTTAATATCAACACTCCTACTGACCTTGATTTTGGATAAGTCATTTTTCCTATCACTCTTTTTCCTCTTCTGAAAAACAGAGTGGAAAACATGCTGCCAAGATTAAGATGCACAGCAGGAAGGATAATCCATTACTTATGCTGCCAATAGACAAACCCTAGGATATTTTTTCCAGCTCTATAATCCCTAGAATAGTCAAACTTCTTCTTTCAACCCATTTAGGTATAAGGAAGGAACATCTCAATATGACTCCTTCACACATTTCTCACTCAATCACAACTATTATTGAACTCTCCTCCTCCCAATTTTATGCCTATTCTACTGTTCTTATTTCTTAGACCCTACCCAAAAAGGGTCTTATACCTATCAAAATCAGTAGGAAAGGTCACAGGATAGTAGAGTCATAGGTTTGTATCTGAGTGGAACCTTAGAGAGCATCAGATCTAACCCTCTCCTTTTGTAGATGAGGAAACCGAGGCACAGAAAGTATAAGTGACCTAGCTAGGGTCACACAATTAATAAGACTTTGAGGTAGGATTTGAACCCAGGAATTCTTGACTCCAAATCCAGTGCTCTGTTCTCTAAATATGCTGCCTCTGATAGCAATGTACATTTAAATTCTGAAGGCAGTTGGGATAGACAACCTTAATTCACATTTTTGAGAATATGTTCCCATAATATGGCTTCTGGATAAGAATCCATGTACTTTTGTTAACCTCCATAATTAGACTCAAGGCATAATAGAGGAAAAAGTATATGAAGATGGATTAAGTTGGCTTTGATTGGCAGGTTCTTTGGTCTCCTGCAGATTCTTTTCTGGGCAGGGACAGAATAACTGTTTGGAGAGTGAGAACTACAGCCACTTTAGCCAAACCACTGTGTAGTGGATATAAACAGACACAGCCTATGTATACAACCCCTGAGCAGATTATTTGACAGTTATCCCACAAGTTTGATAAATGGAAAGAACGACATTGTGTGCAGGAAGCAATTTAGCCTTCTGTACTGGGTATATCTTGGAAAGGAGATTGATAAGGGAGATAGTATCCAAAGAAGGGCAGTCTGAATGCAAAGGGCCTAGAGATCATGTATGTGAGTGTTGGTTCAAGAGAGTAGGGTCATTTAGCCTACAGAAGACAAGACTAAGGGCACATGATCCCTATCTTCAAATATTTGAAGGTCTGACATGAGGAAGAAGGATTAGATTTATTCTGTTTGATCCCAAAGGACAGAATAAGAATGACAAAATTACATATTTAGATATGGAAGGAAATACAGTCCAATTTTTTCCCACAGTTTCATGATATAGATGAGGAAAATGAAGCGGAGTCAGGTGTAACGCCACTGCGATATTCATAGAAACCGTAGTGGCCATGAATATACCAGCACATATTTAACAGACTCTCCATATAGAAGGTAGAACCAAAACATCTATTCAGACACCAGAATGCCAAATCTACCATAGTAACAAAGAGATTGATACATAGTAACAATGCAGAGGACAACACCAGCCCCAAGTCTTCCCTCTGCCAGGCTTCCCACAAATCAGCTTCCTTAAACAAAATCACAAACACGCTCTCCCGCACATGCTAGTTGCTGCCTTTCCCAGCTCTGGCTGCTTCTCTAATTTCCTCTCAGCCCTGCTTCAGCTCTGCCTCTTGCTGTTCTACCCTTTCCTGTTCCACCCATTTAGCAAGCTCCTCGTACCATAGACTCATGTGACTCAGGCTTCCATGTGACCCTACAGTCACATAGGCCTATTAATGAATGAGAAAGAGCTTTCCATTTAAATTCCCATTACGTCTGGCTAAGTGACTTGCTCAGGGTCAGCACTCAGTTCTCCCTAACACAAAAGTCAGTGCTCTGTTCATTATGCCACGTTGAGGCTTTTTTATCGGATAGAAATGACAAAGATCAAAATTAGATTTAAGGTAAGATAAAATAATGCGTTAATGAGAGCTCTTCCAAGAGTGGAATCATCTGCCTTTGGAGGGTGTGGGTTTCTTCTCAACAGAGGTTTTCAAGCAAATGTCAGATGATTTCTTGTTGGGTTTGTTCTAAAAGGTCTTTTTGTTCAAATACTGGCTAGACTAGAGGGCAACTTAGCATGAACATTTCCAGATCTGAAATTCTGTGAATTGGGTAGATTAATTGCCATATTTCCCTCATCTTTGGGCTATCCCAGGTGTGAGTAAACTACAGCCTTGAGACCACATATGGCCCTCTAGGTCCTCAAGTGCAGTTTTTGTTCGATAAAGTCTGGGTTCAGTCAAAGGCCTGAACTTGAGTACCTAGAGGGCAACATGTGGCCTCAAAGCTGCTCATTCCCCAACCCTGGGTTAGGCAGACCTGAGCTGCAAAACAATGTAGCATTTGAATTTTGCTTTAACAAACCCTCTCCCTCCCACCAAAAAAAGAAATAAAATGGAAAGACCTTGATTCGATGACCACTGTTTTTTTTCCCAGAATGAAGAAAGTCACTTGTCAAATTCTTAAAAAAAAAAGTTGTACACTTCCTGTTGCTTATAGCTTAAAAGATTTCAATCTCAGCATTTGGTACAGGTCAGTACAGAGCATTTTCAAGTCAAAATGACTTTTTAAAAAAAATTCTAACTTCTGCATATTGTGTGTGTTGGAAATGAGGATGAAAAGATTAGACGATAAAAGTATACTGAAGAAAAATGCAAAATTACTGCAAAATATGTAAATTAGAAAACCAAAGTATTCCTTTCTTTATTTGAAGATAGCATCAATACAAAGGAGATCTATTCTTTTCCTTTGACTTTATCTTCACATTAAAAATACAGACAGACAGGAGCAACCTTTTGAATGACTGATGGAGAAGTTAGGCACTTTGTGTCTTTCAAACCCTATTTTCCAAAGTAACCCCCTTCCCCCTTCCAAACAAGCTCTCCTAAGTATACAAAACCTCTATTTTGGGAACTCTTCAGAATAACTGGTGACAACTCCACTTTTAAATCAGGGACTGCATATAAACTGTCACCATCCAAAATTTGCACAGACAAAACAGGATTGGGGGGAGGGGGGAAACACCAAAATAACATGAAGGGAAAAAAGTTTTATGAACAGCTGTGTAAATAATAGCAACAATGTTAAATAATAAAAGGAATGTGGCAGTCTCACTAAGAAGCAGGAGGCAGCCCAAGTTGTTCAAAGCAGATTGATTTGATTCAATTTGCATTTCTCTCCAAATGCAAATCTTACTTCAAAGTTACTGTTCAAAGGAGCCTAGGGGAAAATAAAGTTAGATACTTTTCCAAAGAAACTAATCTATTGGTAATTAAACAATAACTTGGAGGAATAAAATGATCATTTTCCAACTCACAAATGTGGGTTGATTGATTTGCACTGTCCACACTAGAAAAACAAAATGGATGAAAAATATATGTTGCCAAAATTCTGAAAAGCAGCAAGAAAAGGTAGACCATTGATTTAATTTATCAATATAACAATAGGTTGGATAGCCATGGACAGGCATTGCTTCCATTCTGAACAATAGGTTAGAGTTAGGAAAGGTGAGGAAACTGGAACAGAATGCATTTGGGACATGTTATTTGGGCAGTTGCATCTCCCAAATTGTTTTTCCCATTTGAGTACTTTCAAAGCAAAAGCTGATTTCTATATCAATATTCTCCCAGAAACGCTATGAATCTGAAACAATGTAATTTCAAATGAATAAAAATGAACAAGAATGCAAAGTGCAAAAAATAAATCTACAGTATGTTACTGAAGTGACTAGAACTTGAAATGTTATCAAAGAAAGCACCAAAGACAATGATATAAAAACAAGTAAGTAATGTTGAAAATAAGAAATAATAGATAGTCATAGATTGCCCCTCCCAAATAGATATTGTCCCTCCCTAATTGTTTTAAACCATGGAGAAAACTTTTAACTAATTGGGTAGATTCTCTTATGAAGGTCTTGTAGTAATAGGATTTGAACAAGAAACCCGTTCTGCCTTTAGTGCAAGGAATATTCTCACCAGTGAAATAATATCTATTTAACAAGATAATCAAAGATCATAGGTTCAATGTAAGAAAGGACCATAGAAATCATCTTCTCCAACCCATTCTTTTTAGTTGGGAGAAAATGAAAGCCCAGGCATTTACTATTACAGAGATGAACACTGTCAGCCCATGAGGATCCCATTCCTTTTTTTCCCAGAGATCTCAGACCAAGTTGTAGTGGGAGCTAGAAAGCCCAGTCACAACATTGGAAGAGCATCACTTCTTTGGTTGACCCATGACTGCTTCATAAAAGCCAACTCTGGACAAAGTCTTTCATAGAGTCTTCATTACTTTGATAGCCACAATTCCACTTGCATATTTCATATAACTTCCCCTGAACATGATGAGGATGACTGGATTCTAGGAGTCTAAGGAAAGGCAAAGCAAAGTCCAGTGGATTCTAGTAAGCTGGAATGGGCTCAAGGAATAACTTAGCAATGTCTATCATACTGAAAATATCTAAATTCATAGGAGTTTAGTTATAAAAAGATAAGTTTTACAGCCACAGAAACTCATGAAAACTCTCTCCTAAAATGTCATCTGAATTCACAAAAGGCTCATTGTTCAAAATGTTGCATCACAGACTTAAAACTGGAATGGACCTAAGAGGACAGCTACCCAATGCCCTCTGAGATCAGAGGCAGGAGTGGAGCCCTGGATCTTGACCCCAGAGCCTCTCCAACAATGTCATGAGTCTTTGGAGTAAGTTTACATGTAGTCATTCATGAATAAATCTAACATAATCCAATTGGTTAAGGGTTCCATTCAAGGGTAAGAGGTTCAAGCTCTGAGATATCTGGTCACCTCTAATCATGAAGGAAGAGGAGGAGATACATGGTTGATTTTTCACCAAACAGAATGATACAGAATAGAACTGTAACCCAAGTTGAGCAAGGTAGCAATTTCACATTCAGATTTTGGAAACTACAGAAAACATTTCCCCTTTATGACCAGACACCATGGCAAGGAGAGTTTAAATCTCTGACAGTTAACTAAAGAATAAACATCACTCCCAATCAGCCTGCTCTTTGAAAATGACCATGATAATAAGTCTCCTTCATTTAATTGTACAGAAATCTACATTTGACACATTAAAATTATATTATACCAAGAACAAATCATAGATATCGTTTGTTGTCACACTGGGAAAAATGAACATGTGAATTTGGCACCTTTTTTTGGACATCAGGTTTAGATTACAAGGAAGAACCATGGGGAGCTGAGCAAAGATGCTGATGAGCATTTGAATAATTGCTAATTGAATTTCAAGCATACAAAAAAGTCAGATTTTACCAAGGACTTTTCTGAATTTCTTTTTGTCAAGCTTACGAAAGAAATAAACGAAAATTTTGGATAGACAAGATAACAGTGGAGGAGGTAAAACTTAGGGTATATTTTCAATGGAAGTCTCAACTTTCAGTCACCTTTTACTTCTGCTTTGAATGGAGGTGCTTGATGTCACGGAAATGAACCAATATTTTTTTTCAATGGGTAATGGAGAAGAGCAATCTGTGAAAAAAAGCAATCTGGATGCAGAAAACCAGTGTTTAGCTCTCATCTCTTATGTCCACTACTTGTATGACTCTGTCAAGTGACTTAATCTCACTGAGTCTATTATTCTACAGCCTGATCCACACTGCTGAAGAGGACTTACCCATTTATCCTGACTACATAGGCCATGGTGGCAGCACAGTATATTCTATGACTATCATAAAACTATAGAATCTTAAAACTGGATGGATCATCAGAGTTCATCTAGGCCAATCTATAGCTGACCCAGGAACCCTCTCTACAATATCCTAGGCAAGGAAGGGATAATCAGCCTCTGCAAGAAGACTTCCAGCTCATTTTCTAAGAAAGTAACCCCTGTCACTTTTGGACAGATTGTGCAATTAATCATTCAGGCAAACAAACACATTCTAGGCACTGTGCTAGGTGCTAGGGAGACAAATACACAAAACAAAATAATGTTTGCTCTCAGGGAGCTTACATTCCATGGGTTGTTTGTTTTGAAAGATGACCAATGATATCACTGTCTTGACTGGCCAGTAAATTGGATTTAAGTGAGGCAGTTGCAGAGCGTCATCAGCCTCACTCTCTCTTCAGTCATCTAAATCCCGTGACAAGGAAAATAAAAAACAACAAGATTATGCTCGGGGCAATCTTCACATGCTTGGGGTAGACATCTCCCTAACTCACTGTTGGAGATGAGGCCTATAGGTTAGTCTTAACCTAGTTTGGTATGTCTGATGTAAGGTCTTGCTGAGTCTCTTTTCAGGGCTGCTCATCCACCTTTGCTGTTCACCTGTCACCCAATTTTTCACTGTGGCTCCAATAAACTGTAGCTTTCATAGCAGCCATACCTTAGTATTAGGGGTGGGCGCAATATGCACAGAATATATGTAAAATGAATCCAGACAAAGGCTTTTTGTCCATGGTGGTGCTTGAGCTGTTAGGTTAGGTATATAAATAGAAGTATAGATATAGACAGTTGTAGGTGAAGGTGGAGGTCTAGGTGTAGGTATAGGTTTGGTGTGTAGATATAGAGATTGGAGATAGAGTTGGAGACTGATATGACCATGATAATACATCAGTTATAATCCCAGAGGGAAGGCACTATGGTTAAGGAGCACTGCTCAAAGGGACCCTGCAGGAGATAGTATTTTCACTTAGACTGGCTGGAATCTAGGAGGCAGAGATAAGGAGAACGCATGCTCCAGCACTGGGACCACAACAGTGCCTGGGCAGAATAAGTCCACCCCCACCCCCATCCCACCCCCGCCCTTATCTGAGTCCGACTTGGCTCTTGGCACTGTTTCAGAGCATGGTTACCTTTGGAATGGCCTATATTTTTCATTATCATGTTGCTTTCACTTTGGGGCTTTTATTTCCTTTATTTAACTGTCTTATATTTGAGCCCTGCTCCCCTGATCTACTAACCTTCCCTGACCAGTTTGCCCTGTAATGACTAAAATAAGGTCTGATTCTCTGAGACAGTACATTTATTCCAGGAGAAATTACTAAGGTGAACGGTAACATGCTGAGATTTCATGGATGATTAAACTGCCCCAAATTCTCCCCTGAAGCTTTACTAGAATATGTGTATGATTAGAAAGAAAGATGGGTTGATCCCAGAGAAAATAAAGAATAAACAAATTGACAGTTCAAGTATTTCCACAAAATGCAAAAACATCTAGAGGAAGTTCCAACTCGTGTCACTTAGGTCACCTTGGAAAAATCATTTAACCCTGTTAAGCCTCAGTTTCCTCTATTCCATGTTCTTTTGTACACCTTCCATTAGGGATTTCTCAAAAGTTGCAAACATGAATTACATGGGTATAAAGGTGAGATGGGTGGCAATCTATATTAGAGAAGTGAATTTCCTCACTAACAAGATTATGGAAGCATGGAAGCATCAGAGTGACAATTTACTTATACTTGCATGTGAACAAAGGTTTTCAGAGCACGTTTTGATAAGAATATGGAGACAGTGAACACTTGATGAATTGGCAAGGGGAGAAGAATTCAACAGTGGGGAGAAAAGGGCAAGGGAGAGACATGGAATAGGAAGGCTTGGTTGTCCAAGGAAAAATCAAGTCACCTATTTCATCACTTTGCCCAGGGTCACCATATTCAGAGTAATCTCTTAGAAAGAACCACATTTGTTCTTAAGATCATAGATTAAGATCTTAAGGGAAGCTCCAAGTTCAGTGAGTTCAACTTGTGTTTACAGATGAAGACCTAACACTCAAAAGTCATTTGTCATTCTTGTGTCTGACAACTTTCCAACAGACTTTTCACCTTGGAGGTGGCTTCACTCCTACTATGGTCCTGTTCTTGATTAGTAGGTCCCTAGAAAGTCCACTCCTTCAAGAGGTGTCCAGGTTATTCCTTCTCAGTTCTCTCCTAGACCCATTCCTTACTCTGTGGACTTTTCTACCTCCTCCCCAGCAGCCCACTTCTCTTCTAAAACCCCTTCATGTGTTGACTTCTTCTATTAGAATGTAAGCTCCTTGAGGCACTATCTTTTTTTGGCTTGTATTTGCAGTTACAGAACTTAGCACAGTGCCTGACACATAGTAAACACTTAATAAATGCTTTATCTTTCATTATTCTATGTAGATCTTCCTATCTGTATCTGCTATCTTCTATCTATCTTCTATCTAATTTAAAGTCACAAAGGGATTAAGCAGAAAAGCTAGCATTTGGAGGTCTTTTTTAAAATAATTCTTTCCCCAATTGCATGTAAAAACAATTTTAAAGATTCTTTTTTTTTGAATTTTGAGTTCCAAATTCTCTTCATCCCTCCCTCCTTCCCTTTGCCCTTCCTTGACATGGTCAGCAACTGAATAAAGGTTATATATGTACAATCATTTTATAGCTCTTCCTGTTCCAAAACCAGCACTCCTCCTGTTACACCATGCTGTTGATACAGGTACAATGAATTCTCCACAAGGAATAAACAATACAACTAAAATGTTCTCTGTTCCCTGCCCACATAATTGTCACACTATTTCCAGAACACTCTTCAGGTGTTTGAAAAGCACATTGGTTTATTTTTGAACTACTTAGTTTAATGCCTTCTTTTCATCTGATACACATCTCACTCATCCTTGTGTTCTTAGAAAGGGTGACTAAAATGGATTTTCAAAACTAAGGAAAGGGGGAAGGAAGAAATTAATCAATTCAAGTGGATGTCACTGTAGAAATGGAAAGTAGAAACACTAATATTTGGGAATGTCAACCTGGAGGAAGATGAAAGGCAGAATATGCAAAATAATAGGGGACAACTGAGAATAGACCACAAAGTACAGTCAACCAAAATAGCTATCGAGAGTGGGAGAATGTCCTCCACTCCCTTTGGGATGTAAATTTATGAAAATGTCACTGGTGGAGGATGGAAAATAAGAAAAAGGAATTCATTTTTTGAGGAGTATTTTCCCCCAAAATCGTTAAGATTAGAATCTTGTGATGTGTGATTCAAAAACTCCTGCAATATTGTGACCTAAGTTTCGCGTAGTCAGAGATACCCTCTTAGAATTCCAAGAGATTTTTCCCCCTTTCCAATATTTAAAGGCATAACCTGGAAACTTGAACTCACTCTGGGCCCATGGTAGGGGATATGTCTGTTAAAAAACAATGAGCCATAAGCCAACCAATTCTGTCAATCAGCTTGAGCATATGAACAGACTTGGGCCAGAGAAAAATGTTCAAGTCATCTTGAGCTGGCTTAATGCAGCTCAAAGTCTTCATTTCTGGGGAGCAGAAGAAGAGAAAGGGAGTGAACAGCAAAGTAGGTAAATTTGGTTCAGATTAATGTTAAACATTTCAATCATCAGAATGATTCCACTTGTTTTCTACTTTCTTATTCTTTTTGAACTGTCATGTAAACAAAGTCTCTGAGCCCTGTTTTCAGTGAAATGGGGGGAAAAAGATCAAAGAAGACTGTATCTAAATGTTTAATGCTAAAACAGGCAAAGTAAAAAGGAAGACTAGGCAATTATTTTCTTCATTTTATATGTTCCAATATAAAAACATTCATATAGATGAAGATCTTTTATCAGTTAAGGCAGTATACTACAGTGGAAAGGGTCCGAGATAGGGAGCTAGAGTAAATGGATTTTAATCCCACTCTGCTACTCTTTGACCTAAGCAAATTATTCAGCAACTCTTGGGTTCAGATCTTTCATATGGAAAATGAGAAAGTTGTACTAAATGTTTATTCGAGCTCAGAATCCACTAAGATACTTTGACCTGAGCACAACTAAGGTAGGAGGAACAGAGCTTTTTCCCAGAGGGTTGCATTTACAATGACTGTTTTAATAAAGTCTCTACTTGAGGAAGTAAAGAGAAAAAACTGTCTCACATACGTACCCTGGGCTACAGAGGGAATGTTGAGGCCACCAGATCTTTGAGCATGATACTGTCACTGAACATCACTGGTCCTGGATACCAAGCACACCTAGGATGGACACTGCAGTGGGAGAGGTCAGACATACTTCATAACCTGGCCACCTTTTCTCTATACTCTTATGTGTCCCAATGTGCACATAAGCAGGGGCATTCACTTATCCCTCTTCACGATGATTGTAGGTGAAGTCCCACCCTAGGGAAGAGAAGAAAAAGGACCTAGACTCTGATGAAGCATAGAGGTTTTCTACATGAAGACTGTGATATCATCAACTATAACTAAATAGATGCCAGCAGACAAAGTTGGTGCATACAAATGTCCATCAGTGGAAGTGAGAAGGAACTGCAATAAATTGGAATAGTCTTAACCATTCCATATTTTGAGACCGAGGGTTGGAGAAGGGCAGGGCATCTACTTCATAGGAGTCTACAACACCATCCAAAACTTTCTCCTCCCTCCCTCCAAAGGTATTTCTATATTTTAAAAAAGTTATTTTAATTTCACACATGAATTTACCCAAGTAGAAATAGTCACCAATCTACACCAGAGTTATTAAGATAGTCCCATCAACTTTTTGCTTTCTTTTACCTTGAAATTCAGCTTTATGTGCATGCAAATACATGTGTAAAAATACATATATTTACATATATACACACATATCTACATTTGTATACATCTATGTACATGTGGAATATATACCACATACAAAACTACATATATACCATCTATTGTAGAGAAAGTAAATTCTTATCCTGAGAGAATATCTTTTGGACACTGAAATTCTTGGGTTATCTTTAGGAGGAAAGAAGGAAGGAAGGAAGGAAGGAAGGAAGGAAGCTCAAGACCTATAGAACATAGTATTAGAAGTCTGTAAATGTAGCAAGCTTTGAAGCCTGCTTTCTCCCTGAAGAAATGTCTGAAGATTTCACGTTTCTCATTGTAAGATCTTCCATGTTGACTTACATTGACATAATTTTGGCATCACCTTCACCAATCCATTTTGTTGCCATTAGCCTGCACCAAGACATTGTCTTGGAATCATTGCAAACATATGAAGTTGCATTCAAGTGACAAGGAAATTAGCATGCGGCAGGGAGAGGATGAGGAAAGAAATAATTACTGTGCATTCTCATTATCTCTATCTTTCAAACTTAAATGTTTTGGGCATGATGAAGTATTTGTTTTTCAAAATAAAATTAAAAACATAGACTATATTCAGAGGGGAATTTCTTGGAAGCCAGGTTCATTACTAGACAGGATTTTTTTCACATTGAAAAGCTTCAGACAGATAGTTGTGACACTGCCCAAACTAATTTTTTTTAAATAATGTGTTGTACAAGTGGCCATGTTATGAAAGGGGATTAAATCTTGATGGAGTATTTGCCTTTTTTGCTTTTTATATTACTAATGTACACTTAGCACTTTAAGGTTTGCAAGGCATACTCCTTAAAATGACTATGAAGGAGGTAGGTAATAAGACTCATTTTCGCCCCATTTTATAGATGAGGAAATTAAGACTAAGAGGGTAAGTGATTTACGCACAACTACACAGTAATTATCTAAGGACACGATTCTAACTTTTGTCCTGCTTTAAAGACTAGTCTTCTTTCTACTATATTCTCTTGCCTTTTACTTAAACAAGGTGTCCCCTTTGGAGATTTATAAGACTAGGATGTAGTGAAAAGAACTTTATCCCAAGTTTGACCACAGGATAATGAATTTAAGCTGCTGACAGACCTTATATTCCTCCCACAGAAGAAAACAACTGAAATAAGCAATTATTTAGCTAACATAATTAATTCTATTTCTTTTTATCTTTACTATAATGTTAAACTTGTTGGAGAGAAGAGGAGGGGAATATTCAAAATGAATATAAGGTAAAAATAAGTCATCAAAATTTTAATGTATCTTAAAATTGGTCTTTAAAATAAGTGATTAAAGCATGAAGCTACCAGATTGTACACTTTACATTCTTGGTACATTTGGCCCTGACCTATTCTGTTCCATCTGTACCACACATGAAACCTCCCTTGAAAGTCCAGGGCTTCATGCCCTTAGGGCACATGTCTCTCCCTGTACAACTGAATTTATCTTAAATTTTTTTAAAAATAAATTTATTTATTTAACCTTTAAAATTCATTTTCACAAAATTTGGGGTTCCAAATTTTCTCCCCATTTGTCCCCTCCCCCCACCCCAGTACACTGAGCATTCTAATTTCCCCTATC
>CM053772.1:31775896-31807197 GCA_028658325.1 Potorous gilbertii
ATCTCTCTCATTTCTCTTCCCAGTTTTTCCTCCACCTGTCTGACTTGATTTTCAAAATCCTTTTTGAGCTCCTCCATGGCTTGAGCCCATGGGGTATCTATTTCAGATATTTGGGATACAGAGGCTTTGACTCCTATGTCTTTACCTGATGGTAAGCAGACCTCTTCGTCGTCAGAGACAAATGGAGGAATCATCTTCTCAAGAAAATAACCATGTATGGTCTTAGTTTTTTTCCCTTTCCTGGGCATTTTCCCAGCCAGTTATTTGATTTCTGAGAGTCCTCTCCACCCCCTGGTCTAGATCCTCCCCGCTAGTGCTTGGGGTCTGAGATTCAAATGCTGCTCCCCAGCCTCAGGGCTTTTGGTGGCAGGCCTGACTGCTCTTCAGTGGGAGCTTATCTGCTGGTTCTCAGGTGGGGGCAGGGCCGCCTCCCAGGCTTAGTTCCCTCATGGGGTTTACGCAGAGATCTCTTGTAATGGAGCTGGGGTGGAGCTCCTGCCTGCTCTGCGGGCCTCTGGCCAAGTGGCTTCTGCCTCTGCTGCATCAGTTGCCTCCCGAGGGGGTCCGAGTCCCGGAGATACCTCGCTCCCCTCTCAGCCCGTGTCTCTCACTGACCTGTGCGTCTGTGGGTGGAGGGACCTTCACGGCGGAGTTTCAGGTCCCTGACGCCTGCTGGGCTCTGCTCCCTCCTCTCAGTGCCGTGCGGCCGGGGCGGGGGAGGGGAGGACTCCGCAGGGCAGGGCTCTGCTCCGGGGTACCTTTGCAGTCGGGTTTTCAGGGCTCTCTGCAATGGAAATCTCCTTCACTGTGTTGCTGCACGGCTTCCACTGTTTCAGAATTTGTCAGGAGTTCTTTTTACAGGAAATCTATGGGCTGTGGATTCGGAGCTAACAAATGTGAGTCTTTCTACAAATGCTTTCTTTTTTCAATACAAACATATTGAGACTTTATCCTTCACATGGGGAAGGCATGCATGCTTGAGAAAAATGAGAGAAAAAAAGAGTTCATTGTATCAAAGGAAAGGTCGAACATGGGTAAAAGTTCCTATGGATAAATGGTTAATCAGTTTCAAATTGAATGAAACTTCTAGTTTAAAAAAAAGAATATTAATTCATAGTTGCAAATACCAGGTAAAATTTCTGAACCAAAGCAGTGAAATTCTAGCACCAGGAGACTTTCTATAGCTGTCATTCTTGATCAAGAGTCTGAACAACTACTGTAATTAGAACCAACCCTCATAATTACTTTTATATTAATAGCATTCTAAGGTAAATGTTCTTCTACCTGGGTTTTATCTCTCGGCTACAAATTGTATTGTTACATCATCCTATGCTTTTTATATTATGAGTTATTGGAGGATATGTTTGAACACTTAAGGCATCTGGATGGAGAATATAAGCCATCTTGGTAGTCTAGGGTGAAGTGAATGACTCCCTTTTTTGTTTCTCTATGTAAGCTAGTTTCTTTTACTTGGACTGAAAATCACTTATATGGCTCCACATGGCAACTGATCCTGGGATTCTTATACATACATACATACATAGTACATATATTTATACATATAGGCATATATGTATATGTGCATCTTAAAATAATGCATTATAAAGCTATTACTCAAATTAGTAAGGATTCATTCTCTTTTTAGCTTTTTGATTCAATGTCAATAGAAATAACAGAAATAGTCTATGCTAATTACCAATTCAATCTTCATGTGTCAAAACTTCTAACAGTCCAAAGATCCCAACTGTCAAATTATCACCAATTTCCTCTTAAGAATGAGACCAAAGTCGTCACACTTTCATTTCAGTGAACAGATTTCCTTTCTTTACATGCCTTTTGGTTCAATATCAATTGTTGACCTTGAGGTGAAAGACTTTTTTGAAACTGTCTTATCCCCAGACCCATCCAGAATCCCTGTCTGATTCATCCTCACTCTTTATAGTGCCCTGATTTATGTAGGAATACCATTTTTATGGATATTAGGTTGCCTTTTTCACAAGCTTTTAATTTCACTATTATCTAGTGAGAACAGTATCATGGTACAGTTTCTTCTAAAATACCAAACTGTGCTTTCCCAAAAAATAGTCATAAGACTTCATGGACTGCAAGGAAAGCTCTGTCGAGTGCTATTAATGGGATGGGAGCTGACAAAAATGTCAGAGAAATAAGTTATTGTTTCAGTCCTCTTGAAACCTAAGAATATGTTCCCCAAGTCACCCTATTAATGGAGATATATTATCTCTCTGAGAATTTCCTGTCAAACTATGTTAAGTAAATAAAGGATAGGTGAAATATCAGAAACAAAGCTAACACATGGAGTGGAGGACTCCACTTGAAAGAAGAAATCCAGCTGTTTACCGTGCTAATTTGAAATGAAATGGAAAATGTATGTTTTTTTTTATCTTTTCAGAATAGAATTTTCATACAGGTTAAAAAAAATCCCCTGCAAAGATTTTTGAAAGACAACTTGAATAGTTTGCCTTTTGTATGACAAGGTTCTCTCCATCCTCTTACCCCCCCTGAAAGGATAAATGGGACCTTCAGCTACATTATTAATGGCATGATGACCATCTCTCTGCTCTCTGCCCTGGTCAGATCTGGAGTATTGTGTTCAGTTCTGGATATTGTGTTTTAAAAATGACAATGACAAACTGAAGAGCATGTAACAGAAGAGGGTGAGAATGATGGAGAATATGCAGACCCAACCCACCCTCTTTCTCCTCTTGATGCTGCGTCTGACATCTTGTCTATACACAGTGTCTTTTAGAAATACGTGTACTGACTTATTAGCCCAATTTTATGATCCTCCAGCATGGTCTGGATATCTTTGGGTGATTAGTCATGGATCCTATTGAGGAGGCCTCGGAATGGTCTGGGGATTGAAATTTTCAAAACAGCATCATCTACAAAAGCAATCTCTAGAGGACCTGCCCCAACCACGGAGAATTTCTTTCCATTGTTCTCTTCTGCCTAACACCCTCTATGACATTGAAAAAAACTTTTTTTTCCCCCAGTATGTCTCTCTGCGTTTTGTGTCTTGCTTGGCAAAAGTAACCAGAGGACCCCTGAAAAGATCTTTTTCTGGAGTTAACCTTTCTCAAGGAATAATAATGAGCCTCCTGATAGCTCACATTTACAAGGGGCTTTAAGGTTTGTAAAGCGCTTTACATATGTGATTTCACTCGACCTTCACACCACAGATTGCTATAATTATCCTTATTTTATAGATGATGAAACTAAGGAGTCTAAATAAATTTTCCATGGGTTATGTAGCTAGTAAATACATGCATGAGGCAGTCTTTGAACTGAGGTCTCCTGCCAAGTCTGAGGTATATCTTGCATAAAATTAACAAAAGCATGAGAAACTCCTTGTCGGAGGATAACCACTGAAATAGTAACCATTTTTCTCTTCTGTGTCAAATATGCTTTTGTAATTAATAAGTAGTTAAGAGAGGGGAGTCTTGTACTCCCTGTTCCCTTCAGGCAGTTGTGTAAAGATGGGATCTGTTTTAAAAGATTATTTGTGAGATGTCTTGCCAGTCTCTTCACAAATTTTCATCAAGGGTACTTTCAATCTGTATGTAGATCATTCTCATGAAAAATTCATAAAGATTGAAAGAAGGCATACAGCTCAGCAGTTACTGATATTCTCTCAATCTCCTTTTGGAAGTAATAATCTCTCTCTCTCTATATATATGTATTTTTTTTCTCCTTCTTTTGATATCGTCATTTTCCCTTGAGATGTTCTATAAAAGATCTTTCAGTGTTTACAGGTTAGCAACACTTCCAGCCCAGACTCTTTTAGTGTGTACTTGGTGGGGTCTGTCTAACTTCGTCTTCTTACATGATCCTTCAAACAAGAAGACACTGGAAAGTGAGGTGACAGGGTCCATGTTGGTGGATCTCTGTCACTGATGGTAGGAAAAAATGATGATACAGACATGTGGACAAATACATTCCCCTTTCTGTATATTCACGTCTTCTTTCCAGCTTAACCTATGAATACTTGGGGGAAGGTACAGCTCATTTGGATCTCATGTCAAACTTTCCATTGCCCTTTTTCCCTTCCATTTTTTTTAGTATGTATTATTTGTTCTTAAGTCTTTTTTTAAAAAGTGAATTCGAAATTCTCTCTCTATCTAGTCCCTTCCTTACCTACCGAGAAGGCACACAATATGCTATGAATTGTACATGTACAATCATGAAAAGAATATTTCCAAATTAGTGATGTCAGAAAAAGCAAGAAAAATAAAGAAAATGATAAAGCTTTATTTTATTTTGAACTCAGAGTTCATCAATTCATTTTCTGGAGATGAATAACCTTTTTTATCATGAGACCTTTGAACTTGTGTTGAATAATTCTTTTGATCGGAGTAGCTAAGTCTTTCACAGCTGGATATCATTCAGTATTGCTGTTGCCAAGTACAATGATTTCCTGGTTCTATTTACTTCATTTTGTATCATTTTGGATAGTTCTTCTCAGGTTTTTCTGAAACCATCTTGTTCATCAATTCTTATGGTACAGTAGTATCCCATCACAATCATATACCAAAGCTTGTTCAGCTATTCTCCAACTGATGGGCATCCCTTTGATTTCCAATCTTTTGCCATCATGAAAAGAGCTGATATAAATATTTTTTTGCACATATAGGTCCTGTTCCTTTTCCTTTGCACTTTGGGATATAGATCTAGTAGTGGTATTGCCATTCAAGGCATATGTGTAATTTGATATCTCTTTAGGTATAGTTCTAAATTGTTCTCCACTATGCTACCAACAATGCCTTAGTGTCTCAATTTTCTACATCCCCTCCAGCATGTCATTTTCCTTTTCTGACATGTTAGGCAATCTGGTAAGTATGAGGTTGTACCTCAGAGTTGTTTTAATGTGCATTTCTCTAATCAACAATGATTTAGAGTATTTTAATATGAATATTGAGAGCTTTGATTTCTTCTGAAAACTGACTGTTCGTATCACTGGACCATTTGTCAACTGGGGAAATGGCTCTTATTTTTACAAATTTAACTCAGTTCTCTATAAATTCGAGAAATGAAGTCTTTATCTGAGAAATTTGCTCTAAATCTTTTGAAATTTCTTCATTGTCCATGGTACCTTCTAGCAAAATGCAGTTTCCCCGATGATCTCTTTTAATTAGTTTTATTTTTGCTTTTAGTTTATCTGAGATCATGATTGCTACCCTTGCCTTTTTTTTTTTTACTTCAGCTGAAGCATAATAGATTCTGCTCCAGCACCTTATTTTAATTCTATGTGTGTCTTTCTATTTCAAGTATGTATTACAAACCAAATATTGCCGAATTCTAGTATCCATTTCTGCTATCTGCTTCCTCTTGGAAACTTGATCAAGTCCCTTGCTTTCCTGAAGCTCCAAGTGCTAATGTTCTTCCTACTTTGAAAATGCAACTAAGGTCACTCCTCCTTTGTGACATACCTCAAGTACTTCTCCCTATAAGTGCAACTCAGAAATGCATATGAGCAATCAAGTTACCCATCAGCACCAGTTCCACCCACTGCCAGCAAAATGTCTCTTGTACCCTCTTTGAACAGTTGTCTAACCCCTTTATCAGATTTATCATAGTAGCTGGTTATGACAATTTAAAATATTTAAACAGTCAATAAGTAATTTAAGTGCTTAATTTGTGCCAGGCACAAACATAGTTCTTATAGCTCTTGTCAGGTTTTTCTGACACCATCCTGTTCATCATTTCTTATCACACAATAGTAATTTATCACAATCATTTCTTATTTGTGCCATTAGCACATATAATATTAATACCAGGCAAAAATTAAGCACTTAAACTAATTACTGAATGATTCAATATTTTAAAATGATCATAATCAGATGCTCTGATAAATGTCAAAATGTAGAAATCATTTGAGAATGTGGCTCAGTCATTTAAATCCATTATCATTCAATATAATGAAAATCCAGATTCACTGAATACAAGAATTTACGGTCTTGTGTGTTCAGCATGTCTATTTCTATCCAAAGTGCTAGGAGGCAATTGCTTCATTTCACTGAGTTTTCTACCTTTTTGGTCAGCTACCTATGGTCCAGTAAGATCCAGTCTTGAAGATAAGTGAACCATCTGCCATCTCTCATCCTGTTGTCACATTCTCATGATAAACCATCTCCCCTGCCTATGACTGGCAGTGAAGTTGTGTTAGGCAATCACAGTTCTATCACATACTGAGCAACTATGACTTCTAATTTCTTCATTGTGAACCAATATTCTAATGTTTATGTAGGTCATCTTGAGAAATACAATGAAATTGCATATTTTTGCTGTGAGAACCTTATTTATAACCATTGTACATAGAATAGTTTTGTATACCTCTCATTTAAAGTTTGACATTGGAATTTAGCCACACAGATTGGTATAAAAACCGTTACCTCCAATTCTCCCTTTAGAATGGAACATACAATCCCATTTTTTAAAGACAAAAATTCTCTTGGCAATGCTGCATGTTTGCAGATCTTGTAACCCCATGTTATCCAAAGAATTGGCATTATGTGTGATCCAAAGGGCAGTGGAGATACGTGATGGTTTGTCATCAGGCTGCAGTGTGTTTCAAATTATTGTTCAAACTTAAGACGACATATAAGGGATGTACACAAAGAAATAAATGATTAGAAAATGGGGTAGTTGGGTCACATGGTGAGGCTGAGGAAAAACAGATAACCACTCAAGTAATGCCCCAGTATCCATGAAATGTTTTCTGAGAAAAAAACTCTAAAGGTCTGCCACAAGCTGTGTGTATCATCTTCAAAGTCCATAAACAAGGCTGACACAGAATGAGCCTGGCAAATGAGTTGGAATCTGGAGCAATGGAGAGCAACTGGACAGGCACAGGGCCATAGGGCCAGAACTTCAGATTTCATTGGTCTAGGAAATTCCCAGCAGAGCAACCCACTGTTGCTGTTGCTTCTGTTGCCATGACTACTCTATGACTACTGGTACTAGCATTTATCCAGCACTTTAAGGTTTGCAAAGTGCTTTAAAGACATGATTTCATTTGTTCCTTACAACAGCCCAGGGATGGAGGTGCTATTAGCACTCGCATTTTAGTGACAGAGATAAGTTAAATGACTTGCCTGAACTCACACTTGCTAGTGAACATAAAAAGTGGGATTCTTGACTCTAAGTCCAGCATTCTAGCCACCATGCCACCCTATTGTTGGCACTCTCTCTCCATCTTAGTTGTATAGAGCATTGAAAGGTTCTATGACTTGCCCAGGGTCATATAGTCTCTTTTATCAGAGATAGAGCTTGAGCCCTTGTCTTCATAGTTCCAAGGCCAGATCACTGTTGGTTGCACTTTACTTCTCTGAAGGGAATGTTCCTATTGACAAAATCACAGAATTGTTGAACTATTCAGTCATTGGCATATCAGTCATCCTTCCTCTGCCTCTATCCCTATTTCAAGCATTTGAATCCTTTCATCTCCTGGCCGTGTCTCTGACTCTCTGGACTTCTTACTCCACTACCTTCTCTGACTGAAACTTCCCTCAGTTCCTGGAGCATTCTGACCCTGAAACATGCTACTGCCTTGCCAGGCATTCTGGCTTCTCTGATTGAGGAGTTCCTTCCAAGGCCTCCATGTCATGGACAGGGCAGCTTGGGCCTTAATTCCTCAATTTCCAATTCTTAATATATTCTCTTACCCAGGGTTGCCCATTGGCTCCCTTATTGGAGTTGGTTGTGGTGCTGGCATTGGCAGGTGGTGATTCTGGAAAGCTGTTGAGGATGGAAGAAAGAGGAAAAGATGGTACCTTGGCTACACTTTTCCCTCTCATGCTCCCATTCTACTTCCATCTGTACTACTGACTCTCTGTATTTTGCCACCATGCTCCCATATAGACACCTCAACCTCTCCCTTTTTGGCTTCGTCTCATATGCTGTTTTCCCTATTAGAATGTAATCCTTTGAAGGCAGGGAATCTTGTTTTTTTTTTTTGCTTAGCACAGTACCTGGCAAACAGTACATAATAAATGTTACTTGCCTTGTTCGATGGGAATGTGTCCATTACATGTACCACTATCCCATCCTTGTATCCTTCAATGTACATGGCATAGAACATGAGAAATCCTTCTTCCTCAGGATAGTCCTTGAGATGTCATGTTTCCCTAAGTCTCCATTTCTTAGAAAAGATCTTTCTTTCAGTGAAGTTCATATGGCATGGTCTCACACAATGACAACTTCTTACTCTCAACTAAATGAAGGGAAGAATTTTTTTAAAAAAATTACTAGAGAAATTATCCTGCTTTAAATTGAGTTTGTGTAACTCGTTTTTTTTTTTTGTTACATTGACATGAAGTAAAGGATTGTTAAAATATGCATAATCATTTCCTGACATTGAGCACCAAGGACATAGGTGAAAAATTG
Source organism: Potorous gilbertii (assembly GCA_028658325.1). Lineage (NCBI taxonomy): Eukaryota > Metazoa > Chordata > Mammalia > Diprotodontia > Potoroidae > Potorous > Potorous gilbertii. Next base: position 31,784,300 of record CM053772.1, read on the forward strand.
GGGTTAAAAATAAACATCTCCACCTTTCAAAATATTTGTCTTCTTTCAAGTCTCAATTCAGATGTTGCCTTCTCTGTAAAATCTTCCCTGATCCCTTTCACCTCTCACTCCCTCCTCAAATTACCATGAAGTTACTTTGGTGGGTTTATACCATACCCCACCCCATATTCCATTTTTGCTATTTCTGACTACTCTAATTTTGATGGTGGGTTTGCCTGGAGTGAGACCTCAAGTCCATCTCCTCTAATCTAGGATAAAATATTTTTTACTGGTCTCACTCTTTGACCCAAGTGGCTTCTGGGAAAACAGGATTGGCCCCAAATGGGTTCCAGTCCTTTTCCTTAGAGGTGATTTAGCTAAGTACACTGGGCCCCTGCTTCAGTTCCCTCTAATCTTTATTGCTCTGGATCAGCTCATCACGGCTCCCTAGCCTAAAGGTTGTTCCAGGAAGCAGGAAATATGACTCTCTCCATTACCTCTCACTTTGCCTCATGTACCTAGACAGATTTGAAGCATGGATAATGAAAGATGCTGTCTCACATTCCCAGTCATCAACGGAGTGAAGCAGGGCTGTGTGCTTGCTCCCATACTTTGTAGCATGATGTTTTCCATGATGTTAACAGATGCCTTCAACAAGGATGAAAATGGCATCAAGGTCAGCTATGGTACTGATAGTAAATTATTTAACTTGGAAAGGCTACAAGCCAAGACTAAAGTGGAAGGAGAGATGGTGCATGACTTTTTGCTCACAGGTGACTCTGCACTGAATTCAGCTTTTGAGGCTCTCCAACAGTGAGCAATGTGCCATCCATAAATGGAACCATTATGTAAAGCAAATGGAGTCATTTTGAAGGCTGTGGATAAGTTCACTTGGCAGTATGCTTTCCAGGGATGTACATAGATGATGAAGTTGATGCACACATTGCCAGAGTAAGCTTGGCTTTTGGGAAGCTGTGAAAGAAAGTGAGGGAGAGAGAAGCTATCAGGCTGACTACCAAAGTAAAGGTCTACAAAGATATTGTTTTATGTCTGTGAAACTTGGATAGTCTACCAGGGTCATGTCAGGAAACCAAACCTATTCCATTTGAATTATCTTGGGAAGATTCTGAAGATCACCCGGCAAAATAGGGTACTGGACACTGAGGTCCCCTCCCAAATGAACTTTCACGCATTTAAACTCTAGTGCAGAGAGCATAGCTCTGATGGGCTGACCACATTGTTTGAATGCCAAATGTGTATTTGCCTAAAACACTGTTTAATAGAGAACTTGCACAAGACAACAATTCACACAGAGGTCAGAAGAAGCAGTACAAGGACACTCTCAAGGTCTCTCTGAAGACCTTTAGTGTTGTGAGATATGGAAAACCCTGGCACAGGACCACCCAGCATGGCATGTACACATCAAGAAGGCACTGTGTTCTATGAGCAAAGCAGAATTGCCATTGCTCAAAAGAATTGTGATTTGCACAAATTTAGAGATATCTCCATTCCAAATGTTCAAATGTACTACTTGTACCTGACCTATGGTGAAGCCTTTTGAGCTTCTATTGGTATGATTAGCCATAATTGGACACACTGTCCCTTGATCCCCAACATAGTGATGTCATTTTGGTCCTCTTTGAGAATGAAGGACAACAATGATTTATTCTCCTTATTTTTATTCTGTATATATTTATATATGTCCTTGATTGCCCCATTAGAAAATCTTATGAGTTAAGACTTTTCTTTTCTCTGTAACCTCAAAACCTAGCAAAGTACCTGGCACATAGTAGGCACTAGATAAATGTTTGTTGATTAACTGACTAAGTGGGGAACAATTTATTTACTTGTCTACAAACCATTAAAAAGAATTTTATTGAGGCCCTTTTGTCTTTACATGACAGTCATTTCTGGATTTACTGCAATTTCCCCCATTCTCTCTCCTCATAAAACTTAACCCTTCCTTGCAGCAAAGACAAATAGTCAAGCTGAAAACACTTAACATAATGACTGTCTGACAACATAGGCAATACTCTCCCATTGTAATTCCCTACCTCTCTTCTGAGAGGAGTAGGGATGTATGTCGCATTATCAGTTCTCTGGGATCATAATGGGCATAAGCCATTTTTTTTTTTTACTCTGAGTAATCTTGCTCAGTCAACAATCTAATTAGAACAGTGACACAGTGAGAAAGAATAAAGCAGTGGCAACCTCCAGCTTCTAAATGAAATCCCTTGTGTAGTGACTTTATATTTCTAAGTCTGTTGGAAATAACCTTCCCACATCTTCACCCACCATTTCCTCTTTTGGTCTATTATCTGAGAGAGCAGTGAACTTCCTTGACAATACTGACCCCTTTTCTTCATGCCTTTAATCTCCTCTTTCTCTTTCTGTCTCTGTGTCTTTCTCTTTGTGGCTCTCTGTCTCTCATTCTCCCTGTCTCTGCCTCTGTATCTCTATCTGTCTCTGTCTCTCCCAGTTCTCTTTTTCTCATCTTCCATCCCTCTCTATCTCCTGTCTCCTTTCTCATCATCTACAAACTTGTTTTAGTGTCCCCTATCATTCAACATTTTTTCTTGACTGTCATCCCTCATCTTATAATATTCACCATTTTCCCTGACAAACTAAAAAGTGTTTTCTACTCTCCTTCTTCCTTTGCTTGTTTGTGTCCAGACTTAATTTGTTCTCTCAAAGGTTACCAATGGTATCTTTCCTGCCAAATCCAATAATCTTTTCTTAATCTTTATCCTCCTTGACGTCTCTGCAGATTTTGGACTCTTTACCACTCTCTTCTTGCCTTGGGTTTCGGTGACACTAATCTTTCCAGGTTTTCTTTTACCTCTGTAATTTGTTTCTTCTTGGCCTCCTTTGTGTAGATCATCCAGGCTCTGTACCCCGAGGATACATGTCCCCTATGGCTCTGTTACGAACTTTCTGATCTCTATTTTCTCTCCCTTGGTGACCTCATTGGATCCATTGGGTTTATGATCTCTGCAGTTGATGACTAAAACAGTTAATCAGCCTCCATCTCTCTCCTGACCCAAATGCCAGCTACTAGCTGGATATCTGCAACCCGGTAAGCAGAAGTTTTCTCAAATTCAAAATCTTCAAAACTAAATCTGTCCTTTTTTCTCTAGTCAAACCCAAATTTGTCCTTTCTCTACAATTGATCACTATTGATAACATTATCATCCTCTGGGTTGTGGTGGATGAAAGATGAAACAACTGAGGAAAACAAGGCTTAAAGCATCTTCTGAGCATATTGATTTATTAAGTAATGTATGGCAATTGTCCAACAAACTGGGATCAAGTCTTCTCAGCTTAGGCCTGGATCTGAAATACTGGGGGGGGAAGGGGGGGATAGACTTTTATACAATAAAAACAATTAATCAAATAAGATTAATTAATTAAAAGGAAATAATATTCCAAAGGCTTTGGTCTAAATCACTTCTCTCCTAAAAGTCTTCAATGGAACCCTTAGAGATTCCTAAACTTTTTGTGTGTTATGTACCCCTCTGACAATCTGTTAAAACCTATGTGTATTTGAGATGTTGAGGGACAAGTAGGACCTTTAGTATGAGGACTTGTCAAGTGCTTTTCAGGGATGGTTATCTGCTTCTGGCATCTCAACTCTCACGTGTGGCTCTTAAGAAGTTGTGGCATGCATAGAGGCCACAAACTGTTTTGGCAGATGGGTTAAAACAGGTAACTGACAGGTCTCAAACCTGTTGGTGAATTATAAGGATGTCACCTGAAAGTATGAGAAGTCTCCCCCCAGCAGAATGATGAGAACAGTTGGTTCCAGTGGGCATGGAGACAGCTGAATCAGGAATGCTTAGAGCTTGGTCAGACATTGAAGACACCAAGCTCATCCACAAGGCCATCACCAGCCATCTTGAATTCTGTCTTGTCACTGGACTTCCATGACTCTGGAAGAGAGAGTGAAGCTGACAACTTTATGCAACTCACTTAAATCCCATTCACAGGCAAGTCAAGACATCACTCTCTGATGTCACTTGTCCTCTTGGAAAACGGAGATAAACAGCAACAAAACCTATGGACCCCTTTCAGAATATTTTTTGAAAAATTAACAGTTGAAGGAAATATTAATTTTAGATACTAATGAAATTAAAGATGTTATTTTTTTTCTTGATGTAAGTTTACTAATGACCTAAAATCTAATCATGGATCTCTAAAACATATATAGCGTCCAAGTTAAGGACCCTGCTCTAGGATAATATATAAACTCCTTAGGAAAATGTTGAACATCCTCCACAATCTGTCTGCAGCCTACCTTTCCAGTTTCACTTCACAATACAGCCTTTTTGTGTTCCACATACTAGCAAGACGAATCACTTTCAGCATCGTTGCCAAGAAAACCCCAAACGGGGTCACTGTGAGTTAGATGGGACCAAAAATGCCCAAACAGCAACTGACTAGCAAAATTAGACTACTGAACTTGACATTCTGTCTTTCCTATACATAGATGATTCTGGTGTGTCAGAGGAGCTCCATTCTATTTTGCCTTTCTGAATTCTTCCCTTCCATAATGAATTAGTTCTGGTGAGACCTCCTATGTGTCTTCCTTAAGCTCTTAGTGTTGCTCCCTCCTCAAATTACCTAATACTTTTCTTATCTATATATTCCATAAAATTCATTAATATCTACTATAAATTTTGTGAGAGCAGGAACCATTTCAATCAATTGATAAGAATTTATTAAGTACCTACTATGTGCTAAGCACCATGCTAGTACTGGGGATCTAAAGACAAATATTAAACAGTTCCTCTCCTCAAGGTGCTTACATTCTATTAGGGGAGATGATATGTACACAAATAAATCAAAATTCAAAATAAATAAAAATTCAAAAAATATGAAAGGGAGGTATGATAACTGGGAACATTTAGGTGGCACGATGAATAAAGAACTGGGCCTGGAGTCAGGAATACTCATCTTCCTGCATTCAAATTTGGACCCTGAATAAGTCCCTTAACCCTGTTTGCCTTAGTTTCCTCATCTGTAGTATGAATTGGAGAAGGAATCACAAATTGCTCCAGCATCTTTGCCAAGGAAACCCCAAATAGAGTCATGAAAAGTTGGACATGACTAAGACAACTCAACAACAGCACAACTAGATCTGGAGATTACAAAAGACTGTGTAGAAGGTGGCATTTTGTTTGAGTTTTAAAGGAAATGAGGGTCTCTAAGAAATGAAGGGAAGGTGGGGAAGCACTCTAGCAGAGGGGATGTAAATGGAGGCATTGAAACGGGACATGGGATGTCATGTGTTAGTGTAAGAAGGGGAGGGTTTGGTTGCTTCCTCTTTGAGATTAATGGACATAATCACAGATGATGAGATATTAATATGTTAACAAGATAACAGGGATTTCTGGTTTTGTAGTTGGAGGGAGAATATTTTGTAACTACTGTTTTTACACTCCCAACTTAATAAAAGCCTTTTCTATGAGTTAGTTGTATCTATTGGCTGACTTTTAGACATAAACTCACTCATGGGATTATTATGGATTTTAGTTTTAGGAGTGGATGCCCATAAGGTACCACTTGGATAGTGAAGCACAGCTGTTCTCTGGGGACCTGACTTGTGAGTGTGAATAGCCCACAGAGGGTGTTCCAGGTAGGACACAACAAAAAGACCAGTCTGATCAAAATGAAGTGTGCATAAGTGAGGGGAAAGGAGGCAAAGGTAGAAGCTTCCTGGGCTTTAAATGCTAAAATGTATCTTTTTTATTCTAGGGAATTGTTAGAGTTTATTGAATAGAGGAGTGATATGGACAGATCTTTATTTTGGGAAAATCACTTTGGTAGCTCTGTGGAAGACGGATTGCAGATGGGGAAGACGAGGCAAGGAGAATAGTTAGGAAAACGAATTAGACCTATTCGTTTCATTTTGTCTTTATATCCCAGCTACCCAATAAAGTGCTTTGCAAATAGTAGTTGTGTAATAAAGGTTCATTAAATGGAATAGAATTTCACCTAGTCAAATATTGGTTAAATGCCTACTATGTACCAGACACTATTCTAATAACCACTTATTTAACATTTGTTGAATTTAAGAAAGTTTTATTCACTTAGTTCTTTACATTATTAGCACAACAAACCAATCATTAGAGCCTAATAGGGATTGGGATGCCATACCAAATAGAACAAATATAGGTACTTACCCAGTTGGTGCCAAACACACTAGTGGGGGCTTCAGATAGCACACTAGGTTCCAATTAGTGTGAAAAATTAATTTCCCTGAAGTGGATTTGAATTCATACTATTTGAAGTCTCAATTATATAAATTATGGTCATTAGTCCCAGTGCAATGGAAACATGCAATATGTATTTTTAAAATGGGATTTCTTCAGATGCATTACTAGCATTAATCAAGACCTATTTCTCAGAGAGGTGAGGAGTAAGTAAACAGTTCAAAATGATCCCTTTATTCCACAGTATAATGAATGAATAGGTGAGAATAAGGAAGAAGAAGGGAGAACATTTATTACAGCAGGGCACATGGCCACAGTTAACTTGGGGTATATAGGTACCTTTTATTCCATACGTATTTTTGCTAGCAACCTTTAATCCCCCATTTGATAGAAGTAAACTGTTTAGGCTTTCCTCCTTTCGTATTATCTGTATATGACTGTGCTGGTCTGTTCTCTGGAAGGCAAGGACATAGAGGGAATCACTTGATGTTCTTGAGGCTTCAGTCTATGCTTCTGCTGTTTGCCTGATTTGTTTTCCTAAGATCATTTTCTTCCCCTCTAGGCTTGCTAGTAGCAAAAGCAGAAGACACCGTACATACCATTGTAATTAAATTCCTTCAAATAAAATTGCACATTAGAATCTTAAAATCATAGGATCAGAGAGCTATAACTGGGAGAGACCTCAGAATCCATCTAAGTCAGTCCTACTTCATATTAAAAAGGAAGAAACTGAGGCCCAGGGAAGTTAAGGGACTTGCCAATTTCACATGGGATAATCAGTTTCAGAGACTGGATATCAAATCAGGTACTCTGATTCCAAATGCCCTTTGCCTGTATTTTATCCATGTTTGCAATGGAAGAGTTGGTACAGTATGCATTTTAGAGATTATTTAATCTAATACTGTCTTATAGAAGAAAATGAATCGAGAGTTAAAGTAACTTGTGCTAGGTTACAGTTAGAAGGAGGCATGGTTGAGACTCTTACCTGACTCTGATCCTATGCATATTTCAAGGATACCACTGTGTCTCCTCAATCGGCCCTGGAACCCTAGCACCTGGCATAATGCTTTGTATATAGAAAAAGGAAAGAGATGATGACTGTCCAATAGAACTTTGAATCTTGGACAATTGTGGATAAACTGTTCCTCTGTAGATTAAGGAACATCCCTCTTTTTGCCCATCATTTCTTTAAATGTTGCTCAACCATGGACAAGGACGCTAAACGAGAATTCATCCATCTTGAATAGCCTGAAAGGAGAATGACTTCAAGAAGAACTAGAAAGTTCTTTTCTTACCCCCAAGTCTGATAATTGTCTGAAGTCAAGGAGTAAAAACTGAGACAGATTTGAACGAGTTTGGACAGGTAGTTAGGCGGTGCAGTGGAAAGAGTTCTGGACTTGGAGTCGGAAAGACCTCCATTTAAATCTAACTTTAGACACTTAATTGTATTACCCTGGGCAAGTCACTTAAACTCCATTTATTTCAATTTTCTCACCTGTAAAATGGGGATAGTAATAGCACTTACTTACCCTTTGTAAGGATCAAATAAGTAGACTTCTCTTCCCCTTCCTCCTTTAAGCAAGATTAAGCTCAATTAAGTTAATAATCTAAGGGCTTTATTGACAGTTAATGATTTGAGTTTGAATCACAAAGAGTTGAGGGAGCCCGTGGGGCTAAGAGATAAAAGTGAAGATTCACCTCTACTTGGGGAAAAACAAACTACAGTAACTGATGACTTGTTATTTAGTCCTGGTCTCTTTGTGACCCTTTGTGGGGTTTTCTTGGCAAAGATACTGGAATGATTTACCATTTCCTTAGCCAGTGGATTAAGACAGAGAGGTCATGTGACTTTCCCAGTGTCACACAGCTACTAAAGGTCTTGAGGCTGAATTCAAATCCAAATTTTCCATTAAACCCACTGAGCCATCTAGCTGCTACAAGATACTTTAAAAAAAAATAGGAGAGTATATGCAGGGAGTGGTCTAGCTATGGGGGACCAGCAGACTGCATCAAAAAAAGAGAGAACAGCCAGCAAAGCAGGCTACCACCCAGTGCTATGAAATGGCCAGGATCTGATACCATATGTTCTATGGGGAAGCAGTATGTTATCACTTTGAAGGTGGAGGGGAGTTCTGACTAGATCAGGGTCCTAGCAGTATAACGTGCCCTGGCTCTATGTGTGTGTCTTCTCTCACACAAGTTCCCAGGCCCCACTACATTTCTTCTCCCACACATACGGTTTGTCTACATGTGTCCTCCATGAGTGTTCTTTTTTTTCTCACTATTTTTTCTATTTATATTTCTATTCTGTTTATTTAAATGTCTTCTGCTTTGAACTAGTTGTATTCTGATCATCTGAGTAAAAGAAACAGCTGTGAAGGATTGAAATTATGGACTTTGTTAAATTTTCCCTAAAAGTAAAATTTGAGACTGGGGCAGCTTTCAGAAGGTCTATCTATATAGGAAAATGCTCCTATATTACACCCTGCTTTTCTGAATTAAAATCTAAATCAATTTCCTGGGAACAAAGTTTATGTGAAATTAAGTTAACAATTAAAATTGCATGAATAATAAGTAGAAATGCTACCTACAATTGCATCTACTTTACAAAAATACCTCAGGTTACAGCCTTTATTTGTTCAGCCCAGTTGGAAAAACAAGATGCACCCTAGACAAAGTTATGAAACCTTTAAAATTGGTCTTCAATATGGCAGCCCTTAGTTGTCTATCCATCTTCTTAATTAAGACACTGCTATTTAAAGCTCAAAGAGGCCTTAGCTCAGAGATTGGGTACCTTGTAGTATGGATGCAGAAACCTTGACAAGTGGGTAATTTGTTAGGGACACAGGGGTGGGAGGGAGTAACAGTTAGTCTATCCAAGATTCAAATGTACGTTCTCAGAATCAAACCATTGCTCTTTCTCTTACACCTTGACTTGGCAGAAATTATTCAGTTTTTGGGGTTCAGTCCTGTCTAACCCTGCTCTCATCAGCCTTCCTGGCAAAATAGTAAGGGAACAAGTATTGATTGACTCCTTTAGTAGCCAATAAAGAAGTCCTGGTTCTATGACAGCACTTGAAAGAAAGAAGGATTTAGCAGTGGAAAGGATCATTGAGGCTGTCTTTTCCAACCCCTTCTTTTTATAATTGGGAACTGAGACCCAGATATGTGATTTGCCCCAAATCATACAGGTAATAAATAGTAGAGTCAAGATTTAAATCCAGGCCCTCTCATCCCCAAATCCAGCCCTCTTTCCTCTGCTCAGTGTATATCAGTGGAGCTATAACAAATAATTCTGGCACTTGGGGCAAACTGTGGAGTATTCTACAAATAAAAAAAAAGGACTGTTGTTCTAGGAATTCTAGAAATGCTTAGGGTTTACGCCATAATGCCCTGCATTTTAACTATTCATGTGGATTTGGGGAAATGATTTCACCTCTACTTGTCTTGTTGTACTCATCTGTAAAGTGAGGGCACAGGGCAGTGGAAAGAGGTCTGGTTGTTTGCAAAACTAGAGTGTTCTGTAACATTTGCCCTCTTTGATCTGAATTAAGCCACTTTACTACGTCCCTAAAATGGGTTTCTTAGGAAAAGAGAACAAAAGGGACCCCAGATCATTTTAAAAGGCACAATATGGCATCCAGAGAAAACTGATAAATAAAAGTACTTATAGAATGGTTTTTGCATACATAAAGACAGGTGTGTTTGCATTCATGAATGCAAACACACATATTTGTGTCTAATGATAGCTATTTCTAGGGTAGGGGGAGGGAAGAGAAAAGGGAAAAAAAGAAAGTTACATGATGAGTTTTATTATGTATTTAAAAGGAATTTCAGGTTGTACATAATAGATCTGCAGTTTCACATGCAATCATTTTTTTCTATTTACTTTCTATTATGGAAATGCTTGTTTTATTTCTTTAGTTCAAAATAAAATAAATACCATTTTAAAAAAGATATAGCTAAGTGCCTATTGTGATGTGCCAGACACTATGCTAAACACTTTACCAATAGCATCACTTTTGTTCTTTGTGACCACCCTGTAAGGTCAGTGCTGTCATTATCTCCATTTTATAGCTGAGGAAACAGGTAAACAGAGGTTAAGTGCCTTGCCCACTGTCACACCAAGTGTCAGAAAGTAGATTTGAACTCATTTTCCTGTCCTAGACCCAGCACTCTACTCACTGAGCTGTCTGGCTGCCTCAGTCAGTCTTGGAAGCTGGGTATCATCAGTCTCAATTTCTTATTCCTCATACCCACTCAGTAGTCAAGGCCTCTCAATTCTACCTTCCTAACCTCATATATATATGAGACCCCTTCTTTTCTCTGAAACTGCCACCCCCCTGGAGCATACCTAATCACTTCCTACTGGGACTATTCCAATAGCTTTCTGGTTGGTCTCCCCGCTTCAAATTTCTTCCATTCCAATCTATGGTCCACTTAGTTGTCAGACTGATGTTCCTAAAGTACAGGACTGATCATATTACCACCACCACCCCTTCAATTTAAAGAGGGAGCCCAGACCAAAAATATCTTCATCCTCTCCTAACCACTCTACTGATTCATCTCCACAGGACTTCCTTCCTCTACCATGGGCTCACACCTGGCACTTTCTTCCTGCACCACTTCTCAGCTTTTCGACTCCCATATATGTATCTTTTCCCCTTAGAATGTAAGCTCCTTGAGGTCTCAGGCTTTCTTCCTGATTATTTTTTGTATCCTCAGGGCTTAGGGTAGTGCCTGAAACATCCTAAACACTAAATAAATACTTGTTGACCTAAGAAATAAAGGCAAATGTTTCCTTATTTATTTTTTGGTGCAGATCAAAAGTAAAACATGTTTGCCCTTTAAAACTTTTTAAAACCTGACCCATTTGTGCCTTTCCATTGTTTTTCCCCTTCGACCCCTACTGGGAACCTTGCAATCTAGTGACTCTGGCCTCTTTCCTGTTTCCCTCTCCAAATCTGAGCGTTGTCACTGCTTGTCTCCCATGCTTGTAACCTTTCCCCTCCTCCCAGGCTTCTCTGACCTCCTTCAAGCTCCAGCTAAAGTCCCACCTTCTGAGAGAAGGAAGCTTTTCTTAGTCTTCCTTAATCTGAATGCCATCCCAGTTTGTGCTGCTCATACCTATTTATTTGTAAGCAATCCCCTATATGAGACTGTGAGCTCCTTGAGAGCAGGAACTATTTTTTGCCTTTCTTTGTATTTCCACACATTGAGCACAGTGTCTCACGTCTAGTAAGAGCTTCATATATGCCAGTTGACAGCTGAATGACTGACTAGTAGCAGGTCTTCCTGACTGTATGTCCAGTCTTATATCAACAGCACCAACTTCTAACTCTAATGGGAAATGAAAAAATCAGGTACTTGAGGATGTGAGGAAGGGGGCTAATGGGAATGAGGTTAAAGTGAATTAAGTTAAAATTTCAAGAAATGAAGTTCTGTGTTTACTGAGGAAGAGAAAAAAATTGGATTAAAAAATGAAGGAATAGATGAACCTAATTCTCATAATGTTAAAAGTAAATATATTAAATAATTCAGTAAAATAAAATGCAAACTGTTAGGTAAGAAAACAAAGCCCTACAATCTGCTGCTTGTAAGAAACACATTTAAAATCAAAGCTATATAAAATAAAGGTGATGAGCTGGAAAAAAAACTAACTATACATCAGGTGAAACCAACAACATAGCAATTACAATCATGCTATCTTAAGCCCAGGGTTGGGCTGAAGCCAGTTTGGATCAACTTGTCAAAGTTAATTGTTAAATTTTCAGTGTGAGCATCTACCCTTTGGAGAACAGCAAAGAATTCAAATCAGGACTTAATTATTTTGTTGATTGTCTAGATTTAAGAAAATTTTGTAGAAAATACTAATATTTAAGATTAAACTTAGAAGTGTGAAGTTTGCACAGGATTTTTTTTTTTGAGAGCTGGTTGTTAAAATTTTGTTAACACACCCCTGTGTCATACAAAGCAAAAACAAACATTTATAACATAAAAAGAGTAAACACAGAAACTATAAAATTAACCATAAACATCAAATCAATATCAATATTAAACTTCATGCTACAGACACTTTAGCATGTAAATTCATAAAGTATAAGCAACTGAACTACAGAAAAGTATAAAAAATAACACAATGATTGCAGGAGTTTTCAATGTTCCTTTCTCAGTTTTGGATAAGTCTAACAGAAAGATAAATAAAAGGTAAAATATAGAGTAGAACAAATTTCTAGAAAAATTACAGATTAAAAAAATTCTCATGATACTTTCTAATGGGACTGCTAAAGAACATAGTATTTCTCATCACCACATGGCCTTTCTTTATTTTTTATTTTATTTTATTTTTTTACAAAAATTGACTTTGTATTAAGGCACAAAGATATTGCAAAAAAAAAAAATAAAAAGTGAAACAGCAGAAATAGTAGGCACTTCCTTTATGGGCCTTAACAATAAAAATTATATCAGTTGAGGGAGTACAAATAAAAAACAGACTTAAATGGAGACAACAGTGAAATCCTTAAAAAAAAAACAACAAAAAAACCCTATAATGATGACTTAAACTTCAAATCAAACAGATCAAAATCCCTTGTCCATTGCTTGGGGTCCCCATGCTTAAAGGGAGAGATGGAAGGCAGATTTTTCCCCCATCAAACTTAGTGCATGGTGCCCATATTACATACGAACAAGATCTTCATGAGAATATGATGAGGAGAGAGGCAAAGAGACAGAGAAGTTAGTGAGTGAGAGAGAGAGAGAGAGAGAGACAGAGACAGAGAGAGACTGTCCCAATCCAGTAGTTCTGGTTACATAGGCAATGGATAGAGACTGGTCCTACCCACAAGGTAGGAAAATACAGAATATCTTTTCCCAGAAGCAGGTCCCTGTTGTCTCCCACGTGGGTACATTTATCATAGGTGGTCTAGAAATGTGCAATGTACCATTACATAGTAAACATGAAAATACTACTAAAGCTAATTTACAGTTTAATGCTTACCAATCAAATTATCAAAGGGATGCTTTATAGGAAATTCATTTAGAAAAACAGAAGATCTAGACTATCCAGGAAAATAATGAAAAAGTGGCCAGGATGAAGGGGGACTAGCACTTCCAGACCTTAAACTATATTATAAAGAAGAGGTCATCAAAACCATCTGGTATTTGTTAAAATACAGATAGACAAATGGAATAGTCTAGACAGAGCACAAGCAGAAACAGTGGAACTCAATAACCCAGTTTTTGATTAACTGGAAAATATAACTTACTTAGGAAAGAATTCCCTATATGATAAAATCTGTCATGAAAACCAGCAAGCAGTCTGGTAGAAATTAGGCTTAGGTGAACACCTTATTCCATATTCCACAATGTACTCTAATTGCATATGTAACAGTGATATACAAGATCATAGTTTTAAAAATTAGAAGGGAAGCTTATTATATACCTTTCACAAATATGGGTAGAAGATGCATTCTTAGTGAAACAAGACATAGAGACAATGATAGAAGATAAAATTAATAATTGAGATTATATAAAACTGAATCAAAAACCATTTCTCAAGAGATAAATGATCAAAGGATGCTGACATAAACACAAAACACAGTTCTTTAAAAAATTGCAGACTATTAGTTATTTGAAAGAATGCATCAAATCACTGATGCAAGAGAAATGCATGTTATGCCACTGGCAAAGATGACTAAAGACAGGAACAAGTCTTGTGTTTGTGGGAATCTATAGGCACACTAGTACATTATTGGTAGAGTTGTAAATCTGCACAACCATTTTGGAAAGCAATTTGGAATTATACAAATAAAGTCAATAAAATGACCGTACTATTTCCTATTGCTTTCATAGAATGGGACTAGGCTTATAACCCAGAGAGACTATTGATAAGAAGAAAGTTCCCATTCACCAAAACATTTATAACAGCACTTTTTGTAATAGAAAAAAATTAAAAAATGGAAACAAAGTAAATGACCATTGATTTGGACTGGCTAAACAAATTTTGATAAATGAATATAGCCTAATATTACTAATCTATAAGAAAGGATAAATGCCTTCAGGGCAAGGCTTTTTACTTTGCATCCTCCACACCTAAGTCCATGTTTGACTCACATAGGGTATTTGATAAAATACCGGATCTTCCAAAAATCTTAGTGTAGTTTTATGCTATTAAAGCTAATAGAGCTTTTTGAAAGAAACTTTTTAAGCTATTAAAGTTTTAGACTGCCTTATGATTTTGGGAACATACTATATATGTTGAGTGTCTGATTAATTGAGAGATAGTAAGTTCTTTGCCATTAGAAAAATCCCCAGAAAAAGTTTCAGGAGAACTTAAAAACTTAGAGATCACTTAATTGAACTACCTATTTCCTTTAGGAATCTCTTCTAAGGGTTTCCTGCAGTAGCACAGAAAACGTGTTATGCCTTACTGATGGAGATAAAGTTCTATGTCAGAAATAAAAGCCTTAATGAAGATTGACACCTTGGAGGAAAATTCAGATGACTCTTCAGAAACGTTAGGTGATACATTACATAGAATACTGGGTCTGGAGTTTGAAAAACCTGAGTTCAAATCAACCTTCGATACTTACTATCTCTGTGACCTTGGGTAAATTGCTTTATCTCTTTGCCTCAGTTTCCTTAACTGTAAAATGGGGATATAAGTAATTTCACCAACCTCCCAGGGCTATTGTGAGGATCAAATGAGGTAATGCTTGTAAAATGTTTCATATAGGTGCCTGGCACATAGTAGGTACTTTATAAATGCAAGCTATTGCTATATTTTCATTAATTAAAGCTTCCCCTCTTTTCCAAAATCTTTAGAAAAAATGCCTTTCTTCCCTGAAAAAATGGGAAAAAAAGGCAAAAATGTCAGTTTTCTTCAGTCTGAAATAGTCTTGGTTCAGTCTCTGAAAAATGTCATCCAACAGCTGATTTTTGTTCCATCCACGTGAAGCTTCTCTTTTCTCCCCAACTTGCCTTTCTAGTTGACTGAATCTTCTCATTAAGATTTGCATGGCAAAGCATGCACAACAAATACAAAATCTGAGACATATTAGAAGTAAAGATTTCAGCAGGAATGCTGGGGTCCTTGAGGAATACTCAATTCAACTGTTTACCATGGTAATCTCAAGCAGGATAAACATACAAATTTGGGCTTGCCTATTTTTGAAAGATTATGATCTCAAAGATGTTTTCCCTCCAAGATAAAAAATCACAGGAGGGATGTGGTTTTTATCCTTGGGAAAATCCAGAAAAGGGAAGAAAAGCCTATGAAGGCATAGCAAATGTTCTTTGGAGTCATTGAAAGGGTGGTCGAAGGCATCTTTGGCCAATGATTTTCCAGTTTTTGCGTGCAGTCAATGTGTATGTGAACACTGGTAACATTTCTTTCTAACATGGGTTGAGTATGAGTCAGTGTGTTTTTGTGGATGTACTCGTTGCACCACATTTGGAAATTTGGCCTTCTGTGGCTCATTTTTGTATGATTGGTACGTAATGATGCTCATCAGTGGTTTATTACTCTGTAATCAAAACTACTCAAGATTTCAATGCTGCAATAATATTAACTTCCACCATTTGCTTTTTTAATGAAGTGAATGTTGACATAAACATTTGCATACTTATTTGTCAATACAAACACATTTGATGTCAAGTAATAAGGTCATTAAAAGTAATTATGTATTTGCATTTTTAACCCCCATTTTCTCCACCCTTGCTCTAGTTTCTTTCCTCTGCACTAATGCACTAAATAAATTAGCTAGTTAGCATCAACATAAGAGTACAGGACCACTACAGACTTTCCTATCACCGAATCTGTCACTGACACTCAGGAATCAGCTGGAATGAAACAGCTTCACAGCATAAGGTCATTTTAGCCAGCCAAGTCTCTTCCCTCCTTGGAAGGTACCTTGTTGCACTCTGATTTGTTTAGGTGAGGTATGGAGTGATGTTGGTGGAATGCGTTCTATAAATCTCAGATGTAACGATAAAAAAGGAAGGGCTGCTAAGCAATGATATTTAATTAGGTTTACTTAGAAAAATTCTATATATACATATACACATATAGTGTATCATATATCATATCATAATATCAAATGTGATATATAGTTGATAGTTGACTGGACTTTCTATAGATCTTCTCCATCAACAATGGAAAGAATTCGGAGCCTAATGTGAGAAAGATCTCAAATCTTACCTCTGACACTAGTGACCCAAGGCAAGTCCTTAAACTCTGACCTTCAGTTTTCTCATGGATAGATATACTAGTAGTACCTAACTCATTGGGTTATTGCAATAACCTTGCACACATTGAAGCACTGTGTAAAAGCCACCTGTGTAAAAGCCATATTTTAGGTTGGCAGCAAGGTCCTGAGGCCAGAATGACAGCTTTAGAAACAGTAAGGGCTGGGATAAGCACGGCCTCTCTGACACACAATGCTTGTAGGACTGTAGGGAAGTCATTTAATCTCCTAATGGCCTAGGCAACTCTCTAATACTTCAATTTATACTCCTCCCCACTCCCCCCACCCATGTATATCTATATATAATGTACATTGGTTGCCTCAAGCTAGGTAGTATGATCTAATTTCAAATCCTCCAGCCTCAGATGCTTATTAGTTGTGTGAACTTGAGCAAGTTACTTAACCTTTTTTCTACCTCAGTTTCCTCATCTGTAAAATGGGGATAATGCCTCCTTGGGTTGTGGTGAGGTTCGGATTAGATAATGATAAGAAAGTATTTAGCACAACGCCAGGCACATAGTAAGTGCTATATGTTAGCTATTGTTAACATCTGTAAAATGGAGAAACTAATAGTACTTACCTTCCAGGATTGTTGTAAGTTTCAAATGAGATAATTTTTAAGTGCGTAGCATGGTGCCTGGCACATTGTAAGGGCTACAACACCAGCAGCAGAAACAATGCAATTGAGATATTCCATGATTCCCAGCCAAATAGCATCGCCAGAATAATACTGCTGTTAAAAAGATGGAGTTTGAGGAGTTATCAGGGAAGATCTTGGGATGATTGACAGCACTGTGCAGCTTCCCAAATGTAAGCAAGTGCAGTTCCATTTCTTCCTCCCATTCCAGGCTTAGCTCATCATCTTTCTGCTAGATAGGACCAAGGCAGGCTCTCAATTCACTACTCAGGGCTGCCTCATCTCATCATGTTTCTTGGCACAGTGAGATAGAAAGTTGTCTTCTTAATCAACAAGATCTTTGTTCAAATCTTGCCTCTGACACATATTGACCATGTGATCCTGGAGGAGTTACTTCATGCAGATGATTCCCTAAGATATTAAGTTGTAACACCCTTTTCACTACTCCCTTCCCTGCCTCCAGCTAGGTGACTCAGTGGATAGAGCATTAGCTTGAATTCCAATGTGTGACCAGGGACAAGTCACTTAATCTCTAATTGCCCAAGTTTCTTCATCTATCATTAATTTTTTGTTCAGTCATTTACAATCATGTCCAACTTTTCATGACCCCATTTGGAATTTTCTTGGAGAAAATACTGAAGTGGTTTGCCCTTTCCTTCTCCAGGTCATTTTATGGATGAGGAAACTGAGGCAAACAGGGCTAAATGACTTGCCTGAGGGTCACACAGCTAGGAAGTGTCTGAGGTCAGATTTGAAAGCAAGGAAGATGAGTCTTCCTGACTCCAAGCCCCACATTCTATCCACTGTGCTACCTAGGTGTCCTCATCTACAATATAGAGTTGATATTAATAACAGCTACTTCTAAGTGTTGTAAGGATCAAATAAGATATTTGCAATGTGCTTAGCACTTTGTACATAATAGATGTTGTATAAGTACTAATGATGATTATATTATATATAATTATAATATTATTATTATATACACCTAGCTGTATATCATATACAAATCTATATACACATATATTTTACATGAATAAACACTTTGAGAGAGATACTGCAGATAGACAATGAATTGAACCCAGACTTGGAAGAAGAGAATGAGTAGGCTGGATTGTATTTGGGAAATAGCTGATTGCTGTCAGTGATCCCAAACTATTTCCGAAAAACCTCATAAAATTCATCTACTTTTAAAAACACCCTTTGGAGATGTTGTAGAGCACATACCAATCTTTAAATGATTAACATTATGGGTAACTGGTGGATGACAGAGAGATCTAGATAGGTTGAACCATTTTCTTGGGTGATGGCTTGAATTCCAGAAGCTCCATAAACTGCATTATCCGGGAGATATATAATTAGAAAAGGAAATTGACCTGTAATGCAGTGAGAGGGAATGCTAACACACAGACAGCCAATTCTAACCATTCTCTACTACACAGGTAATGGCATTAGAGCTAGAGGATTTGCATTCAAATTCCTATGTCTGGAACCTTGAATAACTTACTCTCTCTTGGTCTCATATGTGAGATGAAGGGGTTAGATAAATGACCTCTGATGTCCCTTCCAACTCTGAACCTATGATTCTGTATAGGCATTTATGTGTGTATTTAGAGACAGAGACATGTAGGCTCCTTTTACACATCCTGTTGTTACTACTACTCAAATAGAAACAATCCCTGTGGGCTGCATATTAACTTTAAAAAACCCATAAATTAACATTAACTATGTTGAATTGTGCTTCTATTCATTGTGCTAAACATTTCCCAATTACATTTAAAACTAGTTTGGGTAGCACTGGGCAATAGTGCGAGCTGCATTCTGGCTTTCTGGACATTTGATTCCTCTGATGTAAGAGAGGATTATTCCTTAACCCTAAATTCCTTCTTGCTGTCTTTCATTACCTTAGTACACATACACGCATGCATGTGTAAGGGGAGGAGGGAATTGGATCTGTTTTCTTGCATGCTAAAATCATAGGATATCACTACTGGAAATAAATTTACAGATGACAGAATCATTGGGTTATAGATTTCAAATTGTAGAGATTGCAAAAGCCACCTAGTCCTATTTCCTCTTCCTCAAACGTTAAGGAATCATCAGATTTAGAGCTGGAAGAAACCTTGTAAATCACTTAGCCTAAAGCCTTCTTTTTACAGATGAAGTAACAGAGTTCCACAGAAGTTAAGTGACTTTAACAGAGTCAGAGATGTGGAATTGAAACTGAAGTGCTCTAGTTACCAAACCAGAATTCTTTTCACTGCAATAAGTCAAATATTCATTTTACAGATAAGGAAACCGAGACTCAGAGAGATGAAGTAATTTCTCCAAATATGTACAATTTGTCACATGATTTTATCCAAAAATCTTTGAGATGAGTTCTGTGACACTCTTGGTGCTAGATCACTAATGACTATTGGTATATAAAAGGCACAGTGGGGTGGGCTTTGATAGGATACCTATAATGGTTGCTTTCAATCATCTGGTTCAATTTGGTTCACAATTCATTTTATAGCAGTTCTGAGAGGCCAACAGAGGCAGAAAAGGCAAGAATTATTGACACTTTTTACAGATGGGTAAAGTCAGGCTATAAGGGAAGGGAGAGACTTGCTGGGTTCTGCACTCACACTTGCCATATGCCAGCCCTGCATCCCATCTCTCAGACCACACCGCCAATAATAAACCAACTGGAGAATTTTCTAGTTTTGATTATTTTGTTATGCTTGCAACCTCATTGTTAATTGTTCCTCCTTCC
Organism: Potorous gilbertii; assembly: GCA_028658325.1. NCBI lineage: Eukaryota > Metazoa > Chordata > Mammalia > Diprotodontia > Potoroidae > Potorous > Potorous gilbertii. The sequence continues at coordinate 31,804,124 of CM053772.1, forward strand.
TTTCTCTTAACTCTTACAACTACCACGTCACCAAGTCACAGCTGAGATTTGAACAGATTCTCCAACTTGAAATCCACCGAGCCTCTCACTGTACCACAGTGCCATGATTTCCTTCCCCATCTGTCCCGCCCTTCTCCTTTCCTCTAGTCTCCCTTTTCTGCAAAAAAAAAATGAAACATTCCCTTTCCTCAAGGATTTATGTTTATTGGGGAATGATGACAGAGTAGAGTGCTGGATATGGGATCAAGAAGATCTGAAGTGAAATCTGGCCTCATCACTTACTAGCTATGTGACCCTTAATAAGTCACTTACCTTTTATTTGCCTCAGTTTCTTCATATGTAAAACGGGGATAATTTTACCAGGGATGTTGAGAGCATAAAATGAGATAATATTTGTAAAGTACTTTGCAAAGCTGAAAGTGCTATATAAGTGCTAGCTACTATTACTTGTAACTTGTAATTACTTGTACTTGTGATATGTGTACACATATAATGCATTATATTGTTAATATAGCGCAATATTGATTCACTAAGAATATAGTATAATATATTTAAACATTATTTATATATAATATGATAGCAATATATTATATATGAATGGCTCATTCCTTCAAAATTTTGAATGTACTCTCCCAAACTATACAAACACTAGCAGATCAAATCTCTTGGGCTAGCTGCATTGCCCCCATTAATGGTCTATGGGTAATCCCAAAAGATTGGAGCGATGCTTCTAATGCATACAGCTTGAACCTCCATTCCAGGATATTCTCCTATCTTACTTATCATATATCTTTTCTACCTTACTTCATATAAGCTTCTTAAGGGCAGGAACCATGCTAGTTATATTTGGTTTGAGAATCTAGAACAGTATCTCATAAATACATATTTCCATAGCCCAAAGATCCATGCCTTTGTCTCTATCAATACAATCTTCATGTTGCAAATCATATCTTCCTAGCAAACCATTGCCTAGCGTTGTGATGACAATAAATTATATTATTATGGAGTGAAATGAGTGAAGACCTCTCTGAATTTACCCCTGTTGTATGTAAATCAATATTTTGAAAACTTGAAATTTAATTCCTGAAACACTACCATCCTATGCCATTTATAGCTTAGTAGAGAAATCTTATAGAGTTGCCTCAAACTCAAAAAAGATGTTTGTTTAGACTTGCCATTGATCACACAGCTAGAACCTGAGGCAGGATTTGAATTCTGTTCTTCCAACATTCTCCAATGTGTAATGGTATCTCTCAGAGTTTATGGATAGTCAATACTGAAAACCATTTATTGATTGTAGGAGTTCTTGTGAAATACTCATGGATAACTATAGTCTGCTCTAACAAACTAATCATCACTGTGCAAAAATATTATATAGAAATTTTCATGCAGTATATGGTACTAGGTCAAATAATGTCAAAGCCAAATCAAAATTTTGGAAAAATATGGCAAACATTTTTCTATTTTATGAGATTACAAATTTAGCATGTATTTTCTTTTAAAATATTACTATATTTTGCTTTGATATATATATATATATATATATATACATATATATATACAACTTTGTAGCATAGTTTGAGAGTTGACAGCACCAATACTCTCTTGTCTATTACTTTTCCTTTTATACATTGTTATTCTTGACTTTTTATTAATCCAAATGAATTTCTGTATTATTTTCTATAATTCTATTAATGTTACCATGGTAATTTGGTAGGGTCTAATAAAAAAAAATCTCTAAAGTAATTTCATCAGAAGGATCATTTTCTGATACTGGCATGGCCCAGTCATGGACATTGAATGTTGTTTGTTTTCTTACTATTATCTTTTTTTTGGATGTGGTTTTAACCAATTAATTCTCTTCCTACTTCATCCTTCTAGGTTTTTTTAGTAGTATAGAGAGAAGCAGAGAATATTGTGGATAAATTTTGTATCAATATTTTATGGAAGCTCTTTTTGAATAATTTTCTCTTAGTTCTCTAAGTAAACATCGCATTATCCTTAAATAAAATTGCTTTTTATGCTATGTCTTGATAATTTAGAGTATAAAGTTGTAATTTTATGGAATTAAGAAGAAGAGAGGAGGCTGGAATTAACAAAAGAATTAAATAAATAATTGTCTTTGCCTGCTTTGAGATAACCTGGGTGTCATATAGTATCAATAACTTTCAAATACCAAGGTAAGCCATTTCAGTTTATCTCTTTAAAAATGAGAGGAGAGGGTGAGGAGCCAAGATGGCAGAGTAGAAAGATATACATATGCTAGCTCCTAACCCACAGCCCATAAAATACCTGTAAAGAAAAACTCCCAACAAATTCTGGAGCAGCAAAAGCCACAGAACAACGGAGTGGAGGAGATTTCTATCCCAGAGACACTGGAAAAACCAATGGGAAAAGTCATCGTGCACCAGACCTGGAGCAGAGCCCTGCCTTGGCTGTGCCACAGATCTGAGCAGGCTTCAGGGGCAGAATCTCCAGCGGCCACACAAGTCTCTCCACCCACAGGCGCCAAAGGTCAGTGAGAGGGTCTTTTCTGCTTGCTCAGAGTGGAGCAGGGTGTCTCCATAACTCGGACCCCCTTGGGAGGCAGCAGCAGACGGGCTCCCAAAGCAGGCAGGAGCTCAGATCCATCATTGAAGGTCTCTGCATAAACCCACTGAGGGAACTAAGCTCAAAATGGATTTTGAAAATCAAGTTAGAGAGGTGGAGGAAAAACTGGGAAGAGAAATGAAAGAGATGCAAGAAAAGCATGAAAAGCAAGTCAACACTTTGCTAAAGGAGACCCCAAAAATGCTGAAGAAAATAACACCTTGGAAAATAGGCTAACCCAACTGGCAAAAGAGGTTCAAAAAGCCAATGAGGAGAAGAATGCTTTCAAAAGCAGAATTAATCAAATGGAAAAAGAGGTTCAAAAGCTCACTGAAGAAAATAGTTCTCTCAAAATTAGAATGGAACAGATGGAGGCTAATGACTTTCTGAGAAACCAAGAAATCACAAAACAAAACCAAAGGAATGAAAAAATGGAAGAGAATGTGAAATATCTCATTGGAAAAACAACTGACCTAGAAAATAGA
>CM053772.1:31807297-31838797 GCA_028658325.1 Potorous gilbertii
CCACAGTGTTCCTAGGAGTTTCTATTTTTGGATCTCTTTCAGGTAGTGATCAGTGGATTCCTTGGATACTTATTTTGCTCTCTGTATCTAGAATATCAGGGCAGTTTTCCTTGATAATTTCATGAAAGATGATGTCTAGGCTCTTTTTTTTATCATGGATTTCAGGTAATCCCATAATTTTTAAATTGTCTCTCTTGGATCTATTTTCTAGGTCAGTTGTTTTTCCAATGAGATATTTCACATTCTCTTCCATTTTTTCATTCCTTTGGTTTTGTTTTGTGATTTCTTGGTTTCTCAGAAAGTCATTAGCCTCCATCTGTTCCATTCTAATTTTGAGAGAACTATTTTCTTCAGTGAGCTTTTGAACCTCTTTTTCCATTTGATTAATTCTGCTTTTGAAAGCATTCTTCTCCTCATTGGCTTTTTGAACCTCTTTTGCCAGTTGGGTTAGCCTATTTTCCAAGGTGTTATTTTCTTCAGCATTTTTGGGGTCTCCTTTAGCAAAGTGTTGACTTGCTTTTCATGCTTTTCTTGCATCTCTTTCATTTCTCTTCCCAGTTTTTCCTCCACCTCTCTAACTTGATTTTCAAAATCCATTTTGAGCTTAGTTCCCTCAGTGGGTTTATGCAGAGACCTTCAATGATGGATCTGAGCTCCTGCCTGCTTTGGGAGCCCGTCTGCTGCTGCCTCCCAAGGGGGTCCGAGTTATGGAGACACCCTGCTCCACTCTGAGCAAGCAGAAAAGACCCTCTCACTGACCTTTGGCGCCTGTGGGTGGAGAGACTTGTGTGGCCGCTGGAGATTCTGCCCCTGAAGCCTGCTCAGATCTGTGGCACAGCCAAGGCAGGGCTCTGCTCCAGGTCTGGTGCACGATGACTTTTCCCATTGGTTTTTCCAGTGTCTCTGGGATAGAAATCTCCTCCACTCCGTTGTTCTGTGGCTTTTGCTGCTCCAGAATTTGTTGGGAGTTTTTCTTTACAGGTATTTTATGGGCTGTGGGTTAGGAGCTAGCATATGTATATCTTTCTACTCTGCCATCTTGGCTCCTCACCCTCTCCTCTCATTTTTAAAGAGATAAACTGAAATGGCTTACCTTGGTATTTGAAAGTTATTGATACTATATGACACCCAGGTTATCTCAAAGCAGGCAAAGACAATTATTTATTTAATTCTTTTGTTAATTCCAGCCTCCTCTCTTCTTCTTAATTCCATAAAATTACAACTTTATACTCTAAATTATCAAGACATAGCATAAAAAGCAATTTTATTTAAGGATAATGCGATGTTTACTTAGAGAACTAAGAGAAAATTATTCAAAAAGAGCTTCCATAAAATATTGATACAAAATTTATCCACAATATTCTCTGCTTCTCTCTATACTACTAAAAAAACCTAGAAGGATGAAGTAGGAAGAGAATTAATTGGTTAAAACCACATCCAAAAAAAAGATAATAGTAAGAAAACAAACAACATTCAATGTCCATGACTGGGCCATGCCAGTATCAGAAAATGATCCTTCTGATGAAATTACTTTAGAGATTTTTTTTTATTAGACCCTACCAAATTACCATGGTAACATTAATAGAATTATAGAAAATAATACAGAAATTCATTTGGATTAATAAAAAGTCAAGAATAACAATGTATAAAAGGAAAAGTAATAGACAAGAGAGTATTGGTGCTGTCAACTCTCAAACTATGCTACAAAGTTGTATATATATATGTATATATATATATATATATATATATCAAAGCAAAATATAGTAATATTTTAAAAGAAAATACATGCTAAATTTGTAATCTCATAAAATAGAAAAATGTTTGCCATATTTTTCCAAAATTTTGATTTGGCTTTGACATTATTTGACCTAGTACCATATACTGCATGAAAATTTCTATATAATATTTTTGCACAGTGATGATTAGTTTGTTAGAGCAGACTATAGTTATCCATGAGTATTTCACAAGAACTCCTACAATCAATAAATGGTTTTCAGTATTGACTATCCATAAACTCTGAGAGATACCATTACACATTGGAGAATGTTGGAAGAACAGAATTCAAATCCTGCCTCAGGTTCTAGCTGTGTGATCAATGGCAAGTCTAAACAAACATCTTTTTTGAGTTTGAGGCAACTCTATAAGATTTCTCTACTAAGCTATAAATGGCATAGGATGGTAGTGTTTCAGGAATTAAATTTCAAGTTTTCAAAATATTGATTTACATACAACAGGGGTAAATTCAGAGAGGTCTTCACTCATTTCACTCCATAATAATATAATTTATTGTCATCACAACGCTAGGCAATGGTTTGCTAGGAAGATATGATTTGCAACATGAAGATTGTATTGATAGAGACAAAGGCATGGATCTTTGGGCTATGGAAATATGTATTTATGAGATACTGTTCTAGATTCTCAAACCAAATATAACTAGCATGGTTCCTGCCCTTAAGAAGCTTATATGAAGTAAGGTAGAAAAGATATATGATAAGTAAGATAGGAGAATATCCTGGAATGGAGGTTCAAGCTGTATGCATTAGAAGCATCGCTCCAATCTTTTGGGATTACCCATAGACCATTAATGGGGGCAATGCAGCTAGCCCAAGAGATTTGATCTGCTAGTGTTTGTATAGTTTGGGAGAGTACATTCAAAATTTTGAAGGAATGAGCCATTCATATATAATATATTGCTATCATATTATATATAAATAATGTTTAAATATATTATACTATATTCTTAGTGAATCAATATTGCGCTATATTAACAATATAATGCATTATATGTGTACACATATCACAAGTACAAGTAATTACAAGTTACAAGTAATAGTAGCTAGCACTTATATAGCACTTTCAGCTTTGCAAAGTACTTTACAAATATTATCTCATTTTATGCTCTCAACATCCCTGGTAAAATTATCCCCGTTTTACATATGAAGAAACTGAGGCAAATAAAAGGTAAGTGACTTATTAAGGGTCACATAGCTAGTAAGTGATGAGGCCAGATTTCACTTCAGATCTTCTTGATCCCATATCCAGCACTCTACTCTGTCATCATTCCCCAATAAACATAAATCCTTGAGGAAAGGGAATGTTTCATTTTTTTTTTGCAGAAAAGGGAGACTAGAGGAAAGGAGAAGGGCGGGACAGATGGGGAAGGAAATCATGGCACTGTGGTACAGTGAGAGGCTCGGTGGATTTCAAGTTGGAGAATCTGTTCAAATCTCAGCTGTGACTTGGTGACGTGGTAGTTGTAAGAGTTAAGAGAAAGGAAGGAGGAACAATTAACAATGAGGTTGCAAGCATAACAAAATAATCAAAACTAGAAAATTCTCCAGTTGGTTTATTATTGGCGGTGTGGTCTGAGAGATGGGATGCAGGGCTGGCATATGGCAAGTGTGAGTGCAGAACCCAGCAAGTCTCTCCCTTCCCTTATAGCCTGACTTTACCCATCTGTAAAAAGTGTCAATAATTCTTGCCTTTTCTGCCTCTGTTGGCCTCTCAGAACTGCTATAAAATGAATTGTGAACCAAATTGAACCAGATGATTGAAAGCAACCATTATAGGTATCCTATCAAAGCCCACCCCACTGTGCCTTTTATATACCAATAGTCATTAGTGATCTAGCACCAAGAGTGTCACAGAACTCATCTCAAAGATTTTTGGATAAAATCATGTGACAAATTGTACATATTTGGAGAAATTACTTCATCTCTCTGAGTCTCGGTTTCCTTATCTGTAAAATGAATATTTGACTTATTGCAGTGAAAAGAATTCTGGTTTGGTAACTAGAGCACTTCAGTTTCAATTCCACATCTCTGACTCTGTTAAAGTCACTTAACTTCTGTGGAACTCTGTTACTTCATCTGTAAAAAGAAGGCTTTAGGCTAAGTGATTTACAAGGTTTCTTCCAGCTCTAAATCTGATGATTCCTTAACGTTTGAGGAAGAGGAAATAGGACTAGGTGGCTTTTGCAATCTCTACAATTTGAAATCTATAACCCAATGATTCTGTCATCTGTAAATTTATTTCCAGTAGTGATATCCTATGATTTTAGCATGCAAGAAAACAGATCCAATTCCCTCCTCCCCTTACACATGCATGCGTGTATGTGTACTAAGGTAATGAAAGACAGCAAGAAGGAATTTAGGGTTAAGGAATAATCCTCTCTTACATCAGAGGAATCAAATGTCCAGAAAGCCAGAATGCAGCTCGCACTATTGCCCAGTGCTACCCAAACTAGTTTTAAATGTAATTGGGAAATGTTTAGCACAATGAATAGAAGCACAATTCAACATAGTTAATGTTAATTTATGGGTTTTTTAAAGTTAATATGCAGCCCACAGGGATTGTTTCTATTTGAGTAGTAGTAACAACAGGATGTGTAAAAGGAGCCTACATGTCTCTGTCTCTAAATACACACATAAATGCCTATACAGAATCATAGGTTCAGAGTTGGAAGGGACATCAGAGGTCATTTATCTAACCCCTTCATCTCACATATGAGACCAAGAGAGAGTAAGTTATTCAAGGTTCCAGACATAGGAATTTGAATGCAAATCCTCTAGCTCTAATGCCATTACCTGTGTAGTAGAGAATGGTTAGAATTGGCTGTCTGTGTGTTAGCATTCCCTCTCACTGCATTACAGGTCAATTTCCTTTTCTAATTATATATCTCCCGGATAATGCAGTTTATGGAGCTTCTGGAATTCAAGCCATCACCCAAGAAAATGGTTCAACCTATCTAGATCTCTCTGTCATCCACCAGTTACCCATAATGTTAATCATTTAAAGATTGGTATGTGCTCTACAACATCTCCAAAGGGTGTTTTTAAAAGTAGATGAATTTTATGAGGTTTTTCGGAAATAGTTTGGGATCACTGACAGCAATCAGCTATTTCCCAAATACAATCCAGCCTACTCATTCTCTTCTTCCAAGTCTGGGTTCAATTCATTGTCTATCTGCAGTATCTCTCTCAAAGTGTTTATTCATGTAAAATATATGTGTATATAGATTTGTATATGATATACAGCTAGGTGTATATAATAATAATATTATAATTATATATAATATAATCATCATTAGTACTTATACAACATCTATTATGTACAAAGTGCTAAGCACATTGCAAATATCTTATTTGATCCTTACAACACTTAGAAGTAGCTGTTATTAATATCAACTCTATATTGTAGATGAGGACACCTAGGTAGCACAGTGGATAGAATGTGGGGCTTGGAGTCAGGAAGACTCATCTTCCTTGCTTTCAAATCTGACCTCAGACACTTCCTAGCTGTGTGACCCTCAGGCAAGTCATTTAGCCCTGTTTGCCTCAGTTTCCTCATCCATAAAATGACCTGGAGAAGGAAAGGGCAAACCACTTCAGTATTTTCTCCAAGAAAATTCCAAATGGGGTCATGAAAAGTTGGACATGATTGTAAATGACTGAACAAAAAATTAATGATAGATGAAGAAACTTGGGCAATTAGAGATTAAGTGACTTGTCCCTGGTCACACATTGGAATTCAAGCTAATGCTCTATCCACTGAGTCACCTAGCTGGAGGCAGGGAAGGGAGTAGTGAAAAGGGTGTTACAACTTAATATCTTAGGGAATCATCTGCATGAAGTAACTCCTCCAGGATCACATGGTCAATATGTGTCAGAGGCAAGATTTGAACAAAGATCTTGTTGATTAAGAAGACAACTTTCTATCTCACTGTGCCAAGAAACATGATGAGATGAGGCAGCCCTGAGTAGTGAATTGAGAGCCTGCCTTGGTCCTATCTAGCAGAAAGATGATGAGCTAAGCCTGGAATGGGAGGAAGAAATGGAACTGCACTTGCTTACATTTGGGAAGCTGCACAGTGCTGTCAATCATCCCAAGATCTTCCCTGATAACTCCTCAAACTCCATCTTTTTAACAGCAGTATTATTCTGGCGATGCTATTTGGCTGGGAATCATGGAATATCTCAATTGCATTGTTTCTGCTGCTGGTGTTGTAGCCCTTACAATGTGCCAGGCACCATGCTACGCACTTAAAAATTATCTCATTTGAAACTTACAACAATCCTGGAAGGTAAGTACTATTAGTTTCTCCATTTTACAGATGTTAACAATAGCTAACATATAGCACTTACTATGTGCCTGGCGTTGTGCTAAATACTTTCTTATCATTATCTAATCCGAACCTCACCACAACCCAAGGAGGCATTATCCCCATTTTACAGATGAGGAAACTGAGGTAGAAAAAAGGTTAAGTAACTTGCTCAAGTTCACACAACTAATAAGCATCTGAGGCTGGAGGATTTGAAATTAGATCATACTACCTAGCTTGAGGCAACCAATGTACATTATATATAGATATACATGGGTGGGGGGAGTGGGGAGGAGTATAAATTGAAGTATTAGAGAGTTGCCTAGGCCATTAGGAGATTAAATGACTTCCCTACAGTCCTACAAGCATTGTGTGTCAGAGAGGCCGTGCTTATCCCAGCCCTTACTGTTTCTAAAGCTGTCATTCTGGCCTCAGGACCTTGCTGCCAACCTAAAATATGGCTTTTACACAGGTGGCTTTTACACAGTGCTTCAATGTGTGCAAGGTTATTGCAATAACCCAATGAGTTAGGTACTACTAGTATATCTATCCATGAGAAAACTGAAGGTCAGAGTTTAAGGACTTGCCTTGGGTCACTAGTGTCAGAGGTAAGATTTGAGATCTTTCTCACATTAGGCTCCGAATTCTTTCCATTGTTGATGGAGAAGATCTATAGAAAGTCCAGTCAACTATCAACTATATATCACATTTGATATTATGATATGATATATGATACACTATATGTGTATATGTATATATAGAATTTTTCTAAGTAAACCTAATTAAATATCATTGCTTAGCAGCCCTTCCTTTTTTATCGTTACATCTGAGATTTATAGAACGCATTCCACCAACATCACTCCATACCTCACCTAAACAAATCAGAGTGCAACAAGGTACCTTCCAAGGAGGGAAGAGACTTGGCTGGCTAAAATGACCTTATGCTGTGAAGCTGTTTCATTCCAGCTGATTCCTGAGTGTCAGTGACAGATTCGGTGATAGGAAAGTCTGTAGTGGTCCTGTACTCTTATGTTGATGCTAACTAGCTAATTTATTTAGTGCATTAGTGCAGAGGAAAGAAACTAGAGCAAGGGTGGAGAAAATGGGGGTTAAAAATGCAAATACATAATTACTTTTAATGACCTTATTACTTGACATCAAATGTGTTTGTATTGACAAATAAGTATGCAAATGTTTATGTCAACATTCACTTCATTAAAAAAGCAAATGGTGGAAGTTAATATTATTGCAGCATTGAAATCTTGAGTAGTTTTGATTACAGAGTAATAAACCACTGATGAGCATCATTACGTACCAATCATACAAAAATGAGCCACAGAAGGCCAAATTTCCAAATGTGGTGCAACGAGTACATCCACAAAAACACACTGACTCATACTCAACCCATGTTAGAAAGAAATGTTACCAGTGTTCACATACACATTGACTGCACGCAAAAACTGGAAAATCATTGGCCAAAGATGCCTTCGACCACCCTTTCAATGACTCCAAAGAACATTTGCTATGCCTTCATAGGCTTTTCTTCCCTTTTCTGGATTTTCCCAAGGATAAAAACCACATCCCTCCTGTGATTTTTTATCTTGGAGGGAAAACATCTTTGAGATCATAATCTTTCAAAAATAGGCAAGCCCAAATTTGTATGTTTATCCTGCTTGAGATTACCATGGTAAACAGTTGAATTGAGTATTCCTCAAGGACCCCAGCATTCCTGCTGAAATCTTTACTTCTAATATGTCTCAGATTTTGTATTTGTTGTGCATGCTTTGCCATGCAAATCTTAATGAGAAGATTCAGTCAACTAGAAAGGCAAGTTGGGGAGAAAAGAGAAGCTTCACGTGGATGGAACAAAAATCAGCTGTTGGATGACATTTTTCAGAGACTGAACCAAGACTATTTCAGACTGAAGAAAACTGACATTTTTGCCTTTTTTTCCCATTTTTTCAGGGAAGAAAGGCATTTTTTCTAAAGATTTTGGAAAAGAGGGGAAGCTTTAATTAATGAAAATATAGCAATAGCTTGCATTTATAAAGTACCTACTATGTGCCAGGCACCTATATGAAACATTTTACAAGCATTACCTCATTTGATCCTCACAATAGCCCTGGGAGGTTGGTGAAATTACTTATATCCCCATTTTACAGTTAAGGAAACTGAGGCAAAGAGATAAAGCAATTTACCCAAGGTCACAGAGATAGTAAGTATCGAAGGTTGATTTGAACTCAGGTTTTTCAAACTCCAGACCCAGTATTCTATGTAATGTATCACCTAACGTTTCTGAAGAGTCATCTGAATTTTCCTCCAAGGTGTCAATCTTCATTAAGGCTTTTATTTCTGACATAGAACTTTATCTCCATCAGTAAGGCATAACACGTTTTCTGTGCTACTGCAGGAAACCCTTAGAAGAGATTCCTAAAGGAAATAGGTAGTTCAATTAAGTGATCTCTAAGTTTTTAAGTTCTCCTGAAACTTTTTCTGGGGATTTTTCTAATGGCAAAGAACTTACTATCTCTCAATTAATCAGACACTCAACATATATAGTATGTTCCCAAAATCATAAGGCAGTCTAAAACTTTAATAGCTTAAAAAGTTTCTTTCAAAAAGCTCTATTAGCTTTAATAGCATAAAACTACACTAAGATTTTTGGAAGATCCGGTATTTTATCAAATACCCTATGTGAGTCAAACATGGACTTAGGTGTGGAGGATGCAAAGTAAAAAGCCTTGCCCTGAAGGCATTTATCCTTTCTTATAGATTAGTAATATTAGGCTATATTCATTTATCAAAATTTGTTTAGCCAGTCCAAATCAATGGTCATTTACTTTGTTTCCATTTTTTAATTTTTTTCTATTACAAAAAGTGCTGTTATAAATGTTTTGGTGAATGGGAACTTTCTTCTTATCAATAGTCTCTCTGGGTTATAAGCCTAGTCCCATTCTATGAAAGCAATAGGAAATAGTACGGTCATTTTATTGACTTTATTTGTATAATTCCAAATTGCTTTCCAAAATGGTTGTGCAGATTTACAACTCTACCAATAATGTACTAGTGTGCCTATAGATTCCCACAAACACAAGACTTGTTCCTGTCTTTAGTCATCTTTGCCAGTGGCATAACATGCATTTCTCTTGCATCAGTGATTTGATGCATTCTTTCAAATAACTAATAGTCTGCAATTTTTTAAAGAACTGTGTTTTGTGTTTATGTCAGCATCCTTTGATCATTTATCTCTTGAGAAATGGTTTTTGATTCAGTTTTATATAATCTCAATTATTAATTTTATCTTCTATCATTGTCTCTATGTCTTGTTTCACTAAGAATGCATCTTCTACCCATATTTGTGAAAGGTATATAATAAGCTTCCCTTCTAATTTTTAAAACTATGATCTTGTATATCACTGTTACATATGCAATTAGAGTACATTGTGGAATATGGAATAAGGTGTTCACCTAAGCCTAATTTCTACCAGACTGCTTGCTGGTTTTCATGACAGATTTTATCATATAGGGAATTCTTTCCTAAGTAAGTTATATTTTCCAGTTAATCAAAAACTGGGTTATTGAGTTCCACTGTTTCTGCTTGTGCTCTGTCTAGACTATTCCATTTGTCTATCTGTATTTTAACAAATACCAGATGGTTTTGATGACCTCTTCTTTATAATATAGTTTAAGGTCTGGAAGTGCTAGTCCCCCTTCATCCTGGCCACTTTTTCATTATTTTCCTGGATAGTCTAGATCTTCTGTTTTTCTAAATGAATTTCCTATAAAGCATCCCTTTGATAATTTGATTGGTAAGCATTAAACTGTAAATTAGCTTTAGTAGTATTTTCATGTTTACTATGTAATGGTACATTGCACATTTCTAGACCACCTATGATAAATGTACCCACGTGGGAGACAACAGGGACCTGCTTCTGGGAAAAGATATTCTGTATTTTCCTACCTTGTGGGTAGGACCAGTCTCTATCCATTGCCTATGTAACCAGAACTACTGGATTGGGACAGTCTCTCTCTGTCTCTGTCTCTCTCTCTCTCTCTCTCTCACTCACTAACTTCTCTGTCTCTTTGCCTCTCTCCTCATCATATTCTCATGAAGATCTTGTTCGTATGTAATATGGGCACCATGCACTAAGTTTGATGGGGGAAAAATCTGCCTTCCATCTCTCCCTTTAAGCATGGGGACCCCAAGCAATGGACAAGGGATTTTGATCTGTTTGATTTGAAGTTTAAGTCATCATTATAGGGTTTTTTTGTTGTTTTTTTTTTAAGGATTTCACTGTTGTCTCCATTTAAGTCTGTTTTTTATTTGTACTCCCTCAACTGATATAATTTTTATTGTTAAGGCCCATAAAGGAAGTGCCTACTATTTCTGCTGTTTCACTTTTTATTTTTTTTTTTTGCAATATCTTTGTGCCTTAATACAAAGTCAATTTTTGTAAAAAAATAAAATAAAATAAAAAATAAAGAAAGGCCATGTGGTGATGAGAAATACTATGTTCTTTAGCAGTCCCATTAGAAAGTATCATGAGAATTTTTTTAATCTGTAATTTTTCTAGAAATTTGTTCTACTCTATATTTTACCTTTTATTTATCTTTCTGTTAGACTTATCCAAAACTGAGAAAGGAACATTGAAAACTCCTGCAATCATTGTGTTATTTTTTATACTTTTCTGTAGTTCAGTTGCTTATACTTTATGAATTTACATGCTAAAGTGTCTGTAGCATGAAGTTTAATATTGATATTGATTTGATGTTTATGGTTAATTTTATAGTTTCTGTGTTTACTCTTTTTATGTTATAAATGTTTGTTTTTGCTTTGTATGACACAGGGGTGTGTTAACAAAATTTTAACAACCAGCTCTCAAAAAAAAAAATCCTGTGCAAACTTCACACTTCTAAGTTTAATCTTAAATATTAGTATTTTCTACAAAATTTTCTTAAATCTAGACAATCAACAAAATAATTAAGTCCTGATTTGAATTCTTTGCTGTTCTCCAAAGGGTAGATGCTCACACTGAAAATTTAACAATTAACTTTGACAAGTTGATCCAAACTGGCTTCAGCCCAACCCTGGGCTTAAGATAGCATGATTGTAATTGCTATGTTGTTGGTTTCACCTGATGTATAGTTAGTTTTTTTTCCAGCTCATCACCTTTATTTTATATAGCTTTGATTTTAAATGTGTTTCTTACAAGCAGCAGATTGTAGGGCTTTGTTTTCTTACCTAACAGTTTGCATTTTATTTTACTGAATTATTTAATATATTTACTTTTAACATTATGAGAATTAGGTTCATCTATTCCTTCATTTTTTAATCCAATTTTTTTCTCTTCCTCAGTAAACACAGAACTTCATTTCTTGAAATTTTAACTTAATTCACTTTAACCTCATTCCCATTAGCCCCCTTCCTCACATCCTCAAGTACCTGATTTTTTCATTTCCCATTAGAGTTAGAAGTTGGTGCTGTTGATATAAGACTGGACATACAGTCAGGAAGACCTGCTACTAGTCAGTCATTCAGCTGTCAACTGGCATATATGAAGCTCTTACTAGACGTGAGACACTGTGCTCAATGTGTGGAAATACAAAGAAAGGCAAAAAATAGTTCCTGCTCTCAAGGAGCTCACAGTCTCATATAGGGGATTGCTTACAAATAAATAGGTATGAGCAGCACAAACTGGGATGGCATTCAGATTAAGGAAGACTAAGAAAAGCTTCCTTCTCTCAGAAGGTGGGACTTTAGCTGGAGCTTGAAGGAGGTCAGAGAAGCCTGGGAGGAGGGGAAAGGTTACAAGCATGGGAGACAAGCAGTGACAACGCTCAGATTTGGAGAGGGAAACAGGAAAGAGGCCAGAGTCACTAGATTGCAAGGTTCCCAGTAGGGGTCGAAGGGGAAAAACAATGGAAAGGCACAAATGGGTCAGGTTTTAAAAAGTTTTAAAGGGCAAACATGTTTTACTTTTGATCTGCACCAAAAAATAAATAAGGAAACATTTGCCTTTATTTCTTAGGTCAACAAGTATTTATTTAGTGTTTAGGATGTTTCAGGCACTACCCTAAGCCCTGAGGATACAAAAAATAATCAGGAAGAAAGCCTGAGACCTCAAGGAGCTTACATTCTAAGGGGAAAAGATACATATATGGGAGTCGAAAAGCTGAGAAGTGGTGCAGGAAGAAAGTGCCAGGTGTGAGCCCATGGTAGAGGAAGGAAGTCCTGTGGAGATGAATCAGTAGAGTGGTTAGGAGAGGATGAAGATATTTTTGGTCTGGGCTCCCTCTTTAAATTGAAGGGGTGGTGGTGGTAATATGATCAGTCCTGTACTTTAGGAACATCAGTCTGACAACTAAGTGGACCATAGATTGGAATGGAAGAAATTTGAAGCGGGGAGACCAACCAGAAAGCTATTGGAATAGTCCCAGTAGGAAGTGATTAGGTATGCTCCAGGGGGGTGGCAGTTTCAGAGAAAAGAAGGGGTCTCATATATATATGAGGTTAGGAAGGTAGAATTGAGAGGCCTTGACTACTGAGTGGGTATGAGGAATAAGAAATTGAGACTGATGATACCCAGCTTCCAAGACTGACTGAGGCAGCCAGACAGCTCAGTGAGTAGAGTGCTGGGTCTAGGACAGGAAAATGAGTTCAAATCTACTTTCTGACACTTGGTGTGACAGTGGGCAAGGCACTTAACCTCTGTTTACCTGTTTCCTCAGCTATAAAATGGAGATAATGACAGCACTGACCTTACAGGGTGGTCACAAAGAACAAAAGTGATGCTATTGGTAAAGTGTTTAGCATAGTGTCTGGCACATCACAATAGGCACTTAGCTATATCTTTTTTAAAATGGTATTTATTTTATTTTGAACTAAAGAAATAAAACAAGCATTTCCATAATAGAAAGTAAATAGAAAAAAATGATTGCATGTGAAACTGCAGATCTATTATGTACAACCTGAAATTCCTTTTAAATACATAATAAAACTCATCATGTAACTTTCTTTTTTTCCCTTTTCTCTTCCCTCCCCCTACCCTAGAAATAGCTATCATTAGACACAAATATGTGTGTTTGCATTCATGAATGCAAACACACCTGTCTTTATGTATGCAAAAACCATTCTATAAGTACTTTTATTTATCAGTTTTCTCTGGATGCCATATTGTGCCTTTTAAAATGATCTGGGGTCCCTTTTGTTCTCTTTTCCTAAGAAACCCATTTTAGGGACGTAGTAAAGTGGCTTAATTCAGATCAAAGAGGGCAAATGTTACAGAACACTCTAGTTTTGCAAACAACCAGACCTCTTTCCACTGCCCTGTGCCCTCACTTTACAGATGAGTACAACAAGACAAGTAGAGGTGAAATCATTTCCCCAAATCCACATGAATAGTTAAAATGCAGGGCATTATGGCGTAAACCCTAAGCATTTCTAGAATTCCTAGAACAACAGTCCTTTTTTTTTATTTGTAGAATACTCCACAGTTTGCCCCAAGTGCCAGAATTATTTGTTATAGCTCCACTGATATACACTGAGCAGAGGAAAGAGGGCTGGATTTGGGGATGAGAGGGCCTGGATTTAAATCTTGACTCTACTATTTATTACCTGTATGATTTGGGGCAAATCACATATCTGGGTCTCAGTTCCCAATTATAAAAAGAAGGGGTTGGAAAAGACAGCCTCAATGATCCTTTCCACTGCTAAATCCTTCTTTCTTTCAAGTGCTGTCATAGAACCAGGACTTCTTTATTGGCTACTAAAGGAGTCAATCAATACTTGTTCCCTTACTATTTTGCCAGGAAGGCTGATGAGAGCAGGGTTAGACAGGACTGAACCCCAAAAACTGAATAATTTCTGCCAAGTCAAGGTGTAAGAGAAAGAGCAATGGTTTGATTCTGAGAACGTACATTTGAATCTTGGATAGACTAACTGTTACTCCCTCCCACCCCTGTGTCCCTAACAAATTACCCACTTGTCAAGGTTTCTGCATCCATACTACAAGGTACCCAATCTCTGAGCTAAGGCCTCTTTGAGCTTTAAATAGCAGTGTCTTAATTAAGAAGATGGATAGACAACTAAGGGCTGCCATATTGAAGACCAATTTTAAAGGTTTCATAACTTTGTCTAGGGTGCATCTTGTTTTTCCAACTGGGCTGAACAAATAAAGGCTGTAACCTGAGGTATTTTTGTAAAGTAGATGCAATTGTAGGTAGCATTTCTACTTATTATTCATGCAATTTTAATTGTTAACTTAATTTCACATAAACTTTGTTCCCAGGAAATTGATTTAGATTTTAATTCAGAAAAGCAGGGTGTAATATAGGAGCATTTTCCTATATAGATAGACCTTCTGAAAGCTGCCCCAGTCTCAAATTTTACTTTTAGGGAAAATTTAACAAAGTCCATAATTTCAATCCTTCACAGCTGTTTCTTTTACTCAGATGATCAGAATACAACTAGTTCAAAGCAGAAGACATTTAAATAAACAGAATAGAAATATAAATAGAAAAAATAGTGAGAAAAAAAAGAACACTCATGGAGGACACATGTAGACAAACCGTATGTGTGGGAGAAGAAATGTAGTGGGGCCTGGGAACTTGTGTGAGAGAAGACACACACATAGAGCCAGGGCACGTTATACTGCTAGGACCCTGATCTAGTCAGAACTCCCCTCCACCTTCAAAGTGATAACATACTGCTTCCCCATAGAACATATGGTATCAGATCCTGGCCATTTCATAGCACTGGGTGGTAGCCTGCTTTGCTGGCTGTTCTCTCTTTTTTTGATGCAGTCTGCTGGTCCCCCATAGCTAGACCACTCCCTGCATATACTCTCCTATTTTTTTTTAAAGTATCTTGTAGCAGCTAGATGGCTCAGTGGGTTTAATGGAAAATTTGGATTTGAATTCAGCCTCAAGACCTTTAGTAGCTGTGTGACACTGGGAAAGTCACATGACCTCTCTGTCTTAATCCACTGGCTAAGGAAATGGTAAATCATTCCAGTATCTTTGCCAAGAAAACCCCACAAAGGGTCACAAAGAGACCAGGACTAAATAACAAGTCATCAGTTACTGTAGTTTGTTTTTCCCCAAGTAGAGGTGAATCTTCACTTTTATCTCTTAGCCCCACGGGCTCCCTCAACTCTTTGTGATTCAAACTCAAATCATTAACTGTCAATAAAGCCCTTAGATTATTAACTTAATTGAGCTTAATCTTGCTTAAAGGAGGAAGGGGAAGAGAAGTCTACTTATTTGATCCTTACAAAGGGTAAGTAAGTGCTATTACTATCCCCATTTTACAGGTGAGAAAATTGAAATAAATGGAGTTTAAGTGACTTGCCCAGGGTAATACAATTAAGTGTCTAAAGTTAGATTTAAATGGAGGTCTTTCCGACTCCAAGTCCAGAACTCTTTCCACTGCACCGCCTAACTACCTGTCCAAACTCGTTCAAATCTGTCTCAGTTTTTACTCCTTGACTTCAGACAATTATCAGACTTGGGGGTAAGAAAAGAACTTTCTAGTTCTTCTTGAAGTCATTCTCCTTTCAGGCTATTCAAGATGGATGAATTCTCGTTTAGCGTCCTTGTCCATGGTTGAGCAACATTTAAAGAAATGATGGGCAAAAAGAGGGATGTTCCTTAATCTACAGAGGAACAGTTTATCCACAATTGTCCAAGATTCAAAGTTCTATTGGACAGTCATCATCTCTTTCCTTTTTCTATATACAAAGCATTATGCCAGGTGCTAGGGTTCCAGGGCCGATTGAGGAGACACAGTGGTATCCTTGAAATATGCATAGGATCAGAGTCAGGTAAGAGTCTCAACCATGCCTCCTTCTAACTGTAACCTAGCACAAGTTACTTTAACTCTCGATTCATTTTCTTCTATAAGACAGTATTAGATTAAATAATCTCTAAAATGCATACTGTACCAACTCTTCCATTGCAAACATGGATAAAATACAGGCAAAGGGCATTTGGAATCAGAGTACCTGATTTGATATCCAGTCTCTGAAACTGATTATCCCATGTGAAATTGGCAAGTCCCTTAACTTCCCTGGGCCTCAGTTTCTTCCTTTTTAATATGAAGTAGGACTGACTTAGATGGATTCTGAGGTCTCTCCCAGTTATAGCTCTCTGATCCTATGATTTTAAGATTCTAATGTGCAATTTTATTTGAAGGAATTTAATTACAATGGTATGTACGGTGTCTTCTGCTTTTGCTACTAGCAAGCCTAGAGGGGAAGAAAATGATCTTAGGAAAACAAATCAGGCAAACAGCAGAAGCATAGACTGAAGCCTCAAGAACATCAAGTGATTCCCTCTATGTCCTTGCCTTCCAGAGAACAGACCAGCACAGTCATATACAGATAATACGAAAGGAGGAAAGCCTAAACAGTTTACTTCTATCAAATGGGGGATTAAAGGTTGCTAGCAAAAATACGTATGGAATAAAAGGTACCTATATACCCCAAGTTAACTGTGGCCATGTGCCCTGCTGTAATAAATGTTCTCCCTTCTTCTTCCTTATTCTCACCTATTCATTCATTATACTGTGGAATAAAGGGATCATTTTGAACTGTTTACTTACTCCTCACCTCTCTGAGAAATAGGTCTTGATTAATGCTAGTAATGCATCTGAAGAAATCCCATTTTAAAAATACATATTGCATGTTTCCATTGCACTGGGACTAATGACCATAATTTATATAATTGAGACTTCAAATAGTATGAATTCAAATCCACTTCAGGGAAATTAATTTTTCACACTAATTGGAACCTAGTGTGCTATCTGAAGCCCCCACTAGTGTGTTTGGCACCAACTGGGTAAGTACCTATATTTGTTCTATTTGGTATGGCATCCCAATCCCTATTAGGCTCTAATGATTGGTTTGTTGTGCTAATAATGTAAAGAACTAAGTGAATAAAACTTTCTTAAATTCAACAAATGTTAAATAAGTGGTTATTAGAATAGTGTCTGGTACATAGTAGGCATTTAACCAATATTTGACTAGGTGAAATTCTATTCCATTTAATGAACCTTTATTACACAACTACTATTTGCAAAGCACTTTATTGGGTAGCTGGGATATAAAGACAAAATGAAACGAATAGGTCTAATTCGTTTTCCTAACTATTCTCCTTGCCTCGTCTTCCCCATCTGCAATCCGTCTTCCACAGAGCTACCAAAGTGATTTTCCCAAAATAAAGATCTGTCCATATCACTCCTCTATTCAATAAACTCTAACAATTCCCTAGAATAAAAAAGATACATTTTAGCATTTAAAGCCCAGGAAGCTTCTACCTTTGCCTCCTTTCCCCTCACTTATGCACACTTCATTTTGATCAGACTGGTCTTTTTGTTGTGTCCTACCTGGAACACCCTCTGTGGGCTATTCACACTCACAAGTCAGGTCCCCAGAGAACAGCTGTGCTTCACTATCCAAGTGGTACCTTATGGGCATCCACTCCTAAAACTAAAATCCATAATAATCCCATGAGTGAGTTTATGTCTAAAAGTCAGCCAATAGATACAACTAACTCATAGAAAAGGCTTTTATTAAGTTGGGAGTGTAAAAACAGTAGTTACAAAATATTCTCCCTCCAACTACAAAACCAGAAATCCCTGTTATCTTGTTAACATATTAATATCTCATCATCTGTGATTATGTCCATTAATCTCAAAGAGGAAGCAACCAAACCCTCCCCTTCTTACACTAACACATGACATCCCATGTCCCGTTTCAATGCCTCCATTTACATCCCCTCTGCTAGAGTGCTTCCCCACCTTCCCTTCATTTCTTAGAGACCCTCATTTCCTTTAAAACTCAAACAAAATGCCACCTTCTACACAGTCTTTTGTAATCTCCAGATCTAGTTGTGCTGTTGTTGAGTTGTCTTAGTCATGTCCAACTTTTCATGACTCTATTTGGGGTTTCCTTGGCAAAGATGCTGGAGCAATTTGTGATTCCTTCTCCAATTCATACTACAGATGAGGAAACTAAGGCAAACAGGGTTAAGGGACTTATTCAGGGTCCAAATTTGAATGCAGGAAGATGAGTATTCCTGACTCCAGGCCCAGTTCTTTATTCATCGTGCCACCTAAATGTTCCCAGTTATCATACCTCCCTTTCATATTTTTTGAATTTTTATTTATTTTGAATTTTGATTTATTTGTGTACATATCATCTCCCCTAATAGAATGTAAGCACCTTGAGGAGAGGAACTGTTTAATATTTGTCTTTAGATCCCCAGTACTAGCATGGTGCTTAGCACATAGTAGGTACTTAATAAATTCTTATCAATTGATTGAAATGGTTCCTGCTCTCACAAAATTTATAGTAGATATTAATGAATTTTATGGAATATATAGATAAGAAAAGTATTAGGTAATTTGAGGAGGGAGCAACACTAAGAGCTTAAGGAAGACACATAGGAGGTCTCACCAGAACTAATTCATTATGGAAGGGAAGAATTCAGAAAGGCAAAATAGAATGGAGCTCCTCTGACACACCAGAATCATCTATGTATAGGAAAGACAGAATGTCAAGTTCAGTAGTCTAATTTTGCTAGTCAGTTGCTGTTTGGGCATTTTTGGTCCCATCTAACTCACAGTGACCCCGTTTGGGGTTTTCTTGGCAACGATGCTGAAAGTGATTCGTCTTGCTAGTATGTGGAACACAAAAAGGCTGTATTGTGAAGTGAAACTGGAAAGGTAGGCTGCAGACAGATTGTGGAGGATGTTCAACATTTTCCTAAGGAGTTTATATATTATCCTAGAGCAGGGTCCTTAACTTGGACGCTATATATGTTTTAGAGATCCATGATTAGATTTTAGGTCATTAGTAAACTTACATCAAGAAAAAAAATAACATCTTTAATTTCATTAGTATCTAAAATTAATATTTCCTTCAACTGTTAATTTTTCAAAAAATATTCTGAAAGGGGTCCATAGGTTTTGTTGCTGTTTATCTCCGTTTTCCAAGAGGACAAGTGACATCAGAGAGTGATGTCTTGACTTGCCTGTGAATGGGATTTAAGTGAGTTGCATAAAGTTGTCAGCTTCACTCTCTCTTCCAGAGTCATGGAAGTCCAGTGACAAGACAGAATTCAAGATGGCTGGTGATGGCCTTGTGGATGAGCTTGGTGTCTTCAATGTCTGACCAAGCTCTAAGCATTCCTGATTCAGCTGTCTCCATGCCCACTGGAACCAACTGTTCTCATCATTCTGCTGGGGGGAGACTTCTCATACTTTCAGGTGACATCCTTATAATTCACCAACAGGTTTGAGACCTGTCAGTTACCTGTTTTAACCCATCTGCCAAAACAGTTTGTGGCCTCTATGCATGCCACAACTTCTTAAGAGCCACACGTGAGAGTTGAGATGCCAGAAGCAGATAACCATCCCTGAAAAGCACTTGACAAGTCCTCATACTAAAGGTCCTACTTGTCCCTCAACATCTCAAATACACATAGGTTTTAACAGATTGTCAGAGGGGTACATAACACACAAAAAGTTTAGGAATCTCTAAGGGTTCCATTGAAGACTTTTAGGAGAGAAGTGATTTAGACCAAAGCCTTTGGAATATTATTTCCTTTTAATTAATTAATCTTATTTGATTAATTGTTTTTATTGTATAAAAGTCTATCCCCCCCTTCCCCCCCCAGTATTTCAGATCCAGGCCTAAGCTGAGAAGACTTGATCCCAGTTTGTTGGACAATTGCCATACATTACTTAATAAATCAATATGCTCAGAAGATGCTTTAAGCCTTGTTTTCCTCAGTTGTTTCATCTTTCATCCACCACAACCCAGAGGATGATAATGTTATCAATAGTGATCAATTGTAGAGAAAGGACAAATTTGGGTTTGACTAGAGAAAAAAGGACAGATTTAGTTTTGAAGATTTTGAATTTGAGAAAACTTCTGCTTACCGGGTTGCAGATATCCAGCTAGTAGCTGGCATTTGGGTCAGGAGAGAGATGGAGGCTGATTAACTGTTTTAGTCATCAACTGCAGAGATCATAAACCCAATGGATCCAATGAGGTCACCAAGGGAGAGAAAATAGAGATCAGAAAGTTCGTAACAGAGCCATAGGGGACATGTATCCTCGGGGTACAGAGCCTGGATGATCTACACAAAGGAGGCCAAGAAGAAACAAATTACAGAGGTAAAAGAAAACCTGGAAAGATTAGTGTCACCGAAACCCAAGGCAAGAAGAGAGTGGTAAAGAGTCCAAAATCTGCAGAGACGTCAAGGAGGATAAAGATTAAGAAAAGATTATTGGATTTGGCAGGAAAGATACCATTGGTAACCTTTGAGAGAACAAATTAAGTCTGGACACAAACAAGCAAAGGAAGAAGGAGAGTAGAAAACACTTTTTAGTTTGTCAGGGAAAATGGTGAATATTATAAGATGAGGGATGACAGTCAAGAAAAAATGTTGAATGATAGGGGACACTAAAACAAGTTTGTAGATGATGAGAAAGGAGACAGGAGATAGAGAGGGATGGAAGATGAGAAAAAGAGAACTGGGAGAGACAGAGACAGATAGAGATACAGAGGCAGAGACAGGGAGAATGAGAGACAGAGAGCCACAAAGAGAAAGACACAGAGACAGAAAGAGAAAGAGGAGATTAAAGGCATGAAGAAAAGGGGTCAGTATTGTCAAGGAAGTTCACTGCTCTCTCAGATAATAGACCAAAAGAGGAAATGGTGGGTGAAGATGTGGGAAGGTTATTTCCAACAGACTTAGAAATATAAAGTCACTACACAAGGGATTTCATTTAGAAGCTGGAGGTTGCCACTGCTTTATTCTTTCTCACTGTGTCACTGTTCTAATTAGATTGTTGACTGAGCAAGATTACTCAGAGTAAAAAAAAAAAATGGCTTATGCCCATTATGATCCCAGAGAACTGATAATGCGACATACATCCCTACTCCTCTCAGAAGAGAGGTAGGGAATTACAATGGGAGAGTATTGCCTATGTTGTCAGACAGTCATTATGTTAAGTGTTTTCAGCTTGACTATTTGTCTTTGCTGCAAGGAAGGGTTAAGTTTTATGAGGAGAGAGAATGGGGGAAATTGCAGTAAATCCAGAAATGACTGTCATGTAAAGACAAAAGGGCCTCAATAAAATTCTTTTTAATGGTTTGTAGACAAGTAAATAAATTGTTCCCCACTTAGTCAGTTAATCAACAAACATTTATCTAGTGCCTACTATGTGCCAGGTACTTTGCTAGGTTTTGAGGTTACAGAGAAAAGAAAAGTCTTAACTCATAAGATTTTCTAATGGGGCAATCAAGGACATATATAAATATATACAGAATAAAAATAAGGAGAATAAATCATTGTTGTCCTTCATTCTCAAAGAGGACCAAAATGACATCACTATGTTGGGGATCAAGGGACAGTGTGTCCAATTATGGCTAATCATACCAATAGAAGCTCAAAAGGCTTCACCATAGGTCAGGTACAAGTAGTACATTTGAACATTTGGAATGGAGATATCTCTAAATTTGTGCAAATCACAATTCTTTTGAGCAATGGCAATTCTGCTTTGCTCATAGAACACAGTGCCTTCTTGATGTGTACATGCCATGCTGGGTGGTCCTGTGCCAGGGTTTTCCATATCTCACAACACTAAAGGTCTTCAGAGAGACCTTGAGAGTGTCCTTGTACTGCTTCTTCTGACCTCTGTGTGAATTGTTGTCTTGTGCAAGTTCTCTATTAAACAGTGTTTTAGGCAAATACACATTTGGCATTCAAACAATGTGGTCAGCCCATCAGAGCTATGCTCTCTGCACTAGAGTTTAAATGCGTGAAAGTTCATTTGGGAGGGGACCTCAGTGTCCAGTACCCTATTTTGCCGGGTGATCTTCAGAATCTTCCCAAGATAATTCAAATGGAATAGGTTTGGTTTCCTGACATGACCCTGGTAGACTATCCAAGTTTCACAGACATAAAACAATATCTTTGTAGACCTTTACTTTGGTAGTCAGCCTGATAGCTTCTCTCTCCCTCACTTTCTTTCACAGCTTCCCAAAAGCCAAGCTTACTCTGGCAATGTGTGCATCAACTTCATCATCTATGTACATCCCTGGAAAGCATACTGCCAAGTGAACTTATCCACAGCCTTCAAAATGACTCCATTTGCTTTACATAATGGTTCCATTTATGGATGGCACATTGCTCACTGTTGGAGAGCCTCAAAAGCTGAATTCAGTGCAGAGTCACCTGTGAGCAAAAAGTCATGCACCATCTCTCCTTCCACTTTAGTCTTGGCTTGTAGCCTTTCCAAGTTAAATAATTTACTATCAGTACCATAGCTGACCTTGATGCCATTTTCATCCTTGTTGAAGGCATCTGTTAACATCATGGAAAACATCATGCTACAAAGTATGGGAGCAAGCACACAGCCCTGCTTCACTCCGTTGATGACTGGGAATGTGAGACAGCATCTTTCATTATCCATGCTTCAAATCTGTCTAGGTACATGAGGCAAAGTGAGAGGTAATGGAGAGAGTCATATTTCCTGCTTCCTGGAACAACCTTTAGGCTAGGGAGCCGTGATGAGCTGATCCAGAGCAATAAAGATTAGAGGGAACTGAAGCAGGGGCCCAGTGTACTTAGCTAAATCACCTCTAAGGAAAAGGACTGGAACCCATTTGGGGCCAATCCTGTTTTCCCAGAAGCCACTTGGGTCAAAGAGTGAGACCAGTAAAAAATATTTTATCCTAGATTAGAGGAGATGGACTTGAGGTCTCACTCCAGGCAAACCCACCATCAAAATTAGAGTAGTCAGAAATAGCAAAAATGGAATATGGGGTGGGGTATGGTATAAACCCACCAAAGTAACTTCATGGTAATTTGAGGAGGGAGTGAGAGGTGAAAGGGATCAGGGAAGATTTTACAGAGAAGGCAACATCTGAATTGAGACTTGAAAGAAGACAAATATTTTGAAAGGTGGAGATGTTTATTTTTAACCCCAATTTTTCACCTATGTCCTTGGTGCTCAATGTCAGGAAATGATTATGCATATTTTAACAATCCTTTACTTCATGTCAATGTAACAAAAAAAAAAAACGAGTTACACAAACTCAATTTAAAGCAGGATAATTTCTCTAGTAATTTTTTTAAAAAAATTCTTCCCTTCATTTAGTTGAGAGTAAGAAGTTGTCATTGTGTGAGACCATGCCATATGAACTTCACTGAAAGAAAGATCTTTTCTAAGAAATGGAGACTTAGGGAAACATGACATCTCAAGGACTATCCTGAGGAAGAAGGATTTCTCATGTTCTATGCCATGTACATTGAAGGATACAAGGATGGGATAGTGGTACATGTAATGGACACATTCCCATCGAACAAGGCAAGTAACATTTATTATGTACTGTTTGCCAGGTACTGTGCTAAGCAAAAAAAAAAAACAAGATTCCCTGCCTTCAAAGGATTACATTCTAATAGGGAAAACAGCATATGAGACGAAGCCAAAAAGGGAGAGGTTGAGGTGTCTATATGGGAGCATGGTGGCAAAATACAGAGAGTCAGTAGTACAGATGGAAGTAGAATGGGAGCATGAGAGGGAAAAGTGTAGCCAAGGTACCATCTTTTCCTCTTTCTTCCATCCTCAACAGCTTTCCAGAATCACCACCTGCCAATGCCAGCACCACAACCAACTCCAATAAGGGAGCCAATGGGCAACCCTGGGTAAGAGAATATATTAAGAATTGGAAATTGAGGAATTAAGGCCCAAGCTGCCCTGTCCATGACATGGAGGCCTTGGAAGGAACTCCTCAATCAGAGAAGCCAGAATGCCTGGCAAGGCAGTAGCATGTTTCAGGGTCAGAATGCTCCAGGAACTGAGGGAAGTTTCAGTCAGAGAAGGTAGTGGAGTAAGAAGTCCAGAGAGTCAGAGACACGGCCAGGAGATGAAAGGATTCAAATGCTTGAAATAGGGATAGAGGCAGAGGAAGGATGACTGATATGCCAATGACTGAATAGTTCAACAATTCTGTGATTTTGTCAATAGGAACATTCCCTTCAGAGAAGTAAAGTGCAACCAACAGTGATCTGGCCTTGGAACTATGAAGACAAGGGCTCAAGCTCTATCTCTGATAAAAGAGACTATATGACCCTGGGCAAGTCATAGAACCTTTCAATGCTCTATACAACTAAGATGGAGAGAGAGTGCCAACAATAGGGTGGCATGGTGGCTAGAATGCTGGACTTAGAGTCAAGAATCCCACTTTTTATGTTCACTAGCAAGTGTGAGTTCAGGCAAGTCATTTAACTTATCTCTGTCACTAAAATGCGAGTGCTAATAGCACCTCCATCCCTGGGCTGTTGTAAGGAACAAATGAAATCATGTCTTTAAAGCACTTTGCAAACCTTAAAGTGCTGGATAAATGCTAGTACCAGTAGTCATAGAGTAGTCATGGCAACAGAAGCAACAGCAACAGTGGGTTGCTCTGCTGGGAATTTCCTAGACCAATGAAATCTGAAGTTCTGGCCCTATGGCCCTGTGCCTGTCCAGTTGCTCTCCATTGCTCCAGATTCCAACTCATTTGCCAGGCTCATTCTGTGTCAGCCTTGTTTATGGACTTTGAAGATGATACACACAGCTTGTGGCAGACCTTTAGAGTTTTTTTCTCAGAAAACATTTCATGGATACTGGGGCATTACTTGAGTGGTTATCTGTTTTTCCTCAGCCTCACCATGTGACCCAACTACCCCATTTTCTAATCATTTATTTCTTTGTGTACATCCCTTATATGTCGTCTTAAGTTTGAACAATAATTTGAAACACACTGCAGCCTGATGACAAACCATCACGTATCTCCACTGCCCTTTGGATCACACATAATGCCAATTCTTTGGATAACATGGGGTTACAAGATCTGCAAACATGCAGCATTGCCAAGAGAATTTTTGTCTTTAAAAAATGGGATTGTATGTTCCATTCTAAAGGGAGAATTGGAGGTAACGGTTTTTATACCAATCTGTGTGGCTAAATTCCAATGTCAAACTTTAAATGAGAGGTATACAAAACTATTCTATGTACAATGGTTATAAATAAGGTTCTCACAGCAAAAATATGCAATTTCATTGTATTTCTCAAGATGACCTACATAAACATTAGAATATTGGTTCACAATGAAGAAATTAGAAGTCATAGTTGCTCAGTATGTGATAGAACTGTGATTGCCTAACACAACTTCACTGCCAGTCATAGGCAGGGGAGATGGTTTATCATGAGAATGTGACAACAGGATGAGAGATGGCAGATGGTTCACTTATCTTCAAGACTGGATCTTACTGGACCATAGGTAGCTGACCAAAAAGGTAGAAAACTCAGTGAAATGAAGCAATTGCCTCCTAGCACTTTGGATAGAAATAGACATGCTGAACACACAAGACCGTAAATTCTTGTATTCAGTGAATCTGGATTTTCATTATATTGAATGATAATGGATTTAAATGACTGAGCCACATTCTCAAATGATTTCTACATTTTGACATTTATCAGAGCATCTGATTATGATCATTTTAAAATATTGAATCATTCAGTAATTAGTTTAAGTGCTTAATTTTTGCCTGGTATTAATATTATATGTGCTAATGGCACAAATAAGAAATGATTGTGATAAATTACTATTGTGTGATAAGAAATGATGAACAGGATGGTGTCAGAAAAACCTGACAAGAGCTATAAGAACTATGTTTGTGCCTGGCACAAATTAAGCACTTAAATTACTTATTGACTGTTTAAATATTTTAAATTGTCATAACCAGCTACTATGATAAATCTGATAAAGGGGTTAGACAACTGTTCAAAGAGGGTACAAGAGACATTTTGCTGGCAGTGGGTGGAACTGGTGCTGATGGGTAACTTGATTGCTCATATGCATTTCTGAGTTGCACTTATAGGGAGAAGTACTTGAGGTATGTCACAAAGGAGGAGTGACCTTAGTTGCATTTTCAAAGTAGGAAGAACATTAGCACTTGGAGCTTCAGGAAAGCAAGGGACTTGATCAAGTTTCCAAGAGGAAGCAGATAGCAGAAATGGATACTAGAATTCGGCAATATTTGGTTTGTAATACATACTTGAAATAGAAAGACACACATAGAATTAAAATAAGGTGCTGGAGCAGAATCTATTATGCTTCAGCTGAAGTAAAAAAAAAAAAGGCAAGGGTAGCAATCATGATCTCAGATAAACTAAAAGCAAAAATAAAACTAATTAAAAGAGATCATCGGGGAAACTGCATTTTGCTAGAAGGTACCATGGACAATGAAGAAATTTCAAAAGATTTAGAGCAAATTTCTCAGATAAAGACTTCATTTCTCGAATTTATAGAGAACTGAGTTAAATTTGTAAAAATAAGAGCCATTTCCCCAGTTGACAAATGGTCCAGTGATACGAACAGTCAGTTTTCAGAAGAAATCAAAGCTCTCAATATTCATATTAAAATACTCTAAATCATTGTTGATTAGAGAAATGCACATTAAAACAACTCTGAGGTACAACCTCATACTTACCAGATTGCCTAACATGTCAGAAAAGGAAAATGACATGCTGGAGGGGATGTAGAAAATTGAGACACTAAGGCATTGTTGGTAGCATAGTGGAGAACAATTTAGAACTATACCTAAAGAGATATCAAATTACACATATGCCTTGAATGGCAATACCACTACTAGATCTATATCCCAAAGTGCAAAGGAAAAGGAACAGGACCTATATGTGCAAAAAAATATTTATATCAGCTCTTTTCATGATGGCAAAAGATTGGAAATCAAAGGGATGCCCATCAGTTGGAGAATAGCTGAACAAGCTTTGGTATATGATTGTGATGGGATACTACTGTACCATAAGAATTGATGAACAAGATGGTTTCAGAAAAACCTGAGAAGAACTATCCAAAATGATACAAAATGAAGTAAATAGAACCAGGAAATCATTGTACTTGGCAACAGCAATACTGAATGATATCCAGCTGTGAAAGACTTAGCTACTCCGATCAAAAGAATTATTCAACACAAGTTCAAAGGTCTCATGATAAAAAAGGTTATTCATCTCCAGAAAATGAATTGATGAACTCTGAGTTCAAAATAAAATAAAGCTTTATCATTTTCTTTATTTTTCTTGCTTTTTCTGACATCACTAATTTGGAAATATTCTTTTCATGATTGTACATGTACAATTCATAGCATATTGTGTGCCTTCTCGGTAGGTAAGGAAGGGACTAGATAGAGAGAGAATTTCGAATTCACTTTTTAAAAAAAGACTTAAGAACAAATAATACATACTAAAAAAAATGGAAGGGAAAAAGGGCAATGGAAAGTTTGACATGAGATCCAAATGAGCTGTACCTTCCCCCAAGTATTCATAGGTTAAGCTGGAAAGAAGACGTGAATATACAGAAAGGGGAATGTATTTGTCCACATGTCTGTATCATCATTTTTTCCTACCATCAGTGACAGAGATCCACCAACATGGACCCTGTCACCTCACTTTCCAGTGTCTTCTTGTTTGAAGGATCATGTAAGAAGACGAAGTTAGACAGACCCCACCAAGTACACACTAAAAGAGTCTGGGCTGGAAGTGTTGCTAACCTGTAAACACTGAAAGATCTTTTATAGAACATCTCAAGGGAAAATGACGATATCAAAAGAAGGAGAAAAAAAATACATATATATAGAGAGAGAGAGATTATTACTTCCAAAAGGAGATTGAGAGAATATCAGTAACTGCTGAGCTGTATGCCTTCTTTCAATCTTTATGAATTTTTCATGAGAATGATCTACATACAGATTGAAAGTACCCTTGATGAAAATTTGTGAAGAGACTGGCAAGACATCTCACAAATAATCTTTTAAAACAGATCCCATCTTTACACAACTGCCTGAAGGGAACAGGGAGTACAAGACTCCCCTCTCTTAACTACTTATTAATTACAAAAGCATATTTGACACAGAAGAGAAAAATGGTTACTATTTCAGTGGTTATCCTCCGACAAGGAGTTTCTCATGCTTTTGTTAATTTTATGCAAGATATACCTCAGACTTGGCAGGAGACCTCAGTTCAAAGACTGCCTCATGCATGTATTTACTAGCTACATAACCCATGGAAAATTTATTTAGACTCCTTAGTTTCATCATCTATAAAATAAGGATAATTATAGCAATCTGTGGTGTGAAGGTCGAGTGAAATCACATATGTAAAGCGCTTTACAAACCTTAAAGCCCCTTGTAAATGTGAGCTATCAGGAGGCTCATTATTATTCCTTGAGAAAGGTTAACTCCAGAAAAAGATCTTTTCAGGGGTCCTCTGGTTACTTTTGCCAAGCAAGACACAAAACGCAGAGAGACATACTGGGGGAAAAAAAAGTTTTTTTCAATGTCATAGAGGGTGTTAGGCAGAAGAGAACAATGGAAAGAAATTCTCCGTGGTTGGGGCAGGTCCTCTAGAGATTGCTTTTGTAGATGATGCTGTTTTGAAAATTTCAATCCCCAGACCATTCCGAGGCCTCCTCAATAGGATCCATGACTAATCACCCAAAGATATCCAGACCATGCTGGAGGATCATAAAATTGGGCTAATAAGTCAGTACACGTATTTCTAAAAGACACTGTGTATAGACAAGATGTCAGACGCAGCATCAAGAGGAGAAAGAGGGTGGGTTGGGTCTGCATATTCTCCATCATTCTCACCCTCTTCTGTTACATGCTCTTCAGTTTGTCATTGTCATTTTTAAAACACAATATCCAGAACTGAACACAATACTCCAGATCTGACCAGGGCAGAGAGCAGAGAGATGGTCATCATGCCATTAATAATGTAGCTGAAGGTCCCATTTATCCTTTCAGGGGGGGTAAGAGGATGGAGAGAACCTTGTCATACAAAAGGCAAACTATTCAAGTTGTCTTTCAAAAATCTTTGCAGGGGATTTTTTTTAACCTGTATGAAAATTCTATTCTGAAAAGATAAAAAAAAACATACATTTTCCATTTCATTTCAAATTAGCACGGTAAACAGCTGGATTTCTTCTTTCAAGTGGAGTCCTCCACTCCATGTGTTAGCTTTGTTTCTGATATTTCACCTATCCTTTATTTACTTAACATAGTTTGACAGGAAATTCTCAGAGAGATAATATATCTCCATTAATAGGGTGACTTGGGGAACATATTCTTAGGTTTCAAGAGGACTGAAACAATAACTTATTTCTCTGACATTTTTGTCAGCTCCCATCCCATTAATAGCACTCGACAGAGCTTTCCTTGCAGTCCATGAAGTCTTATGACTATTTTTTGGGAAAGCACAGTTTGGTATTTTAGAAGAAACTGTACCATGATACTGTTCTCACTAGATAATAGTGAAATTAAAAGCTTGTGAAAAAGGCAACCTAATATCCATAAAAATGGTATTCCTACATAAATCAGGGCACTATAAAGAGTGAGGATGAATCAGACAGGGATTCTGGATGGGTCTGGGGATAAGACAGTTTCAAAAAAGTCTTTCACCTCAAGGTCAACAATTGATATTGAACCAAAAGGCATGTAAAGAAAGGAAATCTGTTCACTGAAATGAAAGTGTGACGACTTTGGTCTCATTCTTAAGAGGAAATTGGTGATAATTTGACAGTTGGGATCTTTGGACTGTTAGAAGTTTTGACACATGAAGATTGAATTGGTAATTAGCATAGACTATTTCTGTTATTTCTATTGACATTGAATCAAAAAGCTAAAAAGAGAATGAATCCTTACTAATTTGAGTAATAGCTTTATAATGCATTATTTTAAGATGCACATATACATATATGCCTATATGTATAAATATATGTACTATGTATGTATGTATGTATAAGAATCCCAGGATCAGTTGCCATGTGGAGCCATATAAGTGATTTTCAGTCCAAGTAAAAGAAACTAGCTTACATAGAGAAACAAAAAAGGGAGTCATTCACTTCACCCTAGACTACCAAGATGGCTTATATTCTCCATCCAGATGCCTTAAGTGTTCAAACATATCCTCCAATAACTCATAATATAAAAAGCATAGGATGATGTAACAATACAATTTGTAGCCGAGAGATAAAACCCAGGTAGAAGAACATTTACCTTAGAATGCTATTAATATAAAAGTAATTATGAGGGTTGGTTCTAATTACAGTAGTTGTTCAGACTCTTGATCAAGAATGACAGCTATAGAAAGTCTCCTGGTGCTAGAATTTCACTGCTTTGGTTCAGAAATTTTACCTGGTATTTGCAACTATGAATTAATATTCTTTTTTTTAAACTAGAAGTTTCATTCAATTTGAAACTGATTAACCATTTATCCATAGGAACTTTTACCCATGTTCGACCTTTCCTTTGATACAATGAACTCTTTTTTTCTCTCATTTTTCTCAAGCATGCATGCCTTCCCCATGTGAAGGATAAAGTCTCAATATGTTTGTATTGAAAAAAGAAAGCATTTGTAGAAAGACTCACATTTGTTAGCTCCGAATCCACAGCCCATAGATTTCCTGTAAAAAGAACTCCTGACAAATTCTGAAACAGTGGAAGCCGTGCAGCAACACAGTGAAGGAGATTTCCATTGCAGAGAGCCCTGAAAACCCGACTGCAAAGGTACCCCGGAGCAGAGCCCTGCCCTGCGGAGTCCTCCCCTCCCCCGCCCCGGCCGCACGGCACTGAGAGGAGGGAGCAGAGCCCAGCAGGCGTCAGGGACCTGAAACTCCGCCGTGAAGGTCCCTCCACCCACAGACGCACAGGTCAGTGAGAGACACGGGCTGAGAGGGGAGCGAGGTATCTCCGGGACTCGGACCCCCTCGGGAGGCAACTGATGCAGCAGAGGCAGAAGCCACTTGGCCAGAGGCCCGCAGAGCAGGCAGGAGCTCCACCCCAGCTCCATTACAAGAGATCTCTGCGTAAACCCCATGAGGGAACTAAGCCTGGGAGGCGGCCCTGCCCCCACCTGAGAACCAGCAGATAAGCTCCCACTGAAGAGCAGTCAGGCCTGCCACCAAAAGCCCTGAGGCTGGGGAGCAGCATTTGAATCTCAGACCCCAAGCACTAGCGGGGAGGATCTAGACCAGGGGGTGGAGAGGACTCTCAGAAATCAAATAACTGGCTGGGAAAATGCCCAGGAAAGGGAAAAAAACTAAGACCATACATGGTTATTTTCTTGAGAAGATGATTCCTCCATTTGTCTCTGACGACGAAGAGGTCTGCTTACCATCAGGTAAAGACATAGGAGTCAAAGCCTCTGTATCCCAAATATCTGAAATAGATACCCCATGGGCTCAAGCCATGGAGGAGCTCAAAAAGGATTTTGAAAATCAAGTCAGACAGGTGGAGGAAAAACTGGGAAGAGAAATGAGAGAGAT
>CM053772.1:31839297-31910588 GCA_028658325.1 Potorous gilbertii
GGGGAGAAAATTTTGGAACCCAAAATCTTGTGAAAATGAATGTAAAAAGTTAAATAAATTTATTTAAAAAAAAAAAGAAAGCATTTGATGATGACTTATTTCCTCCACACTAAAATGAGTGAAAATTACTTTAAAATGCTTGGCAGTTTTTCACAATCTATAGAAGACTTTCATGTGTTCGTGGTGTGTAAATTCTATAAATATATCTTATATTGTGTTTATATATAGGATGTCTGAAAAAGTCTTAGTGAGGTTTTAAGTTTTAATAGGTTTGGGGACATACCGTGTACATAGATAGGTGGATAGAGAAAGTGATAGATCACACCCTGACACTGAGGTAAGTCAAACCTGAAACATCCAAAGTGAGCACTGGGCTATTGGGACAGATTGATAATGTCAGCTAATAACAGAAAACTATGAGTCATCCAGAAAAGGTTAAATCATATCCAGAACTTTCTGCTGAAGAAGGCAGGGATGGGTATCCTATGTGATAGAAAGGTCTGCATCAAAAAGAAACTTCAAGCCAGGAAGTATGGTTCAGTGAAAGGATAATTAGACACCAGGTCAGACCAAAATTCTACTACCTCTCAGTACTGCTGTTCACAAGGGTTACTTCTCCTTTTGGGACATCAGTTTCTTCATTTATAAAATGAGGGAATTGGACCAGACTTCCTTCACAATGTCTTTCAGCTCTAAAATTCTATGATTGTCATTTAAAAAAAATTTTTTTTAAATGTAAAATGGAGACGCTACCAGATTTGGGGTCAAAGAACTTACTATCCATGCAACCTAGGTAAATCCTTTGGGTCTCAGTCTCCTCAACTGTAAAATCAGAAAACTAGACTAGAGAATTATTGAGATTCCCTCCCAGTTCTAAATCTAGCCTACGTGTGTTTTTGCCCCCAGTCTTATCAGAAAAAAAAATGTTCTCCTTTAGGTGTCGAAGCTAGCATTTCTTTTTGGAAACTAGTTCTTTATCAGTTACAATTTGTCCTTTTATTTAGAAAACTTGTGAATCTCAATGGCTCTATAGGCAACATACATTGATATTTATGGTATTTGTATAGCCATATGGGGAGAAAGGATAAAACATTCACATTTAGTTCTTTTAAACATTCGACATATTTCTTAAAAGTTCACTTTTTTTACATAAAAAGTTTTCTTGTTTGTAATGTATGTAAATATGTTTCACATCAAAGCAAGATTTATACATCTTCACCTTACTTGACTTCAGAGGAAATCTCTTTGGTTCAGCACAAAGAACAAGCTCCAAGGAAAAGGCAGTGCTAAATCAAGGCTGGCTCCACACTTGCTCTCCTCCCCAAACCCAAGAACTTTCTGTCTGACCTGTCCTTCCAGCTTTGTCTCACATTACTTCAGTTCCCACACTCTGTGTTCCAGCCAGACTGGCGTTATTTGTTATTCACCAAACCAAACATACCATCTCTAAATACAAATTTTTACACAGATGAGTCCTTTGTGTTCTTCCCACTTACAACCCCAGAATGCCTAGGTTCCTTCAAGGCTTAGTTCAGGGGGCACCACCCATGGGAAGTTTTTTCCTGATCCTCCTAATTGCCAGGACTCTCATCTGTTTCAATTCATCGTGTATTTCTCGAGCAGCAACATAGCCAAGACAAAGTCTTCAGCTTGCAGTAAGGAAGATCCAAGCCCAAGTCTTGCCTTTGATACTTTCCAGTTGCATGACTTTGGACCAGTCACTTAACATCCCTAAGCTTCACTTTCCTCATCTGTTAAATGGAGATAATATTACTAATAGCACAGACCTCTTAAGGTTGTGAGATAAGATATTTTATATGAAGAACTTTGTAAATTGTAAACACTATATGAATGGCAGTTATTATTGTGATGTCTTTGAATCCAATCAACAGAAGGTAAGCCCCTCAAAGGCAAGGACTATTTCATTTTTGTCTGGGCCCCAAGTCCAGTGCCTGGCTATAACTTTTTTTTAATCAGACTACCAGGAACTCCCAACAAGGAAATCCCTTCTACCAATGTAGGTTTCACTTGCTTTACAATTTAAGAGAATTGTCTGGGACCCTGGAAGTTTCAATGACTTGCCCAGGATCACACAGCCTGTATGTGTCTGTGGCAAGACATAAACCCGAGGTTCCTGGCTCCAAAACTCTCTCTCTCTACTATGTTACAGTGTTTCTCAGGCCTAGAACATAGTAGGTACTTAATATATGTTCGTTAAATAGAATTGAATTGATCAAACTTGAATGACTGGCTTATAGACCATGAAAGATTTTTGCCTCAAGCCCCATAACAAATCTAGGAATGAAATTGCTTTTGAAAACTAGAAACACTGGTTTCTCTCCAGAGTTTTAGACACTAGGCTATATTTCCTGATTATTAATCCATTGCAAAAGGAACTCCATCTACCACTGGGACATTAGAGCTGGCTACTGAAAGAGGTCTTCAAACCTCCTTCAAAAGATTATTAAAATCTGGATCTGTCGCTTAATTTTCATTGAACAAATGTCTCACCAGTGGCCACCCCAGGGGAACCCAGTTGCCTTAGACAATCAGGAATTATTGGGTGCTCATATTGGCCTCTTCCACACATCCTTGTTATCTCTTGCTTGGTTCAGCCACCTGACGCCTCTGAACTTATTGGGTTTTAAATGATTTCAAGCCACACCAGGGGCGCTAATCAGCAAATGAAGTTACCGTTATTTAGTTTACTGCCAGTGTCTCGCCCAGCAGGGGACCTAACCCAGCGCAGGCATCTTGAGAATATTACAGTCGAAACTAGAGCATGGGATTTAACATTGGAAATTAGAAGTTGATCCTACTTCTTAAGCAAAATTGAGATTGACAAAATTGAGGTTTATCTACATAAACCCTTAAACAAAGATGTGGTTCTGAATCAAAATTAGGGAACTGAAAAAATGAAGTTAAGGATTTTGCACTATTTAATTTCTTAAAGGAAACTCTTCTGTGGGGAAAGAAAGATATGGAATAAAACTAGCGGGTTTCAGGCTGACTGTAGGAAAAGCAATATGGTCAGGTGGTCCAAAGAATTGCTTGGAAAATTATTTCTGTCATTTCTAACATCAAATACAATCTATATTTGGGTTCTGAGAAATATTACTCATTTAATTGTCTATAACCTTGTAAACAAAGGTCTCCTCATTAATTCTTCCATAGTTAGAACCAAGTTGTCCCCCCTAATTATTCTCCTTGCCGTCCATCTTCAGATTCCTTCCAATGTATCCTCCAATACAACTACTTAATTGATATTTCTAAAACACAGATCTTACCATTTCACTCCCCTATTCATTGTGTTTCCAATGGCTCCCTAATACTTCTAGCATAAAATAGAAATTCCTCAGTCTGCATTCAAGGCCTTTGACAAGATGGCTCCCACCTACCATTCCACAGCTGTTCTATGTTACTCTCCATGTACTCTCTATTGTTGGTTATTTCCTATATACAACATTCAAGCTTCTACTTCTCTGTCTATACACAGCTGGTCCCTCATATCTGGAATGCATTCTTTCATGCCTGCACCTCACAGGATGGAGCTTCCTTCAAAGCACAGTTCAGTTAATATTATCTGCTATACAAAGTCATCCCCAATCTTGCCAGTTATCAGCACTCTCCCTCTCAAAATTACTCTCCTAATTTGCATATATTTGGTATTTACTTATTGTGTATGACTTACATAACCCAAGTAGAGTATAATCCCCTTGAGGGTAGGTACTGTTTTTTTTCTTTGCACACCCAGTTCCTAGAACACAGTGATAATAAATATTCCTCACACTGAATCAAATTGTCTGGAAAAGTCAAGCTCAAATTACAGCTGGTTCCATAGACCTTACCTTCTCTGAAGGACAGAATGAGTTGCCAAGCAAGTTCCTTCCAGTACATAACCTCACAGTGTGTCCATTTAGAAGGTGTTTTCCACTAGAGCATTTCCAAAATTTTAACTGTAGGTCTAAGAAAATAAACATTTGTTTTGGTCAGATTTCAGAAAAAAATAAAATGTCTGCTGAGCAAACTGCTTTTGATGGAAAGTTATGAATTCCAGTTGTATGCCAGCTGAACACAGGGTATCCTAAAGACTTGCAATTGAAATGAAGACCTAACAAGGTCTTTATAAAATGAGGAACTTGGGGAATGAAAAGTCAGGTAATTAACTGGAAGATCTTTGATACAGATAAGACAAATATGATCCATCATCTTATAGACCATTATGACAATTTTATATCTGATGAGAGATTTAATTGGCATCCAGCTTAAAACCCTGACATAATAGTGATATACTACAGGAATTTTTCAAGTTTGCCCTGACTCTCCCTTAGACTGGTGCTCCCAATGATGGTGATTCAAGTTTCTGTTTGGCTGACTATAAAGGCAAATGTATTATAATGGGTCATACTACATGGAGCTGAGCCATCCTGCTAGGTTGGAAAATTCTGCTGTAAATTGATTTTTAAAAAGCCCTTCTGTAATCTAATGTCACAGAGAAAGTGCTACTCCTTTATTTCTGACTCTAATCTCATGCCTCTGCTGCCTTTTTAATGGTTCATATCTCTTGATGATGCTCCATCCTTTTATAGATGTTCATTCTTCCCCAATGAAGCAATTCTCGAAGACTTCTATCTTTAGTAGGAAAAGATGATGTCTTCATAGATATGCAGACTCACTTTAGAATTTCTTAACAAAGTGTTCTTAGCTTAAAATTTGAAGTGCGTGTTCAATGATAAAATTATTGTTTTCTCCAAACTCAAGGAGAGTCTTCATAGAATTCCTGAGTTGGAAGGGATGTCATCACTCATCCAGTCCTAGTTTTACACAAAGGGATCTTGACTACAACATATCTGACATGTGATCATGTGGCATTTATTGGAGACCTGAGACAGAAAATCCTCTCCCTCCCAAGATAGTACAGTCCTCTTTGGGAGAGTTCTCATTTAGTAGAGGTTTTGGTTCACCTCAAAACAAAACAAAGGCTTTGGCTTTCTATTTAAAGTTGAAGTTTTACTTAAAGCATGTGGAATATGTTCTTCTATCAACTTTCTTCTGTTTGCATCAAGCCATGGAGGGGTGAAGATAGCTTGTGCACTTCCTACCTTCCAGCCTGGAAGTATCTGGAAAGTCATGGTGGGTTTTGTTATATCCTTAGATGGATCCTATCTCTTCTGTCTTGAGAGAACCATCTATAAGGAAGGGGGCAGCCTGGGTTGGCAGGAGGAAAAGGAAGAAGAGAGAATTATTTTCTTTATGGATTTGTAAAAATCAACCAGGCCTATAATAAAGTTGGAGAGCAGGGATTCACTTTTTAAAATTGCTCCCTAAACTTCTTCATGAAACAAAAGCCAAACATTTGAGTACCTCTGTCTAATGGGGTGGTTTGGGTGCCAATCATGGAACATGACAGTTTCCAAAAAGTTCAAAATTAATATCACCCATAAAATATGTTTGGGAGGGTAGGGAAAGGAAATAAATTTAGCACTTAAAATCTTAGAAAATGAATGTTGAAAACTAATAAATAAAAAAATGATTTTTAAAAAAATTAATAACCCCTACAGACAACGGTGAGGCACATAATGGACATGAGTAAGTTATACAACATGACAAGTTAGAAACTACATAAAGAATGTCATTAAAGAAATATAGGAGCAAAAGAAGATGGGCTGTTCAAGAAGTGAGAGTGAGAGATAATGACCATGTGCTTCACTGGTATCTTCATGATGTCAAGAGAATGCAAATATTGCCCCCTCCCCAATATACTAAATGGACCCTCTGTGATGAACTTATGGGAAGTCATGAACAAGACAGATATAGATGAGTTACAATATTCATCATTGGAGTTAATATCTATATTGATGATATCATAGATCCATCTGAATATTCTTTGAGTGGTTGAAGTAAATTAGAGGACCCAGTTATTTGGAATAGATCTTTGGACAAGCCAGTTTTCTATGAAGGATTAGCCTTAACGTTTTCTTTGATCTAATTGTCCTTTTTTTTTCTGGTCTAGCTTTCCTACCTAAAGGAATAAGAAGAGACACTACTAGTTTCCCATTGTTTTCAGAATTCACCAACACTACCGTAGCAGAACACATTGGTATCATATAGATAATCAAGTAATCAAAGAAGAAAATATACAAAAGTGGAGCTTTATGATGGCCTGGTTCCTGTTGATGACACCTGAGAACCTTCGGCCAATCAAGATGTCAAAGTTTCAGTGTCATGATCCCTCACGAACCAATTGAATCCCTAAAGAGGGGATCTGGGCAAATCTCTTGATGTTTGCTCCTCACATGGTAGTTTTGTGTTTGGAAGTATTTTAGTCAATAAATAGGTAAAGGGGCCTGATTTAGCATTCACTCCTAAAGAATGTGTGGGTGACCATCATATTATTTGGGGATATCTGAAATCTCTCTGTCCATGGGTAGTTCTCAGTTTTGACATCTTCTTTGGATTAGAGAAGATGTACCCAGGTTTTACGCCTCTAAGTGTTCCTGTCTCTTGAAACTGTGACTTCTGGGAATCATTTCTTACCTGGGCTATTCCCTGAATAGGCGTTGCCTCAGACAAAATGAGACCTAGGAGGGAACCTTAGCTTAAAAAAAGGGCAAGGTCTCCCACTGTACACAGAGCCATCTCCAATCATCCTAATCTATGTCTTACCACTGGACTTAAATGGCTCTGTAGGAGATAGTGAGGCAGGTGACTTTGAACAACCCTGACACTTAAATCCAATTCACTTGGAAGTCAAGACATCACCTTCCTGATGTCGTTGGTCCTCTTAGAGAACCAAGGAAAAACAATTCAGGAATCAACAATTGAAACTAGGGGTGTTTAGCCTGGAGAAGTGAAAATTTAGGGAAAACAACAGCAATCTTCAAGGATATAATTCAATTTTTTGTTTTTGTTTTGTGTTTGTATCCCTGGTGCCTTGCTTTTTGAATTGAATTCATTCACTTATTCAATAAACACTTTATTAAGTTTCTCCTATGTGCCAGACATTGGGTTAGGTGTTAGGGATAGAAACAGAAACAAAAGACAGTCCCTAACTTTAAGGAGCTTACAGTCTAATGGTAAAGAAAACATGCAAATTAATATATACAAAACTAACTACATATAAAATATATAGGAAATAATTAAAAGATGGAAGGCACTGGAATTAAGAGGGGTTTGGGGAAGCTTCCTATAGAATGTGGGGTTTTAGTTGAGACTAAAGGAAATCAGAAAACCAGTAGTCTCAGAAAAAAAGGAAAGTGATCCTGGTATGGTGGACAGTCAGAGAAAGTACCCAGCACTGAAATGAGTGTCTTGTTAGTGGAACAGCCAAGAGGCCAAAGTCACTGAATCAAATGGTATGTGTCCAGAAGTAAGGTGTAAGAAAATCAGAAAAGAAGGAAAGTGCAAGATTAGCTTTGAATGCTAAATAGAGCACCTGGTATTTGCTCCATGAAGCAAATAGGAAATCACTGGAGTTTGTTGAGTAGGAGATGTGACAAGATCAGATCAGTGATTTAGGAAAGCCACATTAGTAGATAATGGAGAATAGATTGGAGTGGGAAGAGACCTAAGCCAGGCAGACACATCACTGAGCTATTGTGGTAATCAAGGAATGAAGTGATGGCCCACACTAGAGTGGTGGTAGTATCAAAGGAGAGAATAGGGCATATTTAAGAGACTTTGCAAAGGTGAAATCAATAGACCCTGGCAATAGCTTGTATATAAGAGGTGAGAGATAGTGAAGAATTCAGGATGACTCCTAGGTCATGAGCCTGGGGGACTGGAAAGATGGTGCTGCCCTCTACAATAATAGGGAAGGTGGGACAGAGAGGAGTGATTTAAAGGAAAAAGATAATGAGTTCTGTTTTGGAAATATTGAATTTAAGATGTCTACTGATCATTCGGGTCAAGATGTCTGAAAGGCAATTGGAGATGAGAAATTGGTCATCAAGAGAGAGATTAGGGCAGAAAACTTGAATCTGAGAATCATTAGCATAAAGATAATTAAACCCATGGGAGCTGATGAGATCACCAAGAATACAAGCAGAGAGGAGGGTCCAGAATAAAACTCTGTGGAACACCTCTGTTTAAATGGTGTGATCTGGAAGTTGATCCATCAAAGGAGATTTGAGAAGGAGCAGTCAGATATGTAGGAGGAGAACCAGGAATGAGTGATGCCTTGAAATACTAGAGAAAGGAGAGTATCAAGGAGGAAAGAGTGATCAGCGGTATCAAAGACTGAAGAGAGGTCAGGGAAAATGAGAACTGAGAAAAGATCATTGGAGTAGCAAGTAAAAGATTATTAGTCAATTTAGAAAGAGTACTTTCAATGGAATGATAAGGTCAGAGGCCAGATCATAAGAGGTAAGAAAAGAATGAAAAGAGAGAAAGATGGAGACACATATTGTAAACAACCTTTTGGAGGAATTTGACTTAGTCTACTTGGCCATAGAAAAGAAAAGCA
Source organism: Potorous gilbertii (assembly GCA_028658325.1). Taxonomy (NCBI): domain Eukaryota; kingdom Metazoa; phylum Chordata; class Mammalia; order Diprotodontia; family Potoroidae; genus Potorous; species Potorous gilbertii. The sequence continues at coordinate 31,847,762 of CM053772.1, forward strand.
AGGAACAATAGGTAGAGGTTACAGAGAGGAAGATTTGGGCTCAAATTAAGGAAACATCTCTAAATAATGTGGGTTATCCAAAATTTAGCTCCATTTAATAGACACTGAATATTTACTATGTCCAAGACAGCATCTTAAGTGCTGGAAATACCAAGAAAAGATGCATAGTATCTTTGAGGAGTCATTCTAGTGGGAAAAGTAGAATGGCCCACTTCCAGAATTACCCATAATTTATAAACAGAAAAGGTTTAAATATAGATCCCCAGGATGCTCCAAGAAAGACCTCCTCCCAAATTGACATACAGCCATTAATGAATGTGTACAGTGCAGATATGAACTTTTCAACCAGTTCTGCTCATTCTAACTGTACTATTGCCTAATTCACATTTTCTCACTTTGTCTACAAGAAAAGCATAAATGACTTTGTCAAACAGTTGGCTGAAGTCTAGGTATTTATAACTATAATATTTCCATGATTGATTAGTTTAGAAACTCAATTTAAAAAATTGAAGCAAGGTTAGTCTGGTATGACCTGTTCCCATTTAAGTCATACTGGCTTTGTGCCAGGTGCATTTTTTTCCCCACAGAACTAGCTCTGAAAAGAAGCCCAATTCACATTCAGCCAAGACATCACTCTCCTGCCTGAGGCTACTGGTTCCCTTCAAGAACAAAGGACCAGTGACAACCAGTGGCTTTTGAGAATTATTTAACTTCCTATCAGTAACCCTCCCTTGCATAATAATGTTCTAGAATTTTGACAGGAATGGAAACCAAGCCCATGGACCTGAAGACAACAAACTCCAAACTCATTTTTTTTTAATTTGAAAATTGCATCACTGCTCCTTCCACCTTTTAGCACCTCTCCATAGTCTATCAGAGATCAGTGGATGGCCATTGGTGACACTGATCAAACTTCTTAGGGCCCTAAAGTATTACTTTTCTAGATCTGGTGATGTTTAGTCATCAAAGGCTGGTAACCATTCTTTCCTTTAGATTTCAACTTCCTGTTAGCTATTTTTCTTCTGTCTTCTCCAGGCCCAAGATCATTTACAGTACACAAAACAAAAACATAGTCCCTGACCTCATGGAGCTTGCAGTCTAGTAAGGAAAAAAGAAACAAACTATTGAAAGGAAAATTCTTCATTTGGGCTTTCATCCTTTCTCAAGACAAAGAGAATTCAAAAGATTTTATTATAAATACATCAAGGTAAACACATTGACAGGCAGATCAGGGAAAATCAGCAATGGCTTTAAGGTGGGGACAACTTTTGTAGGAAACTTTAAGACAATCGAGATAGGTCCATCTCAGCAAAAGAGACTGGGTCCTTAAATCTGAATTCCTGCCCAAAGTAGCCAGAATGTGACAGTTTGAGGATAGGGATGGCTGACAAAGAACAGGCGACACAAGAAGCTGCAGACTTCACATCTACTTCCCCTCCAGAACCTCCTCCAACACTGATTGATAAGCTGGGCTGGGAACAATGGGTAACTGGGTCAACATAACACTAATCTACAATAATGTCCAATAAGTATCTTACAGAGTTATGGGACAGAGTTCTGTGTAAGGTCTCTGGAAATAGATCACTACTGATGGGATGCAAGGCATAATGTAGGGGGTAACATTTTAGTTGGGCTTTAGAGAAGTATAGGGATTGAGCAGGCAAAATGGTATAGGAAGAAATTTCCAGACATGTAGAATAGTATTACATATTATATAATAGATTAAAGTATATGCAAATTAAACATAAAACATATTAAAATGGAATTATAATAAGTATTTATTGATTATTAAGCATCTATTGCCAGGTAGTGGGGTGATTGCTGGGAAGATAAATACAAAACTGAGATAACTCCTTACCTTCAAGGGAATTATATCCTAATAGGGAAACTAATAAAATGGTGTCCCAAAAGGCAGTGGTCAGTGGGATCACAGGGAAGTTGACTGGCATACCCTTTCCAAAAATAATGACAATTATTCTTCCTAGAGAAAGGAGGAAGAACGTCTTGGACATGTGCCCGAATATGGCTAAAGGGTAGATGGTAAAATGTCCCAGGTAGACGGATATGATGGGGCTGACTAGGTGTAATGAATCACTCACCAATCAGGGCAGGGCAGGGCCAAGGTAGAGTTTCAAATTTAAGTCCATTAATGTCCCCAGGCACAGTCTCTCTAAATCTGGTCTAGAGCGCTTTGCTCCTGGTAGAGTGTGTTTGACATCTCTGAGTTATAGGATTGTTCTCTGAGAGCCCTTCCAAGTCTATTGTGTGTTTCTGTGAGTCTATGAAATTTCTGGTTGTTGTAAATAGTCATATATCTGGTCTGGTGGATAGACAGCTAAGTCAGGGGTCAGGAAGACCTAGGTTCAGATTTTGTCTCAAACACTTACAAGCTGTGTCTGGGCAAGTCATGGACAAACTTCAATGAGTCTTCATTTCCTCTTCTATAAAATGGGAATAATGACAGCACCTCCCTCACAGAGATGTTGGGAGAAGTGAATGAGATAATATATGTAAAGCAATTTGCAAGGCTTAAAGCACTACACAGATTTGAGCCATTACCATCTTCATTAACAGGCATTTTCTCGGAACCTTCTACATATGCATATGTACCCTCTACATAACAAAGGGGGGTCATTTTCTATCCATCTATTTCAAAGATCTCAAATAGAGCTCAAATTCTGAGTGCTGTCTTGACCCAAAGTTAAATCTTTCTTATTAACAGAAGGTTAACAGAAAACAAGAATTCTTCACTTCCTCAATTTTTACTGTGTAAAGCCTTAAAAGGAAGCCGTCATTTTATATTAAAGTATTGGGACAGTAGCCTTTGAAAAAGATGTACAATCTAATTAAAACGGGGAGATTATCCTCCCTTGGAATATTTGCAAAGCCTAGAAAGGTAATTTAATGAAATGTATACAATTTTATCTGGCTTTAATTTTTAATGAAATAATTTATAATAAGTGTCCTTCATACCTATTCCCCTCAATTACCTGCATTAGCCAAATGGAGACACCTGTTTACAAACAGACAGAAACTGGGGGCGAAGCTTTGTGGTAAGGAGAGGACTGGGGCATTAACGAAGCACACCAGCAATCCCCTTTTCCTTTTATTTAATATCACATTTGAGCTTGGATAGGGATTAGTCCCTGCTTGAGGTCTCATAAGTACAAAAAAAAAAATCAGATAAGCTGGAGATTCTTGTGAACATGCTTTCCAAATTAGCTCATGGAGCAGAGCCTGTGGATTCTGGGGATGTTAGGATGTCCAGAACAGTACTTACATACCCAAGAATCAAAAATATCCAATTTCCATTATAATGAAACACAAAATAGCCTGTTTCATAATGCAGGACACATGGTCCGAAAGAGTCCTAGATTCTTCCTGTTGTACCTCCACATCCTAGAAATTGTTCACACATCTACATGCTTGCACATGTACATGCCTTCCATAACCAGATTGGTATCTTGCAATTTCATTACATGGGATAGGAAGCACTTCATATCTAATAGTCTCTTTTTAGGACAAATTTAGCTCTCTTAGCTAAAGAGAGAAGGGGAGAAGGACTTGGACCCTGGGATGCCAGCTCATAGGGATAAGACAGAGATGCCATGATGGAGTGTGGGTAGGATTGCATTAAAGGAGGGATAACAACTGATCTAGATAACCAATCAACTGGGGATTGCTGCTGGGAGGAAGTATGTCATTTAATATATAGCTTTAATTATTCTTACCATCTAGATGCAAAACTTAGTTGTACCTAAGCTGCTAAGGGACTGCCAGGGCTATCAGTCTTGAGGTGGTCTTCTCTATATAACTCTACCTGCTTAATTGGGACATTTTTGAAATTATTGAATGGAAAGGAAACATGATATGGCAACCATGTCCTACTATTAACTGTCTGGACGAGTTGGGGGGAAGTAGAGGCAGAGATCTTAATAGTTAAATAATTTCCCTCATGTATAGGCAGTGTTCCTGGTAGGTTGTGAACTGGCCTTGGAATCAGAAAGGACTGAATTAATTTCCTGTCTCAGATACATAGTGACTATGTGACCTTTGGCTAGCAATTTAATATTTTAGTGTCCCAGGAAATGCTCTAAGACTTTTAACTTCATAGAACACACTGATCTGTCTGGGTAGAGGAATCCCATCATCGGGATTTCCTTTTCAAATATTCAAACATTCAAATGGGTTTATGATATTACTGATTCATGAGTTCCCTCCAATGATGGAGATTGGACCCATTTACCTCTTCTTATCTTCTGAGACTTGTTCATAATTTTCCAAAAGTTCACGACAGTGGGGCAAAAGTGGGTAACCCAACATGCTGGAAGTCTTCCTCTCCTTTCCCTGCTATCATGACATCACTGATGAAGTACTCTGACTTTCTGTCATTGGTTGCTTTTGTTTTTTCCCCCATCTTCTATCTCTTCCTGGCAGATCTGTGATGAGGTCCATTATTCCTCTTGTTCCTTGGCGTTTATGGCTAGCTGTATATTGCACACTGCTCCCACCCGCAGCATTCCACTGCCCAAATGTGATACTTGTTTTTAGTTCTTTGGAGCACTCCATGTTTCATGGCGCTATTATGGTTGTTGTTCAGTCATTTTCAGTCATGCTTGACTTTTTGTGACCCCATTTGGAGTTTTCTAGACAAGGATACTGGAGTTTCCTTCTCCATTTCCTTCTCCAACTCATTTTATAGATGAGGAAACTGAGGCAAACAGGGTGAAGTGACTTAGCCAGAATCACACAGTTAGTAAGTGTCTGACATCAGATTTGAATGGTAGGATGAGTCTTTCTGACTCCAGGCCCGGCACCCTATCCACTGAACCACATAGATGCCCCTTTGACTGTGCTATAGCACACCCATAAAATTTAATACTGGGGAACTGATTAGGGATATTTCTGTTACAGCTTCCAAGGATTTTAGAATTATCTTGATGTGTGAATGGGATACTCTTGGTATAAAAAAGCTTATAAGGCAACATTTTTCCTATAGGGCATCATTTTTTTTTCATAATCAAAAAAATAAGCACAATGCTAGCTTATATTATGTTCTCTACACTGCTGGCCAATTGTGAATCAATAAAAGATGTAGTTCCATTATTAGATAATGCTAGTGAAAACCTGCTTTGCCTTTTACTATTTCAGGTATAGATGGCATTTAAAAATGTTTTATATAGATGGGAATTATGAACATATTATAGTTACTTATGATCTCAGTCAACTTTTTTTCCATTCTATTATATTCCAAGATTTTTTTTCTCCTTGCCTTTGGTATCTTTATCTCCAGATACCTTCTATATCAGTCTTTGAATGACCTCCCAAATATATGCACTCATCATGCATCTTCTCTTTACATACTTGGGCTTATCAAGCTGATTATGCCATCTTTGTTTCCTTTAGTGCTACTGATATCTCCTCCCTAAGCACCTCTGGGAGTGTGATGTTAGGAGATCCAGGTACAGTGGTTCCTCTGTTGGTAGAAGAAACAGTTTGCTGATTTTGCAGATCTTTTCTATCTTTCTTGTACTTATAATCTTTTCATTTTCATCCTTGAATGATATTGGGATGACTTTACTTATTTAGCTATTTTGACAAGCTCTCTTTAAATTATTGTACTGCACAGATTTTCTCTGCTTTAGGAGATAGTACTGCCCACAATCATCCATCCTGTAGGATTTTACAAATAAGTTTGATTTTGCTTCTTTTTTCACTTTTGTCTTATTTTTGTGGCCAAAGCAATTCAACCTCCCCATCATTTACATAACACTCTATACTAAGCAGTTACAGTGGTAAAGTGGTGGAGATCCAGGCTGAAGGTGATAGAAATCAAATAGATTTAGGCAATCAATACACTCCTGTTTCAAAGCTAAATGTATACTAGATGTATGATGCTTGTTCAATGAGGGAGGGCCTGAATCATATCAATCTTGATGCTATGAACATAAATGAAAACAGAAGAAAGAAAAATGTTGTACCTAACTGTTAGGATGTTAGGATGACTTACTAGGACAGAGAGTGAAATGAGTTAGCAGAGTGATCGTGATAGTGAGCTCTGACATATACAGAGAAGGTAAAAGAAAAATTTTTTCATGGGACACTTGATAACCATGTATTCCAGTTAATGCCAAGTACATGCCAAAAAGACAATCATGAAAGTATAGGCAGCATGTACTCCAACATTGGTGACTGAGAATTAGTAGTAGAAAAAAATCTATGAATAATTTCTTAAGACTATTCAAATCAAATCAACATAATCTCTGACATTTCAATGCAAAAACTGAAAAAGGAGAATTATATGGGAAGGTTTGGCTCAGGAGAAAACAATGCTATTGCTCAAAGAGACAGTTTAAACAGAAGTCTTATGTTTCTATATCCTGAATACTTAATTTTTAAAAATTTTAAAAGGAATAATAAGATATGGACAAGATGAACACTAAAAAAAACCAACAACTATATTTTGCCAAACAGGACCAAAAAATCTTACCATTAATGCATTAGATGAGATCATTGACTCAGTAGACCTAAGAAAAGAATTCATATTTTTTAGAAAAGATTGATGAAAAATACTCTGCGTAATGAAAAAACAATTTAAATCCGAACTATTAAAAAGATTGGTGGTCTTTTTTAAAATGGGAAATTGACAACAGAAATGGCATAGATTAACTATGATAATTTCATTTAGAAGTTAACCCACAATAAGGAGAATAAAAAATCTGAGAAAGTAACCTTATTCAGCAAACATCAAACATTCTCATTTTTAAAAAAATTTAAAACAATTTTATTTAAAGTTTTGAGTTTCAAATTCTTTCTCTTCCCCACCATTCCTGTCCCCAAAAAGGTAAGCAATCAGATACAGTTATACATAGGCAATTATATAAAACATTTTCATATTAGTCATTTTGTATAAGAAGACTCAAATAAAAGGAAAAGAAATGAAAGAAAGTGAAAAATAGCATGCTTCAGTCTCTATTCAATCAATAATAGTTCTTTCTCTGAAGACAAATAGTATGTTTCATCATGAGTCCTTTGGGACTGTCTTGGATCATTGTATTACTGAGAATAGCCAAGTCATTCACAATTCTTCATCAGACATTGCTGTTACAGTGTATAACAGTATCCTAGTTCTGTTCACTTCATTATGCATCAGTTCATGTAAGTCTTTCCAGGTTTTTCTGAAATCATCCTGCTTGTCATCTCTTACAGCACATTAATATTCTATTACAATTATGTACCACAGCTTGTTTAACCATTTCCCAATTGATAGGCATCCCTTTGATTTCCAGTTCTTAGCTCCCACAAAAGAAGACTTGCTAGAAATGTTTTTGTATAGTTAGGTTCTTTTTCATTTGGGGGAGGAGGTCTTTGAGATATAGACCTAGAAGTGGTATTTCTGGATCAAAGGGTAGGAACAGTTTTATAGCCCTTTGGACATAGTTGAAAATTGCCCTCAAGAAGATGGGATCAGTGCACAACTCCACCAACAGTATATTAGTGTCTCAGTTTTCCCATTTCCCCTCCAGCATCCAAAATTTTCCCTTTTTTGGCCTATTAGCCTCTCTTATGGGTGTGAGGTTGGGCCCCAGAGTTATTTTAATTGGCATTTCTTTGATCAATTGTGATTTAGAGTATTTTTTCATATGACTATATACAGCTTTAATTTCTTTGTCTGAAAACTGTTTATTCATATCTTTTGCCATCTATCAACTGGGGAATGACTTGTATTTTTTATAAATTTGATTCAGTTCTCTATATATTTGAGAAATGGGGCCTTTATCAGAGACACTTGCTGCAATTTTTTCCCAGTTTTCTGCTTTCCTTACAATTTTGGTTGTATTGGTTTTGTTTGTACAAACCTTTTTTAATTTAAATAATCAAAATGATCTATTTTACATTTTGCAATGCTCTTCATATCTTCTTTGGTCCTAATTCTTCCCTTTTCCATCAATCTGATGAATAAACTAGTCCTTGCTCTCTTACTTTACTTATGTTTAGATATAGATCAATTTTAACCTTATCTTGGTATATGGTGTGAGATGGTGATCTACACCTTGTTTCTGCTATACTGTTTTCCAGTTTTCCCAGCAATTTTTATCAAATAATGAGTTAACATCTGACATTCTTACCAGAGTCAAGAGAGCTAGGAGCCCTTGATACTGTAAAAATCATAGGTCTAGAAAAAAGAATAAAACAAGCAGAAAATGACACTTTCTCTTATCCCCATTGTTTCTAAAGTTCTGTAGCTCATTTATACCTACACCAACATATAGTCTAAAAAGGGAATCAGACAAGGCTCAATAGAGTGGTGAGAAGGGGTTTGGAGAAAGAATTAAATGACATGAATTCACAGCAATGTGGCTTCAGTAGAAAGAAAACTGGAAGTCTGAGTTGAATCCCAGCTAGGTCATATATTTCCTCACTGTATGATGTAAGGAATATAATTTCATCTTTATAAGATTCTTTTTCTTCCTCTGTAAAATAGAGATAATAAGATTTATACAATTTACATAAGGGGGTCTATGGGGAAAGTAACTTGTAGATCTTCAAGCTTTTTGTTCAATCTGAGTCTATGTGTTCAAAAGCGAACCTACTCTTTTCCCATCTAAACCGAGACATCCACCAATGTTTCCTTTTTTTTTTTTTGAGGGTACCACCATCCTTCTAGTCACCTAATTATGCAACTTTGGAGTTGTCCTAGATTCTTCTTCTTCTTGTCTAATTCACCTTTCTGTAAAGAGATGTATAGCATTCTTTTGAGTCTCTACTAAAACCCCACCATCTAAGGAAAGTTTCCCCCAAATTCTCCTAAGTACAAAGTCATCCCTCCGTTATCCCTAATGATCCTGTATTCAGCCTGCTTTGCGTTTATTTGTTTACATATTGTCACTTCAATTAGATTGTAAGCACCTTCAAGACAGGGACTCTCTTTTTCTTTTTCCTTGTTTCAATACTAGGCACTCTAAATGTTTATTGTTTGATTGAATTGTCCTCTGGGAGTAATACAATAGTGTGATAGCATAAATTTTCTGCTGGTTCTTCTCATTACACTCTATATCAGTTCATATGTCTTTCCCAGGTTTCTCTAACATTATCTCCTTCCTCATTTCTTAAAGCACAATTGTATTCTATTATATTCATATGGTTAGCATTGTACTTTTTTCCCCTCTATGATCCAATATGAAACCACTTATGTCACATTACAGAAACAACCGTTAGTATAAGTGATTTCATATTTGACCATATAGAACATATAAACATATAAACTCCTTCTAGACAAAAATAAATTTTTTTTATTACTAAAGTAGTGCTTTGCATAGTGTTATGCACACACACATGAACACATTGGCTAGGTTGAAATGAAAAGTTAGGAATCAGTACATTTGGTTATAAACCAGTTAACTATATTTATGTTCCTGAGACATTTCCAGTCCTAATGTGTTATTAGTAGTTAATCAAAATGTTTACCATCTGTAAATGATGAATAAACATCCAAAGTAAAAGTGCAAATCAATAGAACTGGATTTAAGAGAGGGTATTAAGACAGATTTTTCCTTGTGGGCATCCATCTATTACTTCAGCTAAAGATATATAATCCCCCCAAAATAAAATTTTTTGATGAGTTGGGCAAATTGTTTTTCTGGATAAAATGGCTGGCTGCCTAAATATTTCACTTTTCAACCAATTGTGCTATGTCTCCTTGTAGATAACATGAAAAAATATAAAGATTCACCTCCTATCATATTCTCAATCCATTTCTTGCTTGCAATAGAGCAGTAAATTTGAGAATAGAGGAATGTGTCCTGTCAAATAATATATTCCTTTGGAAAAATTTGGGGTTTTTTTTAAAGGAATTGTTCAATGTCTAGAAGCAAATGAAAGGAAAGTACCTTTAGTTTTTGTAGCAAAAAAGGAAGAAATTCATAATACACGAACTTAAAATGTTTTGAAATCATATTATAAATTATAAGTTGTCTAAGACAGCCATGGAAAGAAATTCATTGGAAGTGACATTATTGGAAATGAAATTTACATTATTGGAGACTCAATGTGAATGATGCAAATGTATTTCTTCCTTTTAAGCAATGAGACATGGATCCAGACAATAAAGAAAACTTTTTTGAAAAAGGAATTCTTCAAATCAATTAAAAGCCATTAAACTTTTATTTACCTTTTTATTTAAAGGATTAAAAATCATTCAGTAACTACCAATTTGCCCATTGATCACCTTTTGGTGGCCATATTTTACCATCAAATAGATCATAATATAAGCAAAACAGCATTTTCCTCTTTAAAACGTTTAAATAGGTCAGAGAGTATTAAGACAATAGCCCTTCACTCTGATGTGTCTCTTATCATTTCTTGTGTTCTTCATAAGGATAGTTCAGTTCGTTACTTTAAAAGGTGGATTTTTGGACTCTAAATGTTACAGATATTTAAATCTATCCACGAAATGTTGAAATATCATGTTATTGCTTTACAATTTATAGCAGAAAAGTAAACTTGGTGTTAAATGTTATCTCCCCAAGACTGGGCATAGGAACAATTGGATTACTTCATTTTATAAAGAGAGATTACCAGAATTTGGTATAATATTATGAACTCAATCCCCAGAAAAAAGTGTTGGTGTTGAAGAACAATATTTTCTGTTACCAATTAGACTTGCACTCTATCTTTGATTGTGACTCACAGGAATATTTCCCAGTAGTTCAACTATTACAGCTATGACTGCCTGAGACTTACATCCTCACAACTACTGACTTCAGAAATGCAGTTCAACTCAAATAAAAAATGCTTTGGCTAGATCTTGGTTTGGCCTTTGAAGGACCTAAGTTTAGCATTAAGAACTCAAAAATAATGTGAGAAATATAGGGGAGATAAAGTAGGAACACCATAAGGCTAAAATCTATAATGAATTACAGCCTCAAAAGTGAAAAACAGGTGAAAAGGCCCACGAAAGGGCACAGAGACTCAATCGTAAGAAGGTTATTATAGTAATATAGATAGAAGTTCAATTTACTGTCAATTAAGATAGAATATTCAAAAGAAAAATTGATTTGGGAAATGAATATTTACATGTTTAAGAAGATAGTGTCTGATGATGGAATTTGGATTCCTCACTAATAACTTTCAATATGGAAATGATGGGTTCCTAGCAAAGGTATAGAGAACTCTAAACGAGAGACAGTAAAAATACATTTGCCTAAAGATTTGTGAATCTAATCAAGATGGTTTTAAATCACTTTTTAAAAAAAGTCTAGAATACATTATTTTAAAAAATTACTTTGATAACTGTTTTTAATATAGTTTTCTTCTAATCCTATGTATTTAATTTTACATATTTAAAAAAATTACATTCGACAGGTTTCACCGGACTACAAAGTATCACACACACATTATATACTTATACATGTATGTGTATGTATATATATGGATCAGTGGAGAAGATTAGGTACATGATACACAGTAGAACATGATTGTAGTAATTTAGTGTTTGATAAGTCCAAAGAGCCAAGTTTTGGAAATAAGAACTCATTATTTGACATGTCCTGCTGGGAAGGCTGGAAAAGCAGTTTGGCAGAGATTGGATATAACCCAACTTCTCACACCATATACCAAAATAAGGTCAAAATATGTACATGATTTAGATGTAATGGGTGATATCATAAGCAAATTACGGGAGCATATAATATTTTATGTGTAAGATATATGGATAAGGGAAAATTTTATAACCAAACCAGAGATGGAGAGTATCTCAGGATGTAAAATGTGTACCTTTGATTATATGAAATTTTAAAGTTTTTGAATAAACAAAATCAGTGCAGCCAAGATTAGAAGGAAAGCAGAAAACTGGGAGGAAAAAATTATATCAAGTTTCTCTAATAAAGGCCTCATTTCTCACATATATAGAGATCTAAGTCAAATTTGTGACAACACATGTCATTCTGCAGTTGACAAGTGGCTAAAGGATATAAATAGGAAGTTTTCAGAAGAAGAAATCCAAATATACTATAGTCACAGGAAAAAATAATTAAATCTTTTAAACACTTAAATCATGCAAATTGGAACAACTCTGAGGGACTACCTCACATCTATCAAATTGGCTAATATAAAAGAAAGGGTTGAAAAGGATGTGGGAAAGTTGCAATACTAAATGTACTGTTGCTGGAGTTGTGAACTGATGCAATCGTTCTGGAGAGCACTTTTGGAACTATACACAAAAGATTACAAAACTCTGCATATCTTTTGACCCAGCAATACTACTACTAGGTCTGTATCCCAAATAAATTGTTTTAAAAAGAAAAAAGACCTATATGTAAAAAATATATAATTATATCAGCTCTATTCGTGGTGGCAAATATTGGAAATTCAGGTGACACTCTTCATTGTGGAATGGCTAAACATTTGTGATTTGTGAGGGAATATGATTGTGCTATAAGAAATGATAAGCAGGATAGGATGGAGGGAAATACAGTAATAGGAACTGTGAAAAAAATGAAGCAATTCTCTCTGATGATGGTGTCATTTCTCAAACATACAGAGAAAAGAATCAAATTTATAAAAAAAAAAAGAGCCATTCCCCAATTGATAAATGATCAAAAGATATTATCAGTTTCCAGGTGAGATAATCAAAGCTATCTATAGCCACATTAAAAAAAAACTTTAATTCACTATCAGTTGGAGAAATGTAAATTAAAACAATTCTGAGGTACTATTTCGTACCTATTAGATTGGCTAATAGGACAGAAAAGGTAAATGACAAATTTTGGAGAGGATGTGGGAAAAATGAAGCATTAATGCATTATTGGAGGAGTTGTGAACCATTCTCCAGAGTAATTTGGAGCTATGACCAAAGGGCTATAAAACCATGCATATACTTGGACTTAACAATGTCAGTATCCCAAAAGAGATTATGAAAAAAAGGAAAAGGACCTATATGCATAAAAATATCTGAAATGTCTCATTTCTGAGGGCAAAGAATTACAAATTGAGGAGATGCTCATCAATTAGGGAATGTACAAACAAGTTGTGGTATGTGATTATGATGGAATATTATTATATTATAAGAAATGATGAGCAGGATGCTCTCAGAAAAACCTGGAAATATTTGCATGGGCTAGTGCAAAATGAAATGTACTGTGTACAAAGTAACAGCAATATTGTAAGATGATCAGTTGTGAATGACTTAGCTCTTCTCAGAAATACAATGATCTAAGAAAAATGAAAGATTTATGATGAAAAATACCATCCATCCCCAGAGAAAGAACTGATGATATCTGAATACAGACTGAAGCATACTCTTTAAACTTTATTTTTCTTGAGATTTTTTTTTTGTCTATCTTTTCTTTCACAACAGGACTATTGGGGATTTGTTTTTTCATGCCCACGTATGAATAACCTATATCCAACTGCTTGTCTTCTCAGTGCGTGGGGAGGGGGGGGCAGGGTAGGAATGGAGGTAGCAGGGGGGAAAGAGTAAAGGAGAGAATTTGGAACTCAAAAAAAGTTTTAAAAACTAAATGTTGAAAATTGTTTTCACACGTAACTGTATAAATTTTTAAATAAATAAATAAGAAATGATGAGCAAATTGCTTTCAGAAAACCTGGCAAGACTTAGATGAACTGATGGAAAGTGAATTGAACAGAACCAGGAGAACACTGCACACCATAACAGCAATATTGTATGAATGACCAACGATGAAGCTACTCTAATCAATACAATGGTGTAAGAAAATTCCGAAAAACTCATGATAAAAAGTGTCACCCACCTTCAGCAAAAGAACTGCTGAAGTCTCAATGCTTTACTTTAAAAAAAAAAATTTATTTTTCCTGGTTTTTCGGTTCATGTTTTCTTTCAAAAGATGACTAATATGGATATATATTTTGCATGGCCACAGATATATAAAAACTATATCAAATTACTTGCCTTCACAATGAAGGTTGAGGGCAGAGAAAGAGAATTTGGAATTCAACATTTTAAAAAAGAAATGTTAAAAAAAAAGTCTATTGTAATTGGGAAAAAATATTTAAAAAATTTTTGCCTCAGCTTTTTCTATACCAAAGTACCAAGTATGAGTAAAAAAAAAAAAAAAAGAAAAGAAAAGAAAAAGTAAGCAAAATCCCAAATCCTAAATTCCATTTAGCGGGTATAACTGTAACTGATCGGGAAAAGGTTCATTATTGTTATTTGGCTCGGGAAAGGTGTAACATTTCAAAGAAAAAATCAAAGTGGTGAGGAGCAGCTTTATATATGCATATATTCGTCTAAGTAAATCCAGGAACCTGAGGGAAGAATCAGAATGGAGGAAATTCTGTGCGAGGAGGAGAACAGAAATGATGTAGTTCATTAAAGGGTTATATTACAGACCAGAAGGTCTGTATGTAACCTTCTTAACATAACACCTAAGCAGAAGAAATATGGTAAGTATTTTGGCAAATAACCCCAATTTTCTACAAAAATAGTATATTTGTTTTCAGTTATGCACTTATCTATGAGTTGTGTTTGTGCCAAAAGTTATAAATGAGTGATTCGTATCAATGAGATGATTTTATCCTTAATATTGAAGTGTCAAAGAAAATCACTGGATCCTTCCGTCAAGAAGTAAGTGGTTAGTGAAGACTCAGCAGGCACTTTGAGGACAAAGGATCCCACCATCAAAGTTTGTAACAGAATAGAGGACATATAGCCAACATTTTAGTGGAACAGATTTCAATGACCCCCACCCCCAAAAAAAGATGAAATCCAAAGGCCAAAGATGTTGAGAGGGAAGTTAGTCCAGGAGTGATAGGAAATACTCAAGAATCAAATTCTGCAGATACAAGCAGAAATGATTTTGAGGAATTGGGGTAAGAAGAATGGGAAAAGGAGACCAATGTGGTTGCAAAGAGAACACATCAGCACCTTCAAAGTTTTTTAAAATAAAAGTATAGACTGTGGAACCAATGTTAAGAAACTAAGGATAAGTACAGAAGAATAACTTTGTCATATAACATTTTATTATTAAAAGCCCAGAGCTGAGGTTAAAAATTAATACTAAAAGCAAAAAATGGGGGTAGGGGTGGAGAGTTAGAACTATGTAAGAGGCAGAAGAAGAAATGATAAGACCACTGTATGAGCTCAGTGGATGATGCTAATGGCCACACTTGCTTCAAATCTAGAACTTTTTCCAGGATGCCACTTTGACCAATACAGGTTCTCTTCATAAGTCATTTAGGGGGTATCTATGATATTAGCTGGGGGCAAGGGGGGCGGGAATGCCAAAAAAGGTTTTATAGATCCCTCCCTCTTGATAATATAGAAAGTATTTATACTATGAGTATTTACTGATTGATAAAATGTATGATGGCAAAAAAGTTACCATTAATTCAGTAATCCTTTCAAATGAACTATCAATCATGACACAATCTATACACATTTAAAACATAGGGGTACCCGTATGTGCCAGATATATTTATTGTCTGCAGACCATGTGCTTACTTATGGATCCACATGCCAACTCATGAACTCTTTGCTTTCTAATTTTTTTTTAATTTTTAAAAATTTTCTAATTTTTTAATATGCATATTCAATTAGGCGAGACCATAGATCTTTTAGCTCTAGTTTCCCAGCAATTTGCTCAGTTCTGTATTCTCTTTTATTCTTTTCCTTAGACTCATCTAAAACGGAAAGAGAGATATTGCTCCTCTACCATTTTATTTCTGTCTATGCCTTCTTATAGGTCAGTTGGTTTCTTTTTTATGAATGTAGTTGCTAAGTTATTTGGAGTATATAAATTTAATATTGATATTGGTTTGTCGTCTATATTTCTTTTCAACATAATGTAGTCTCTTTTTTGTTCCTTTTTACAATGTAAATTTTCTTTTAAATTTCCTCCAAACCATAACTGCAACTCCTGACTTTTTAAATTTACCTGATGCAAAATAAATTCTTCCTGCTACTCATTTTTATTCTATGAATGGCCTCATTTATGGGTTTGTTTCTTGTAAACAATAGATTTTCAGGTTAGCTATCACTCTTTTTCATTTTATTGGGATATTTAATCCATTTACATATAAAGTTACGAGTCAGATTTATATTTACTTCTGTTTCCCTCTTTTCTTCAAAATTAGTATTTTTCTCCTCTTCCTCGATAAAACCATACTTTTTTTCTTCAGTTATTTTAACTTTACCTACTTTAAAGCAACTCTATTCCCCCCCAGCTTTCTTCCTTTCATCCTCAAGTCCAGTACTGTCAATTGTTTCCCCTTTCCTTACATTTGAAGTTTTGCTTAATATATTACTTCATTTTTCTTTCTTTTATCTAATTATTTAATTCTTCCCCCTTTTTTCTTCCTACAGTTAAATAGTCAAATAAAACACTCCATTCCTACTGTCCCATCAACATGTTTTGTTAATTAGGCTTTTTAAATTTTTTTTTTTTACCTTTTTTAATATAAAGTACTTTATTCCTTCAAAGTCTTCATTATTTACCTTATCTTCCTGGCTATCCTAGTGTTTTACTCTTTGATTTATGGGCAGTATACTTATTTCATTCTTCTTTATTCTTCATGTAATGAATTAAAGCTTCAAGATGTTTATTTCTGGGTTCCCTATTCTAAGTACTTTCTGTTATTACCTTATAGATCTTGCCCCTTGGATGCCTTTTCAGTTGTGTCTCATTCTTTGAAATACCATTTCCTGGAGGTGATAGAGAACATACTATCTCCTTGGCAACACCCAATCTGCGCCTGATCGTACAGGTTATTATAATCCCTGCCCTCTGATGGTCATTCATTACCTATATTCCATGAACTCTCTGTGTCCATGCCCAGCCACTGTTCTGGGTGGCAATTTCCCCTATGCAACTCTAATGCCTCTTCTCCTAAGGTAAGATGAGCAAACTCTAAACACTAAATCCCTACCTACCCACGGCAAGGACTCCATCTTCCCTTCTAAGCTATTAATTTTCCCCTATGGGAACGTTCATCAATGTTACTCCATCTCACCTCTGTAATAAAATATTTTCCTTTCTTTCCTTGCTCCATCCTCTCCATTTGCCTCCTTGCCCATTCTCCCATATGTTCTCTTGTTCCTGAGAGACTACTATTTTCTTTTCACTGCTAATCTCTGACTTGTTGATAACATGTCATATATTCTACTCTGTCTTCCTCCTCTTCCCCCTTTCATGCACCCTCTCATTAGAAGTTTTTCTTGGTGTTGTTCCTCACTCTCAAAATACCAATTTCTGCAGGTGATAGAGAAGATATTTCCTTATGTATCCAAATTGTGCAATTTTTATTAATCCTTGCCCTCTTCATGTTTGTTTTTTCTTCATTTGCCTTAAAATCTTCTCTAGGTACATGCCTTCCCACTCTTCTGAATGTCAGTTGCCCTCAGGAGCTCTGATTTCCCTTCTGACACAGGATAAGTAGACTCTTTAAGCACCAAATCCTTGAAATAATATACATTGTAAGGTCCCTATATCACTATATTTAGAATATCTTTTTTGTTGTTGTTCCAAGAGGAGCATCCATTAGTGGCACCACTCTTATCACTGAAATAAAATTTTTTCTTTATACTCTCTATTTTTTTCAATCCCTTCTTTCCCTCCTCAACAATTCTCCTCCAGGCTCTCTTCTTGCTAAGAGATTACCAGAGTTATTTTCCCTTCACTTTCATTGCTAACCTTTGACTTGATTAAGATATATCACATATTCTCCTCTATCTTCCTCCTTCCCTCTCCTCTTTTTTATACTCTCTCATTCAGTTCCTCCTCTGCCCCCCCAAAAATACCACCGCCAAACAGAACAACATTGTTTTAGCTCTCTGCAAAGCAAAATGTTGTGAGATGCTTCAGTTTTGTTTTCCAAATTTCACTTCTATTTGACTTCTTTCACCTTTGTCTCCTTGGTGTTGCTGTTTGTGCTTCATTCCCAAAGAGGACAATGGCAAGAGGAAGGTGATGTCTTGACTTGGAAGTAAATTGGATTTAAGTGAGAGAGAGTTGTCCAAAGTCGCCAGCTTCACTCTGCCCTGGGGCCAGCTGGGTCCAATGGCAAAACATAGATCAGGACAATTGGAGATGGCCCCAGATGCAGTGGGAGACTTTGCCCTCCTTAAGCTAAGGTCTTTCCCAGGTTTCAGTTTGTCTGAAGCAACACCCAATTGATGATTAAGGCTAGGTAAGAAATGAAGCAAAAACAGCCTGTCTTACTTACACACACACACACACACACACACACACACACACACACACACAAATAATGATAAATGTGGCTTGGACTGAGACCTATTGTTGGCCAATCAGTGAGAGCTATAGTTATTTGGGTTCAAGGCATGGTCACGTAGGTCCAGTTGACTCACAGCAGGCTTATCAAAGCCCTATTTTCCAGTGCCGTATTTCAAGAAATCATAAATGAAATTACATGGAGCAAAATATTTAATTGTCCCATTTTTTTAAATGATAGAAAAAGTAAGTAAAAGAAAAAACCTAGCCTGTAAACCCGAGATATCTTGTGAGGGTTCAGTGATCAAAACTTATATTCCTTTGGGCAGAGCACCCACAAGAAAGGGTACAATATCCCTTCTGGACAGAGGGAAGGAGAAAGAGTAGAGAGGAAAGGAAAGGAAGGCTGGAAAGGGCAGCATTGTTCAAGGAGAGCTGACCAGTTGGGCCCCCAGTGGAACAGTTACTACTATTCACAGATTATTGTCTGTCTTTCATTCTTGAAGAGGGTCAATGACATCATTTGCTTGACTTGTAAATGAATTGGATTTGACTTTTTTTCCCCACATTTGTTTCCTTATGCACTTTCAGAAAGTCTCTTAATGATCTGTTATATGGTTATTCTTGGCTTCTATATTTGTTTAGCTTTCTCATATTTCTGTTGTCTGGGGTGTTTGTGAAATAAATAATTTTAAGGTCTGGTTTTCTTTCTAGAAATAATCCAAATGCTTCTTTTATTAAATGTCCAGCTTTCTTTTCACTAATGGTTAGGTTCAGGTTTAGAGGGTAATTTGGGTTTCATTTTGAACTCTCTTAATCTTTGGAACACACTATTCCATTCTCTCCTGTAGTTCTTGGTGGATAGAATAGTCTTGAATTATTCTAATTTTCTTTCCTTCTCATTTGAAGTTCTTTCTCATGGTAGTATATAGAATTTATTGTTTATCAATTCAATTATTAAGTCTAACATTATGGATTTTGCAGCACAAGGTGGTTTTTTTGTTTGTTTTTTTTTTCCTGGAGGCAATCACTGAATTCTTTTGATTGGCATTTTGATTTCTGTATTCAAAAGTCTGGGCAGATTTCTGGTATCATTTCTTGCATAATAGTGTTCAAATTTTTTAACTTATGTTCTTCTTTGAGTTCTATAATCATAATGTTGACTTTTTGTGTCCTGTCTTTGAGATTAAAATGTTTTATTTGTACAGAGATCCTGTTTTCTTTTAATTTCATTGCTTTTTTGGTTCTCCTCAACCACATTGCCTATCTTCTCTGTATATTTGCATTCCCAATCAGTTATTTTCTTTAGCTTCTTTGATGAGATTTGCTATCATGGATTCAAGTTTTTCAATTCTGTTAATTATTTCTTCTGTTTAGCCAGCAATTCTTCTTTTACAATCCTTATTTCTCTTTTAAATCATTCAGTAACATTCTGCTATGATTCCATGTTGTCTTAGAGCTCTGCAGAGTTCTCTGCCTCATTTGGTATTGATTCATTTTCCTTTATTTTACATTTATTCATAGATGCCTGTACTCTTTTAGCTGTAATGGAGGCAAGATTCCCTCCACTTTTAAATATCTTCCCTGTTGGTTTACTTATCTCTTTATGCTCAAGGTCTCTTACTGAGTTTTCTATCTCCTGAAATCTTTGCTACTTTTAGTCTTCCCCCTTATTTTTTTCCTAAGCTCACTCCCTGACTCATTCTTTCAAAGTGGTTTTCCTGGGGGGTTGACCTTAAAGTCTTCTTAGTTTTCTCCTGTGCCAGGCAAATCCCATTTCACCTGACTTAGTCTCTGTCCCAAATGAATTCCTGACAGAAAGAATTAGCTCTAATTGTTTGATCCAGAGTCTTTCTCTCAAGATTAATGAAGTACCACATGCCACACACACACACACATTTCTTTTTTCCAATTTCCCTTTTTTGCTCAGTTCTCTGAATGAACTCTGTTACCACACAGAGTTCTTCTGCGCTATTGTCCCAGCCAGAACAAGCTTCTACCTTTTGATTTGCCCTGACATTCAAAGAATAGAGGGGCATAGTTGTCTTGAGTAAATTAGGGATTGTTAGTTTTTTCCTTATAAGTTCATTGGCTTGGTTTTTTTTTTTAACCTCATTTGAGTTCTTACTGACTTAAATGATAGAGGTAGCTGAAATTGTTTCATCTCTTTTACATAATTCATACTTTAGGGTTTGAGAAGTCATGAGTATTAAAGAAGATGTCTGTTTTTCTCCATCTTATTAGCACACGATCAGAAAATCCATGGACTCCTTGTAATAATTCCATGACTGTCCCCAGAGAACCACTAGCACACAGTTTTGGAACTACTAGGGTACACTATTCTTTTGAGTAGTAAAGGAGAGGGGAGAAATGAAAGGACTTGATGAAATATACAGGTCAAGGGAAAGATTGTTTTTTTTTTAAAGACATGAGCATGCTTGTGGTCAAGTAGATCTAATGATTCATGAGGCTTAAGTATATTTTAGGTGGGGAGAATTAGGTGAAGTGACCATGAGTGTGTGAGCACAATATGTTAAGCAGCAGAGGTCAGTTCCAAAGGTTCTGATTGACCAACTGATATTTCTTTTTTTTAAATCTCCAAAAGCTTTCAAAACTCCATTTCCCACCAGAATAGAGCCCCAAGTGTGCCTTTTTTCCTTCAGGGTGGCTTACCTTTACCTAGAGTGGTCAGTGTGATGATAGCCAGGATGACTGCTGTCTTTCCAGGGCTTTGAGTCAAATCAGATCCCAACCAGAGGACTCTGAGAAGGAACACATGGCCAAGTGAACTTTTGACACTGTAAGAGTTAACAAGAGCAAGGTGCCAGGTGAGTCCCTGCAGGACAACCCCTGAGAAGATTCACCTTGTTAACAAACAACAGTCAGGATGATTGCATTAGCCAATCAGGACTGTGAAAGCATTCTTTGGAGACCAATCATGCAAAGCAGAACAGATCAGCCTATAGAGGGCAATCAGGCAGGGCAGGGTAAGTTGACCTGCCAAGAAAACGTCTCAGGGAATTTTTTCTTTCTTTCAGAGGGAAAATCCTTGGAGATACTGGGCTCCATTCTCCATTCTTTTCTCTATTTCCTCTCAACTGTCTGAAGTCATATTCTCTAGGGATCCATGTCACGTATTCTTTGTTTTGTGGGTAGTGTCCTTTGCATCTGTACAATCCAAATGGGGAACCTGTCCAGACAACATTCACTGAGTGTGTCCCACCCTGAGAATTCAACCCCATTCTCCTTCCAAGTTCTCCAGGTGGCTGGGAAATCCCTGTAGTAATTGGTGAGATGGGAGAACAGAAAAAAGCTGCCATCCAAGGCAGGCAGAAGGAGGTAGGGTGCATGGAAGAAAAATAGGGAACTCTTCTTAGAGAGCAACATATGGGGCTGAGTTGCTAGCTTGGGGACTTGCCAGAGAAAGACATTGCCCTTAAGACAGACAATACTAGGTGAGTCCCAGCACTCCATCATCTTCCTTCAGAAATGAGCTCCTGCTTTTAACTTGCCAATTTTTTTCTCAAAGAAGCACAATCTAATTTTCAGTACCATTTCTGAGTTCTTCCTCTACATTTGATGATAATGCCAGCTTTTATATACCACCCTAAGCTTTGCAAAAGTACTTTAAACATATGACCTTTTTGATCTCAACAATCCTGAGAGGTAGATGCTAATGGTATTGTTACGTCCATTTTGCAGAAGAGGAAATTAAGGCTCAAATTGGCTAAATCGCTTTCCCATGGTCATGCTGATCCGTCAAAGAATTAATTAAAAAATCAGTTATTAAGTACTTAATATATGCTAGGCACTTTGCTAAGTGTTATTAACTATAAAGAAAATAAAAACAAAAATATTACCTTCCCTCAGGGAGCTTAATTTTTAAGGGAGGAAAACAACATTTAAATGTATAAGTAGGTAGAAGTACGTACAAATTAGTTACAAAGTTAATAATGGCAGACACAGTACTTTGAGAATTAGAAAGCACTTTGCACCTACTAGTATCTCACTGGCTTCTCACAACAGACTCCAGATTTAAGCATTACAATCTCCATTTGAAAGTTGATAATAGGCTCAGTGACTTAATTATGACTTATTCTGCACATATTTGATATTTCCTGTTGCCTCTGTCAAATATAAGTTCCCTGAAGGCAGGAGATGTCTCGTTTTTTGTCTTTTCTCCACAGTGGCTGCTAGGGGAAGGGAATGAGCAAACACTTTGTTAAGTGCCTACTGTGTGCTAGATACTATTTACAAATATAATTTCATTTGATCCTAACAAAAACCCTGGAATTTAGGTGGTATTATCTAATGTTGTAGTTGAGAAAACTGAAGCCAACTGTAGTTAAATGATTTCCTCAGGGTCATACAGCTAGTATTAGTGAACAGATTAGAATTCTGTTTTTCTGGACTTCAAATCCAATGTTCTCTACACTACACAAGTTAGCTTCCTCTATTCAATGATACATAGCATTTAATTAAAGCTTGTTGAATGGATATGAATCTTTCTATTTTCATCACTCGTTATGGTCCTTTGTTCATGAAAAATATGTAATAAATATTTGTGAATCTAATATATTGAATGCCAAGCCAATGAACATTAAAGTTTGGCAACAAATCCCCTTGTCTCACCATTGAAACAGTAAAATGTAAGTGTCTTGATGGCTTTGAGTTTTTCTCTTTGAGTGCATAGCATGTAACACAGGGCTGGGCATACAGTACACGTGTAATAAATGATTTTTTTTTCAATTGGATTTAGCTGATATTTGATGTAAACAGAGGAATGATCTAGGTCAGGGTTTTCCTCAGGTTCCCCCCTTAGCCATCTGTACACAGCTGGAAGAGAATTTCAATATTATCTGCTGTTCTTTGAGTTTCAATTGTGTTGAGAACCAATATGGAGAAAAGAAACAATCCAGTTTGACTGTCCGAACGGGTGGAATTCATCAGAAAATTGCCAGTTCTCCACTCAGGTTCTGAAGAAAGCAAATGAGTCCTTCTGTATTCGCAAGGCTTGATAAGTTAGCCTTGTGACCTATATGAGAATATGTGTAAAGTCACAGAAGTGACAAAAAAAAAAGTTTGTTCATTGCAGTTCTGTCAAAGCCATATGCACTTTATAGATTTTTCTGTAATTATTTTTAGAATAAAATCTTTGAATTTGACAATGTCTGAAAAATGAAGTACCTAGGGCAACTCTTTCCTGATCACTCTGAAATGTTGAAAAAACACTTGTAATTTTGTTTTCAAATTCCCCCAAGGCCCATTAGCAGTTTCCATTCCAGAGAGTTAACTCATTCAGCTGAGCTCACCTCTTTGGAGGAGGATTGGAGCCAGTGGACTTAACATGACCATCATTTGCTTAATGCAAATGAACACTTATAAACACATGGAAGATTATTTCTACCCTCATACATGAAGGATAAAATATGGGAGGCAAAATTCTTCTAGGTCTTGATCTACTTACTATGATGAGCAAAGATTATACTATATTTAAAATTTTTTAATTTTTCCCCAAAGGATGGAGGGAAAAATAACATGTATTTGTCATATGAGATCTGAATTTAAGAATTTACAGTTCTTGGAAAAAACAGGTCCTTCTACCTCCTGGATATTACCCATTCTAAAGTCTGAAGAGGAAAGCCAAGGGCAATGGAGCTGAGACTGCCAAGCAATCCCCTGCACTAATGTTGACGAGAGGTCTTTTATTTCATATGTGCCAATTCAATTTATAACTAGCATTCTAGTAGTCCAGTTAAAAGGACAGATAGTATAGTTTAAAAGAAAATCAGTCCACTTCTCCCCCTACCCCAGCACTCTAAGGTTTAGGCTAAATTATTGGGAAGTCTTCCTCAGATTTTTATAAAAATGAGAGAACTTTTCTTCCCAGCTCAAAAGCCGTCCTGTTCTCTTTCTTTCAACTCCACAAAGGTTAATAATGAGATCTCAGAATAATGGATCGGAAGTGTTCAGCTAAGGTTTAAACATGTTTTAATACTGACACAAATAAAGCACTTTGAAGATGCTAAAGCACCATGTAAATTTTATTTATTTATGACCCATGAGAGATGAAAGGAACAAGAATTGATTGAGCACCTACTGTGTTCCAGGCACTATGATTAGCACCCATATAATTTCATTTGAACCTCATAATAACCCTGAGAAACTGGTGCATTTATCATCCCCATAACACAGGTGGGAAAACGTAGGCAGACCGTGATTAAATAACTTCCCCAGAACCACAGCTAGTAACTCTCTGAGGCTAGATTTCAGCTCGTGCCTTCCTGATGACAAGCCCAGCACTCTATCTGCTCTGACACCTAGCTCTGGATTCAACAGAAGAACGCAGATTATCCCCATACCTTTACAGTTCTTAGTTAAATGCTAGATTCAATATGTATATTTATGTTACGTTGGTGACTGGCAGGATACCATTCTGGGAAAGAAGGAAGTTGATAAATCATGCCGAAAGTGACAAAGATTAAAGAAGAAACCATAAAGGTTGGAAGCACTATGGGAAGACAGGCACACTAGCATGTGATGGGTGGGACTCAACTTCTCCAAATCTTCTACAAAACAATTTAGATTTATATATAGAATATTACTAAGCTCTTCATACCCTTTGACCCACTACTGGGCATATGCTTCAAGTATGTCAAGAAGAAAATGAAAGGCCTCCATTATCTACCCAAATATCCATAGCAGCATTGTGTGGTAGCAAAAATCTGGAAGAAAACTGGAGTTCTTCTTAACAGTTGGGGAATAGCCAAACAGACTGTGATATATGAATGCAATGAAATGGTATTGTACCAGGAGAACTGACTCATAAGAGGAAACCAGAGGCATATGGGAAGACTCCTATTAACTGGCTTAGACCAAAGTAAGTAAAATCAAGAGAAAAACATATAAGATAAAGATAATGCATATATATGATGTATGTGTGTGTATATATATATATATATATATATATATATATACATTTTACACGTACACACATATATGTATCTACGTATGTGTGTGTGTATGTATGTATAAAGAAACCCTGCAAAGCAGCAGAACTCTGATTACTTTCCAGGACCAGCTTTGCTCCTAGAAAATAAATGCTGAAACACATATCCCTCTTCTAAAGTGAAGAGGGTAAAGAATGTTGCCAGGGTTTTTGGTTTTGCCCAGTTTCTTTATTCCAAGGACAGGTTCTATAGGGTTGTGATGAAAAGGCATCCATAATTTTTAAAGGAAAGTGGCCATGTGAAAATTAATACAGGACAATAAGTTACTGGGATTCACTTTACCATGAAGAACAACCATGGTCTTAAGAAGGAAGAGGAAAAGTGAACACAGGCAGAGCAGCTTTCTGGTCTCACAGAAGGTGGGGTAAAGATGGCCTGAACTTCTGAGAGCAAAAAGAGCATTATTTTCTCCCCCTGCTGGGAAGAGAGAGACATCTCAGATGTGGACAAGAGATGGATCCATTCCCAGGAGATGCCAGCTTCAATTGAATTTAAGTAGGTGTAGAAGAAAGAAGAAAGACTGTGATTTTGTTTTAATTTGGAGGGGAGATTTTTGGAGCAGGAGAACGAATGACAATATGGAAAGGAATTTTCAGTGCAACAACATTATAAATAGCTGCAAGAGCTCATAACAGAACTAAGCCAATAAAAACGGATGTGTACCGTCCGAAATTCCACAAAGCTGTTCTTTGTGACAACCTCCTTTATTAATAAAGCAGGAATTCTGTGCTCCATAAGAATAATAAAGGCAAGAGCTCTGAAAGTCTTTTACAGTGCTTTTGTCAATGCCTGAATCACAGCAACGGAATAGCTGATCTCTTGTGTAGCAAGAAATTAAATCTTTTTTTGGGGGGGGAGGAGAATGGGGACTATCACTTCCAAATGGAACCTTGTTTCTGATTCCAGGATATCTTGGATTCTGCTAGAGTAGCCCAAGAGTAGCCCAAAATAGCCTCAATTGTTTTCACTCCATTCTTGTCCTTAAGTTTAAGAGGAAAATCTTATTTTCCTCCATATTCCTGTCACAGTTAGATAATGGTCACCTGGTCATGTGCTGAAACTAGAAGACAGAAAGAGGGGTGCCATTTTTTATATCTTCTTAGGCAATATCATCCTGTTTTTCTGCAGATGCCCTTACCCCTATCTCCACTAGAGGAGAAGGATATTTTGTCAGTCATCTAATTAATGGGCCACATAGGAAGAGATCGAGAGAGCCTACAGTAGAGGTGTAACTAACCTGGAGTGAACAAATGGTACTTTCTCTTGGACACTAACATCCAAGAGGGTGTGTTTTCTCCTCATCATAACAAACTTTTACCCAGAAGCATTCTGTTCACCAGTATCATCTTGTTCTATAACCTCAGGGGTTCCGTTCCTATGGCATCACACTCATAGGGCTCAACTTACTCCCCACCCCCAAACTTTGTAGGAATGAGAGCTAGAAGTACTTCAATACGGACAGTTCCTTTCCTCATGTGTTTGTATCCAAACTTGGACAAACCTTTGTGTCATCAGTTGCCTCCTCTTCCTCTTTTCTCCCCTTCCTTTAGCTGTTTTTGCCCCAGATAAAATCATTCTCACAAAAAATCAAGAAATCACATGATAAGAGAACTAAACTAGGACTGGAGCTCTGGGTTTTGATCTTGGCTATTTTCAATAATTATTATGACCTTAAATAAGTCACTTACCTTCTTTGGACCTCAGTTTCCCCACTTGTGAAATAAGTGAATGATGTAGGTGGTTACTCAGGTTCCTGCTTCCTATTCTATCATTCTGAGGTGGCTGAGTACAAATAAATAAAAGACTGAGCTGTTGGCAGCGAGTCAAGACCAAATAAGCATCCTGCCAGGGGACCATGTTTTCCAACATTAACTCTCATGTTAATGTTTCATTTTGTTAGTTTTGTAATGAGGTGTTTGCTCTGGAGAATTTTAAAAAATCAGTGTTGGTGTTCAGCTTCCACAATTGAGATATTGCATCCTTCCTACTCCCTTCCTTCACCCTCCAGCATGTTAAGATTTCCTTTTGGACTCAGAATCGCTAGAGTACCAGCTGAGGAAACTGTGGGACGAATATAGATCAGTCATGGCCAATGGAATCCAACATGGCCAACATGTCTATGCTATAAATGGTCACACGTCTAATAAACTAGTCCTTATGCTCCTGCTGAGCCGACTAACCAAACAAGCAATATGTGTTTGAGCATGAAGAAAGAGACTATGAGCACCTTGAGAGCAGGGACTTTTCTTTGCCTTTCTTTGTCTTCTAGTGCTCAGCACTGTGCCTGCCATAGAGTAGCTTCTTAATAAAAACTTACTGCCCTGAGTTATCTCTGGTGTAGGTGTAGAAGAAAGATTATGATTGTATTTTAATTTGGAGAGGATTCTGAAATAACTCTTCAAAAATGGAGGACATTTATCATATTTATCATTCCTTATGAGCATTCATCAAGACCAGTGAAAAGTAAAATCAGTATAAATCTGGTATGAAAGTCCTGCACCGTGGTCCTCATTTACGTAGTTTTCTTAATTCAAAGTATTTTATTTTTGATCATAAATAAACATCAAGAAAAATGCAATTATGTTCCACTGTGATTTGAAAAATATGATTTTAGGTGATACAGGTCAGCTGAAAATATCTCATGGAAATGAAAGATTTTAAAGTTGGAAGGAACTTTGGAGACTATTCCTCTAACCCATACCCACTGATAAAAAAATAACCAGTAAATTCCCATCCAGTCTTTTCTAGAAGAACTTCATTGAGGGAAGAGTTCACCATCTCTCAAGATAACCCATTCCCCTTTGGGTAATCTCTAATTGTTATAGATTTGAGGAAGCCTCTTCGTAGCTTCTACTCAATGCTCATGATTTCACTCTTTGGGATAAAACAGAAAAAGGTTAATATCTCTCTTGCACAGAAAGTCATTATGTAATTAAAAACAGCTATCATAGTTTCTGTAAGGACAATATCTCCTTTGGTCTTAACTAAGAGGGCAGTCCCAATGTACTTTCATGAATCAACTTTCACCTAGTGGAGGGTTCTACTGAAAAAAAAACTCGGAATTTGCATGGATTTTTTTTTAACACTAATGAGCTATTTAACCCAGAACTTTTAAATCAATCTTCTCCATTAATTCTTAACTTTAAAAATGAATCTCATCTTCAAGTGATAGAACATGATTTCTGCTTCTTGCAATCAAATGATTACTCTCTATGATATTTGACAAGATAGAAACCCATCAAGTCATTAGTAAGCATAAAGCCTATTAATTGACAATATTCACAGTGACATTTTCTTTTAAGTCAATAAAAAAAAGGAATTAATCAGTTCAATCATTCAGGTTGATATTCTATCAAGCATTAAGACACCTCTTTCCTAGTAGTTGCATGATGAATGCACAATGTTTAGAGATCTGGCTAGCTGACACTGTAAGCTAGTGTTTATGGCATGGAATCCTATGAATCTGCCCTCTATAACCATGGGGATTTTTGGACAGTGATAAGACTCAGTACTTGGAGCTTTCTTCTGTCAAGAGACATATGAATCTGTAACTCTCAGTAAAAAGAAACCTGGGAGTGGAGTGTTTCTATCCAGCACAGCTCATAGTATAAAATAATTTTATCACATTGAGTTAGGATATATAATTGAAATTGTATTGGTTAGGGATGACATTGGGCATCATTGCTGACAAAAGAGATAATACAACTACTCCCAAGCCAACTCTATGTGCTACCTGCCATTTTCAATACTCATTCTCAATTCTCAATACTCATTCAGCCTTCTGTCATGACTGAGAACCTAATGCACTAATGGCAGGTAGATGAAGAATACTGCCCCCACAAAAAGCATCACTGATGTCTATGCTTTTCCCCTAAGATCCATCTAGCTGCTCCAGGACCATATTTCTTTTGTGGATAGGAATGCCTACCACTGCCACTGTCTCTCTGTCCCACCCTTAGCCATAGCCTCAGACTCTCACTGGATAGCACTGGAATAGGATAGCCGTGAGAAGTGGCTGCTTGCTGCCCAGGTCTGATCATGTCATTGTCATGTGTGCAAAATTGAACTGAATCCCTACTGTATCCAAGGTTAAATAGAAACCCCTCAGTGAGGTTGATAGGGCCTTGCACAATTTAAATCCAGCTTTCATGGCCCCAAATTCCAGCCCAACAGCACTCCCATTCCTCCCTTAACCTCTTCTCTGCCATTAAACATCTCCCAACATTACACCTGTTGTGTAATGCACTTGGTTTTCCTCTGTTCCTCAGAAGGATTATCTTCAATGTCTAACTTAGCTCTCATCTTGCTGGTCAAGATTTTTCTGATTCCTCTATATTCCAGTGCTCTCTTCTTTCCTCCAATGTATTTGTGTACATGTTGTATGCTCCGCCAATTCTCCTCCCAGCAGAATGTCAACTCATGTTTCATCTTTGTCTTTGAATCCCTTGCACCTAGCATCTCACATATGCTTAATAAACATTTATTCAAGGGACTCGAATTGAATTATGCCAAGAATGGCCATGTAAATAATGGCAATAGATATACATTTGTTGTCAGAGTTGTTTCAGTGTAAAATCATCTGTTGATCGTGAATGGAAAATGCTAGAGATGCCTTTCTATTATCACACTGAAAAATTAGCTGACTCACAAGTGTCCTGTAGTTCTTCTTCACACAGAGACACACTCAAGGGAGTTTTCCAGTTCCTGCCTCAAGATGGGCATACAGTAAAAGCAATCAATCCATCAAAAATACACATTGATTGCCTATTATGTTCAAGGCACTGCAGTAGGGGCTGTCAGGTTGACAAAGAATTATAGAGTCATGCCTACCCTCATGGAACTAATGGTTTCATTCTATTTGATTCAACAAACATTAATTGTCCACCAAGTAAAAATAATACCTAACACATAGCACCTCCAATGGTACTGCCTCACAACAACCCTGGGAGGTAGATGCTATTATCTGTTCTCCAGTTTACAGATGAGGAAATTGAAGCAAACAGAGGTTAACTGACTTGTCCAAAGTTCCACAGCTAGCAAGCACTGGAGAACAGATCCGAACTCAGGTCTTCTTGACTCCAGGCATAGTGTTGTGTTGACTCTACCACTTACTTGCCTTTGCCAGGTGTGGAACACTGTGCTAAATTCTGGGTACTTGAGGTCCAAGATAAGATCAGAGTCCCTTCCTTCCTGAAATTTATAGTCTAGTAGAACAATAGGACACACAGATAGGATTATACAAAATTTTTTTTAAAATCATGTCATATTGACATAAGAACATTTATAGATTAAACTGAAATTCAAAATGGTACTTGTTTGCTATTTTGCCAATAGTTATCTAATTTTATTCTCAATGGCTGTTGTTATGGGGTGGGATGGGAAGGCTCACTCTGGCTTAGACCAGTATTCTGGTAGTTTAAATTTAATGTCGGAATGAAATTGCACTCGTACAAGTCATTCACCAGTTAACAAAAGGAGGTTTACTTGGCCCCGATATAGAAAGGATACTACATAGAAATACAGTAGCATTTAGTTACCAGAAAGCAGCATCAAGGGTGGTACCGCTTGAGCCTTAACCCCATGGGCCAATCAAGTTTTAGTGATAGCTTTGTCCTCACTCAGGGAAAAATTAGACTAACCTGTGTTGAGAGGGAGGGAAGAACTTTGAATGACAGATATCCCATCATGGCAGTCAAGCCATCCACATTTGGAATACAACCCGTCAGTACCCAAAATGAGGATGTGGAAATGACTTTTTAAAAGACAGGTCCAAAATGGTGAATGGACCTAATATTTACACAAACAATAAATCAGTTTTGGAGTTGATACAATTATCAGTGGCACTTTGGCATGAATTTTCAATAGAGGAGGAATCTAAAAGAATGGAAAATAATACAGATAACGTGATTTTTCCTTCCCCCTAAAAAAATGTTCAAGCAGATGTCAGTAACTCCTGAGTTATATGTGTAATTTTTCACCTCTAAAATATTTGAGAATAATCTATATACATCATGGTATACTTAATGAAAACATGAAATAGCCAGTTTTTAAAAGTTATTGATGACTTTTATTTCTTTTTTATAGACAACATGTATTCTCATTGAATAAAGATTTAAAACATTCATGTTTTTTTCAAAAGCTAAGTAGATTTTTTCCCCTGGTGGTCCACTTTTTAAAATATACCTATTTTTTTCATTTTTAATCTAATATTTCCTTATTATATGTAAAAAATAAAGTTCATTCTTTTAAATTTTGGTTTCCAAATTCTCCCCTTCCTTCCTGTCCCTCTTTACCCTTTGAGAAAGTAAACAATATGATAGTGATTACACAGATGAAGTCATGCAAAGCATATTTCCACATTAGCCAAATATGCACATACACACAGAATCAATAAAAATTTAAAAAGTTAAAAAAAGGGTACACTTCAATTTTCATTCAGAGTTCATCAGATCTCTCTCAGGGGTTGGATAGCATTTTTCATCATGAATCCTTTGGAATTGTCTTGGATCTCTATCTTAATTAGAGTAACTGTCTTTAACAGTTGGTCATTCATATAATATTGCTATTATTGTGTAAAATGTTCTCCTGCTTCTCTACTCATTTCATTTGACATGCATTCATAGAAGTCTTCCCAGGTTTTTCTGAAACTATCTTCCTTGCCATTTCTTATATCAAAATAATATTTCATCAAAATTATATGCCATACTGTGTTCAGCTATTCACCAAATGATGGGCATCCCTTTGATTTCAAATTGTTTACCATCACAAAAAAAAGAGCTGCTATAGTTTTTTTATATACATGTAGGTCCTTTTCTCTTCTCATTCCTCTCTTTGGGATACAGACCTGGTATTGGTATGCTAAGTCAAAGGGTATGCAAAGTTTTATAGCCCTTTCAGTGTAGTTACAAACTGCTATCTGGAATGGTTGAATCAGTTCATGACACCACCAATATTTTTTTCAATTTTTAATCCCATTTTTTCTACAACCCCTCTAGCATTTGCCATGTTAGCCAATCTGATAGGTTGAGAAGTAGTATCTTAGGGTTATTTTAATTTGTATTTCTTTAATAAATAGTGATTTAGAGCATTTTTTCCTATGACTGTTGATAGTTTTGATTTGTAATTCTGAAAACTGCCTGTTCATATTCTTTGATGATTTATCAACTGAGGAATGGAGCTTACTTTAATAAATCTGGTTAAACATATATATATGTATGTATGTATGTATGTATGTGTGTGTGTGTGTGTGTATAGGAAATGAAAACTTTATCAGAGAAGTTTGCTGTAAAAATTTTTCCCAGTTTCCCATTTTACTTCAAATTTTAACAGCATTAGTTTTGATTATGTATAATCTTCTTAATTTCATGTAATCAGAATTGTTTGTTTTACTTCCTCTATCTTTTATTTGGTCATAAACGCTTTTCTTATCCATAGATTTTTTCCATGCTGCATTAATTTCTTTATATCACCTAATATGTTTAAATCATCTTTCCATTTTAACCTTACCTTGATATACAGTGTGAGGTGTTGGTCTATGACTAATTTCTGCCAAACTCCAAACTCCTCTCAAATTTTCCTAGCAATTTTTGGCAAATGGTGAGTACTTAATCCAAAAGCTTGGGTCTTCAGGTTTATCAAACACTAGATTACTATAGACCTTTATTATTGTGTACCTAATGTATTTTATTTATTATAAATGATTGATTATCTCTTAACCAGGATTAGATTGTTTCAATGATTACCACTTTGTAAAATAGGATGAAATCTAGTACTGCTAGACTACCTTCCTTCACACTTTTTTCTTTAATTCCCTTGAGGTTCTGGACCTTTTATCTTTCCAGATGAATTTTGTTATTGTGTTTTATAACTCTATAAAATAATTCTTTGATAGTTGAATGGGATGGCACTGAATAAGCACATTAACCTAGGTGTTATTCAGTCATTTAAGCAGTGTCTTACTCTTTGGGACCCCTTGAGTTTTTTTGTTTGGTTAGTTTTTTTTGCAGAGATGCTAGAGGGGTTTACCTATGCTTCTCCAGCACATTTTAAATAAGAGGAACTGAGGTAAACAGGGTTAAATGACTTGCCCAGGGTCATATAGCTAGAAAGCATCTGAGGCTAGATTTGAACTCAGAAAAATGAATCTTCAATCCCCCACCACTCTAACCACTAGCTGCTCCCAAATTAACTTAGGCACAATTTTCAATTTTATTATATTAGCTTGAACTACCTAAGAGCATTAATATTTCTGTAATTTTAGGTATATATTTGTACAAAATTTTTTTAACCGTATTCATATAGTCCCTGAGTTTGTCTTGGCATGTAGACTCTCAACCATTTTACATTGTCTGCAATTATTTTAAATAGATTTTCTCTTTCTCTCTCTTGCTACTGTTTTTTGTTGTTAGCATATAAAAATTCTGAAGATTTATGTGTATTAATTTTACATCCTGCAACTCTGCAAAATTTGTCAATTGTTTAAATTAGTTTTTTAATTGATTCTCTAGGGTTTTATAAATACAGCATCATTTCATCTGCAAAGAATGACAGTTTTATTTCCTCTTTTCTTATTTTCATTTTCCCCATTTTTTCTCATCTTATTGATACAGCTGTCATTTAGAAATAAATTCACTTAAGTACTGCTTTGGCTACATCCCAAAAATTTTGGTATGTTGTCTCATTATTTCATTCTCGTTAATGAAATTATTGTGGAGTCTATGATTTATTCTTTAACCCACTCATTCTTGAATTGTAGATTATTTAATAGTAGATAATTTAATTTCCAATAAACTTTCAGTCTATGTTTCCACTTTCCTTTATAGAATATTATTATTTATTGCATTATTGTCTGAAAGGGGTACATTTAATATTTCTGCTTTTCTGCATTTTTAATGTCCTAGTACATGTTCAATTTTTTTGAAGGCACCATATACATCTGAGAAAAATGTATACTCTCTTCTCTTCCCATTTACTTTTCTTCAGAGATATATCATGTCTAACTTTTCTAAGATTTTCTTTATCTCCTTAACTTTTTTTATTATTTATAATTAGATTTATCTAGCTCTGAGAGAAGAAAGTTGAGGTCCCCCAGGAGTATAGTTTGAATGTCTATTTCATCCTATAATTTATTTAATGTTTCCTTCAAGAATCTAGATGCTATATCACCTGATACCTATATGTTTAGTATTACCTTTATCTCATTGTCTATGGTACCTTTCAGCAAGATTTAGTCTCCTTGCTTATTTCTTTTAATTAAGTCAATTTTGGCTTCTTTTTCTGAGATTGTGATTCTACCCCTGCTTTTGCTTTTTTTTTTTGTTACAATATCCAAAGTATAATAGAGGCTCCAGTCCCCATTTTAACTTTGCATGGGTTGGTTTCAAGTGTGTTTCTTGTAAACAACATTTTGTTAGATTCTGATTTCTAATCCATTTTGCTATCTACTTTCTTTTTATGGGTGAGTTCATACCATTCACATTCACAATCATAATTACCAACTCTGCATTTCTTTCTATCTTATTTTCTTCTGTTCATCTTTCCCTTTCTTTTTATCCTGCCCCTCTTGTAAAGTCTGTTTTGCTTCTGAAAACTGCCTTTCTCTATCTTTCCTTTCTTTTATCATGCTCTCATTTTTTGTTTGTCCCTTTCCCTTCCTGCTTCCATGTTGGGTAAGATAGAAGTTGCAATGTTAATATAAAGTTAATGGTGTGTGGGGGAAAGAATTAAAGATCTTCCCTGCCCATTAATAGTCTCAGATACTTTTGTTAATTTCTAATGAGGCACTGGGTCATGAAGGTTGTGCCCTCCAGCTCTGAAAATTGTATATATATACTCTGAGGTGAGATTTTTCTTTGGGGCTTACTCATTGGAAATATTAGCCTTTACAGAGTCTCTTTGCTTTGAAAATCTAGAGGGTGGTGCTTCTCTCTCTGGTAACTATGGATGTATATAATGGTCAGATAGTTGGATATGTCTGTTGATCTGCAATTTATATGTTGTCTATAGTCAGACAGTTAGAAGCCCTGTCTGTTTGTCTTTTTGTTTGTAATTTCTGCTTGTATTTTCTCTGAAGTTCAGGGTTCTGAATTTCCCCGCAGCACTAAGTGAATAATATATGTACTTGATTAAATTGTTGACCCCTCAAAAGTTGTTTTGCTTTTAGAAAAGCAGATCTAGGAACCTGTATAGCAGACCCTTCTATGTATGCTTGGGGTCCCTGCTGTTACAGATATCTCTACCCAATTGATTGTGCACACACATACACACACACACACACACACTCACACTTTATCTTTGAACTAATCTGAAAGAGAGTGAGGTTCAAGGATTGCTGATTGTATCTGCACAATTTTCCTCTCCACTATAAAAGCTCTTCCTTGTGTCCTTATTTTATGTGAAATAGATCCCCATTCTTTCTCTTCTTTTACCCCTCTCTCAGGTCATCTTTCTATCTTGCCCAATCATTTTTTATATTATTCCAACACAATTGACTTACTCCTATGTCCTCTGCCCGTGTAGAATTCTTTTAACTGCCCTAATAGTGAGAAAGTTCTCAAAAGTTACATATCATCCACTCATACAGAAATATAAAGAAGTTTAACCTTATAGAGTACCTTATGATTTATCTTTCCTGTTTACCATTTTTTTCTTCTCTAGAATATTGTATCTGAAAATCAAATTTTCTATTCAGTTCTGGTCTTTTCATCTAGAATGCTTGAAAGTTTTCTATTTCATTAAATATCCATTTTTTTCCCTTGAAGGATTATATTCAGTTTTGCTAGTTATGCTATTTTTTTTGTGATAATCCCACACTTTTGCCTTTCAGAATTTCATATTTGAAGCCTTCTGTTGCTATATTGTGAAAGATGCTAAATCGGATGTAACCTTGATTATGGTTCCATGGTACTTGAACAGTTTCTTTCTTGCTGCTTCTAATTTTTCCTTCTTGACCTGAGACCTCAACATTTTGGTGATAATACTCCTAGGAGTTTTCATTTTGAGATCTCTTTCAGGGGTTGATTGGTGTATTCTTTCAATTTCTATTTTACTCTCTAGTTCTAGAATAGTAAGGAAGTTTTCCTTGCTAATTTCTTGAAATATGATGTGTAGCCTCTTTCTTTGGTAATGGATTTTAGGTAATTCAATAATTCTTAAATTAGGTCTCCTGGATCTATGTTTTTAGATCGGTTGTTTTTCCAATAAGATATTTCCCTTCTTTTTAAAAAATTATTATTCTTAATGATTCTTTAATTGTTTCTTTATGTCAAGTGGATTCACTAGCTTCTAATTTCCCATTTTTAATTTTTTAGGATTATTTTTCTTCATTGAGTTTTTATACCTCTTTTTCCATTTGGCCAATTCTGTTTTTTAAGGTATATTTTTCAGTATTTTGTGCCTTTTTTTTTTTTACTGACTGATGATTGTCTTTTTATAATTTTCTTCCTTCACTCTCATTTTTTTATCTAATTTTCCTCTATCACTCTTATTTAATTTTTAAAATAATTTTGTAAGCTCTTCCAGAAATTCTTGTCAGATTTGCAACCAATTCACATTTTTCCCTCTTTAAGATTTCCTTGGAACTGTTTTGACTTCACTCCCTTCTTATTTAGAGACCTCATCTTCCTTGTCATTAGAGTAGACACTTTTTTGTTGTTTGCTCATTTTCCACCATATTTATTGATTACGAACTTTATGTTAAAGCTGGGTTCTGTTCCCACAGAGGGAGGCAGTGGCACTGTCCTAAACTATAAGATTTTTCACATTGCTGTTTTCAGAGTTAGTTCTAGGTACTTGGAGGTTTTCAGTGCTTCCAAGGCAATGTGATATGGGGAGAGGTGTAATTGCTGCTCTTCTGATCTACACTCTGGTCCTTTCCCAGAAAAGGCCCTTTATTTCTTGAGATTTTGATTGATCCTGTTCCTCAGGGTCTCCACTTCCCTGGGACCAGAAATAATATAATTTATTATATTATTGGGGTCCTTGTTCCTTTGGGACCAGAACTGATATTATCCCTCAGGGTTCCTACTTTCTCTTGGTCCAAAGTGTTCCTTTCTACACTTGAACTGTGAACCAGAAGTGGGTATAGGCAATGGAGTTGCCAAATAACCTCTAGTTCTATTTCCAGTACTAGCACAGAGGTCCTCTGTAATCTATTCCTGACCAACTGCCAGGGCCCCTTACCATCTCTGGTTTAAGAGCACCTGAAAATGCTACTGCTTCTGTAACCACCACATATTCTCACTACTGGCATTTCATCCATGCCACAAATATCTCTTTCTACTTTTCTAAATCATCTTAGGCTGGAACAATGTCTCACCCTGACCTTTTGTTGACTCTGCCACTCCAGAATTCAATCTGAGGCACTATTTTAACATTGTTTGAAGAGAAATGTTGCGAGAACTCAGCAGAATGCTTCTTCTACTCTACCATCTTGGCTAAATTTTATTTCAATAGCATAGTAATTTCTAGATATATGTCCCTAACCTTTTAAACAAGTGACACTTCCCTATGCAATATTTTTTTAAATTTTAAGCAAAATCAAATGATCCATAGACTGCATGTGACAAGATATGCAAAATTCTACATACACTACTCCCCATCTCTTCACTGAAAAATAAAGTTTATTTCCTTATTTTTTTTCCTCCAGGGCCAACCTCAGGCATTATAATTATGGAGAATTTAGCTTTATTTTATTGTTTTTTTTCATTTACATAGTGTTATCCACTGTGAATATTGTGTTTTGGGTTCTACTTACTGTTCTTCATGTCAGTTTATAAAACTCTTCCTACATTTCCCTGAATTCCTTATAGATATCATTTCTAACTGCAAGGTAATTTCATTATATTCATCTACTATATTCAGCCATTTCCTAATTGATATGACTCCCTTAGTAGCTAGCTCTCTTCTACCACAGAAAACATTATTATAAATGATTTGGTAGATATGAATGAATAGGCAGAACTTCTTAGACGGCAATATTTTATATCTTCACGGATACAATTACCCAAAGGTATAGAGACCGGAAGATCCCACTGTAGTTTCTATTTGCTGACTACGATAAAGCCTTTTATTGAGTAAAGTAAACCATGAACAAGCAGGGTTCTAGGAAATCAGCTCCTTCATTGTGGGGAATTACAGATAACTTCACAGAAGAAGCATTTGAATTGTTTGAAAGTTGGGTAGAATTTAGAGGCAGAGAGATAGCAAGAGACATCCTAGCTGCAGGGAACTTAATTAGTAAAGGCAAAGAAGGGAAAAAAAGCACAGTTTTTTGGTGGGGAGGGGTGGGTGGGAGATGGAAGACAATGCATACTAGTTGGTTAAAAAAATACACATACCAAAAAACAAAGGGAGTAGTGGATGCTGAGATAGGAAAGATGGCTTGGTACCAATAAAACGTGTTGAATGTCCACTAAGGATTTGGGACATTTTCCTGAAATCAATCGGGTAATTATATATAGGTTCTCACTCTAAGAATCAAACAATACAACATTCCCATGGAAAATCTCCCCAAACTCTCAAATTCCTTCAGACTCCTGCAGATTCAGCTGTTTTCATCCCTCTTCAGGATTTTTGTGGACTAGATCATGCTTTCTAGGGCCATTCTAGTCCAAACTTAAATTTCCAGATTGGGTTTAGAATTAGCAGCAGAAGGGACCTTAGAGGTCAAGTAGTATAGCCTTCTCATTTATAGAAGAGGGAACTGAGTCCAAGAGAAGTGAATTGACTAATTTAAGGTCACACAGGAAGGCAGAGACAACATTTGAACACAGAGTCCTCTTGATTACAAATCAGTGGACATGGAATTCTCCCATTACAGCAAAAATGGGCACATATTGAAAAGATGTGAATGGGAAGCAGGGAGAGCAGTTAGGAGGTGAGGAGTGTAAGGTCTACAGAGAGAGAGAGAGAGAGAGAGAGAGAGAGTTACAGAGACTAATCTGGATGATGTTAAAGGAAAAGATATAAAATTTTTAAATTTAATTTTATTTATTTTATTTTTTTATTTATATTATTTTTTTATTTTTATTTATATTATTTATTTATTATATTATATTATTTATTTATATTATTATTTATATTAATTTTAAAATTTTAAGAAATTAGAAATGTGAGTGTGAGGGGAAAGAATGCTTAGGAAAAGAACCTAAAACATAGTAAAATGTTTAATAAACATTTGTTGACTGACTGAGTTAATCCAGTTATGGCAGGAAAGCCTAGACTGAGAGAAGGGTGGAGATGGGAATATAAGAGATCCCAAAGGTACAGAAAGGAAAAATAGAGAAGATTGGATTAGTTATACGGAGTGGGGAGCAAATCCTTTTATTGAGGGGATTTTATTAAGGGGATTTGCTCCTGAAGTTTGAATTCAGTCCAAGGGCCACACTTGAGGATCTAGAGGGTCATATGGGGCCTTAAGGCTTCAGGTTCCCCACTCCTGGATTAGTGGATGGAAATCAAGAAATAAGAAAGCAGGGAATCAGCTATGCTTCATTTGTACACGTCTGATAACGATCAGGGTACGCCTTGCCTCCTGCTACCACCGGGCACATGCATTGGAATTGATGCCTGGTTCCCTGGTAGTCCTCAGAACATGGCAGCTCATTGATACCTATAAATGGAGCTTTCCCACAATTCACCTCCTCTTTTCTCCTCTTGCTCTTCAGGCCATTTGTTGATGACCAAGTTGTGGAATCTGACCTTATTCTGCCTACAGACTCCCAAAAAGCCAAGAGCCAATTCTCCAACAGCCTAGGTTTCCTGCTCTGACTTCTTTAGAGGGGTGATTATCACCACTCATACAGGGATAGTGTCTCCTGTGAAGATGAAGATGTGAATACGAATTGGAAATCTGCTGCCTCATGAATATGCAACAGCCTGGAGACAGGTCATCAGCCAAGAGACTGCTGAATTGTCAGAGGGTGGGCTGCTCTGACAGAGGCACGGGGAGCTGGAAAACTCAAATCTCATACTTGGTGGATAAGAGAACACGGATAGCCAACAGGCTAGAAAAATTATAGGTTTGCTGACATTCCACTCAACCTCAACCGTTCTTTATTCTAAGAAGATAATAGCTATCTATAGGAGAGCTGTCTGGTGACTCTATTCAATTCTCCTGCTACCCCTGCTCAGGCAAGGTATAATGCAGCACACAGCGATGCCTCAAATGTCATGCAGTTGTAACTCTGGGTTTCTGAAACATGCCTCCAGTGTCAGGCGATGCAAAATGTTCAGAACTGCCAGCGACATTGAGATGTGTCTTGCTGCCTGGAAATGCTCTGGGCCCCAGAAGCCATACTGGATTCCAACTGCCTTTCTCCAGGTACATCTGACAGGGGACATCGAGGAGCTGGCTCTGCTGACATTTTTAAGTAGGTTACAGGGTCATCATGCCTCAGGTTCCTTTTTAAGATCTACCTTCAATAATGACAATTCCACAGCCTCCAGATAGAATACACACACACACACACACACACACACACACACACACACACACACACACACACACTCCAATCAGCCTTTGAAACTCATCCTCAATTCTTTGCTTTCCTGAGTAGGTCTGTTTTCACCATCATGACTGTGAAAACCTATGTCTGGTAAAGGAATCAGGGTGCTAAAGATGAGGATGTATTGCATCTGGTATTAGAAATCCTAGATTCAAATCCTTATTTTGTCACTTTCTATCCATGTGTTCTTAGCAAGTCACTTAACCGCTACTTCTTCAGTTGTAAGCATGTAAAGGTCAGTCTACATGACCTATAAGATCTCTTCCATCTCTAAGTCTGGGATCCAATTACAGCTATCCCTTCCACATCATGGAGGTTAGGGGTGCAGAGCCCCCACAATCTGGGAAACCTGCGTAAAATGTTTTGGCCCTCCCTTTGTACCAGAGAAGAATCTGAATTATTATGGTATTAAAAGATAAACTATGTTGATATTTTGCATTTCTGAGTTTCAAAACTTTTTCTATGTCATCTGCTGGCCTTCAGGTGTTGCCTATGCCTTCCTCAAAACTCCCCCCAAATTCCCATTTAATTTGTTATGACAACCCATGATATATCAAAACCCCAATGAGGAAAGTCAGGCTGTGGAAGGGATAACTGTATTGCCTTCATCCCCTTGTATGGAAAGTTGTGCGAAGAAATGTAAAATGGACAATATCTGAAAGCAAAGTATTAGAATGGAATCCAGTCTCCACTCATGATGAAAACGATCACTGAAGATCTGTCCAGCAGCACAGTGAAAGACTGATTTGGCACAGAGAAAGGAGCAGCTACTGCTAGGCATAGCCATGGTTTGGGGGGAAATGGGCTGGGCTTGGAATGATTTGACCTTGGTTCAAATCCTGACTGCTCTTTACTGCCTTAGGCACATGTCACTTGTTCTCTTGCATCTCCATGTTTTCTTCTGTAAAAAAGGAGGTTATTCTAAATATACCCCAAGGTCTCTTCCAGGCTGAGGGTCTACAATGATTCTATCACCTTATACGTTTTCCCAGTAAATATTTCTTGAATTACTAGTCTTGGAACATGGGATGTGGAAGAGATTGAAATGGAGATGGACTGGGTTACAGAACATCCTGATGACTGGAGGATTTCAACTTCTTGCACCTTTTCCTACAGTGGCTACTCATTTCTTCTTTAATAGTATTTTCCCAGCTCTGGTATATCTCCCTCCACTACTGAATGTCCCATTATAGGACATAAACACTTATCCTATGGTTAAGTATACCATGACAGCTCCCATAGCCATGTGCCTCTACTTACCCTCTTGATTAGGGATTAATTGTGTATGACAGAAGTTAGGGTATTAATTCACTGTTCATCTGGAGGTGTTGTTGCCAGTGAGTCTGCCTGTAAAATACTATAGTGTGAGAAATACTTTAGTAGGAAGAATGACTTCTATTTGTTCGGCACCTTATGGTTTACAAACTGTCTTCTTTTTAGGATTCTTCTGAAGTAGGGAGAACAAGGAATTTTGACCCATTTCACAGATGAAATTTAGAAAGAAGATATTATTTAGCCAGTGCCACATAGCTAGTAAGTGTCAGAACATGTTGACCCCTGGTTCATTCACTTTATGCTCTGCAAAAGTCTCTCTTCATGAAAAAATAAACCTTCTTTAACAACTTTGAAAATCTGAAGTCCTATCTTAAAGTAATATGTTTATGTAAAATGAAAGAAACCTAAATCTTTGCTTCTCAGAGTGTGTGGCTTATTTTTTAAACAACCTAAAATGTCCTAGGAAGAAAATATCAAACCCATCAAGACCAGTGGGAACCTTGTAATGGGGGGATGTAATGCCTGGAACTTCCCTGGTCTTCATTCTTCCCTTTCTGACTTTACTGCCCCACTGCATCAAATTAGGTCCTTTATTTAACCTTACCAATGCATTTCACAAGGTTTTATGCTATTTAGACATTATACATACATATGTATATATGTACACACTACATATATGTATGTATGATGTACATATACATATGTTTATACATATATATGCATATGTGTGTGTGTGTAGTGCCAAAACATGTTGTATAATCTTCTACCCTTCCATGGTCTAAGTAGCACAATGCTTGATTGACCATGTGAAGATATCATCATTGCATTTGATCAAAAGTAGCAACAAATGGTTTTAAGGAAGTTTTCTATGTTTTCTTTTAAT
Source organism: Potorous gilbertii (assembly GCA_028658325.1). Taxonomy (NCBI): domain Eukaryota; kingdom Metazoa; phylum Chordata; class Mammalia; order Diprotodontia; family Potoroidae; genus Potorous; species Potorous gilbertii. Next base: position 31,890,642 of record CM053772.1, read on the forward strand.
CTAGAGAAATCTACAACAAGTATTGAGGTTCAAGTCAAGCTACATTAGCCCTTCCGATCCTTCCCAGTGCTCCATCTCTGATCTCCACTGATTGGCAGGGCTGTCTTCTACTTGCAATCACTTGCTTTCTGTTTACTTCTCTACCTGGGTTTTGACTTAGCAGAACGTACATTCCTTGAGGGAGGTACTGCTTCCTTTTTGTCTTTTATGCCCAAAATACACAGTAAATGTTTAATAAATATTTGTTGAATTGAATTGAATTTATGAAGGAAAGAGAGGGTGAGGGGAACTGAAAGTTGGAAAGGCCTTTAGACATAGATCAGCTAACCCTGCTTCCTTGTTTTAAATAGAGGTCCAGCCAGAAGAAGTCCTTTGGCAGTGAAGAATTGAGTCCGAATTTAAATACAGTGCTCTTTCTACTGAATGCTGCTATTTTCCAATATCTAGGTCTTTGGTGCTTAACCTATGATTGCATGATGCAACTTAAAGAGCACTGTTATTTCCTGTGGTTTATTCCATCTAATTGTATCAATGTTTGATTCTAGACCACGCCACAAGTCAGCCTTTAATAGGATCCAAGATGGAGCTTCAAGCAGGAGCAGGAGAATCTTTCGGGCCATTTCAATTCCCAAGTAATGTGAGTAATTTCCTTTGGCAAGCAGAGGCTGCCTTGGTTTGGTATAGAAAGAACAAAGACTATGGACCATTCAACTATCTGTGCCCATGAAATCAAGCAGAGGAAGTTGTGTTGCATGTAAACAACTTCAGCAACTGGAAAATTATTCCAACATTCACCTGAGCCAGGAAAATGCCAAAATGGGGGGAAATAAGATGTAGATTTATTTCATCTTTTCTTTTGGACTGAAAGTTTGCTCTCTGTCCAAGAACAAGAAAATATGCCCTACATAGAAACCTGATGCTTAGCAAGCCCAAATGATGTGTTATTTCAATTACAAAAGCTCAGATTGGAGTACGGAAGGAGATCTAGGCAAAAACAAACAGCACAAAAACAAACACAAAAACAAAGAAGATGAAGCAAAAGACCCTAAGCTCCATAGGCTTTTATCTTTGTGTAGGTCACATGACTTGAACAGTCTTTATCAAAGTCAGTTGGGGCTGAACTGACATCACTTTGAACACCACTCACACTCTGAATTTGATGAAAATTTGGAGTTCATACATCCTCTTTCCTATTAATGTTATAGGTCTCCAAGTCATCAGGGACTACACTTTTGAATCTTCCTTTGGATATCTGTGTCCCTGTCAATGGAAGCTAGATTGGTGATATATTGACTGTGAAACAAAAGAAATGAAGAAAAACATTCACTGTTAACCAATTGTACACCTATTAGACTGTTTTCTCTATCTAGATCATAAGCTCTTTAATCGTATAATGAATAGAATCCTGAATTTGGAGTCAGGAAGACCTGGGTTCAAATCCTATCTCTGAGATTTAATCACAGTCTGACTTAGGGTGTGCCACTTAATTTCTCTAATTCTCAGTTTACTTATCTGTAACACAGAAATAAGGATACCTTTAGTGCTTATCTCCCAGTATTACAATGACAGTCCATAAGAAGATATAAGTAAAGTAGTTTGCAGACCTGAAAGATAAATCCCAGGTATGATTACCAATATTGTACGGATATGATGCCTAGCAGAGGGCTGGATACACAACACGTGCTCAGCAAATACTTGGTGAATGCATATCGTAAATGACAGCTAACTCAGAACTTTTTGAAGAGATTGGCGGTATTTGTTTGTCCTGCTATCTTACAAAGGATGCATATGTTGATTTGAAAATTCATCTGAAATGTTTTTTGATATCAGTGAGGCTAACTGGTCCCTTCAATCCCCCAATGCAATAACAGTCATTGCTGTACTTTAGCAGGTGTGGCATGGTGAATTGCACGAATTATGGTAGGTGAATGCAAAAGAATGATATTATTGTGCTGTAAGAAGTGATGACTAAGGAATTCAGAGAACCATGGAAAAATTTACCTGAACTAATGAATTGTAAAGTAAGCAGAGCCCGAAAAGCAATATACACAGCAATGACCATGATATAAATAAAAACAACAACAAAACTTAAAAAAAAAAAAAGGAAGCCAAACTCAAAGGAACTGTAATAACCAAATGAGTTATGGAAGATAGATAATGAAGCTCTTCCTTCCATCCTGGTACAATGTATAGCATTCTGCATTTGGAGTTAGAGGGTGTGAATCAAATTCCATTTCTGCCAGTGTTTGCTGTGTGACCTTGGGCAAGTTCTTTCCATTGTCTGGAACTCAGTTTCCTCCTCATTAAATTGAGTGGAGCGGGGAGCGGGAATAGACGAGCTCAAAAGCTCTTCCAGCTCTAAATATGTGATCCTCTTATACCCCTGGTCCAGAAGTGCTGGGACTATAGGAATCCATTATTACCTATGCTGCCAGATGTGAACAAGAGCTGTTTTTGCTTTCACATTTTTATGGGTTACAAGGGAGGATTCAGTTCCAGAAGATGGGAATTAGAACATCTAGAAATGATTATGGTAGAAAAACAAAAGACATCAATAAATCTGTAAACTAAATAATGACCTTTTTGGTTGGTACAGCTGCCAAGGTACTTTTCTTAAAGCACAGTGAAGGTCTGACCATGTTATACCCTTCCTTAATAAATAAATTCCAGTGACTCCCTATCACCTCCAGGATCAAATATGAAATCTTCTGTTTGGCATTCCTCCCTATGTACTTTTCAATCCAATGCAATTGGCCTCCTTGTTATGCCTAGAACAAGACACTCCTATCTCTCATCTCTGGCATTTTTGCTGGCAGTCCCTCATGTCTGGATTGCGCTCCCTCCTCATGCCTGCCTCCTGGCATTGCTGACTTCCTTCATGTCCCAGCAAAGATTCAGCCCTCTAGAGAAAGTCTTTCCAAATCCCTCTTGATTCTATTGTCTTCCTTCTGTTGAAGATTTTCTTATTTATTCAGCATTTAACTTGCTTTTTCTTAGTTCTGTGCATATTGTCTCCCCCCATCAGGTCATGTACTCCTCCAGGGAAATGGACATCTTTATTTTTCCTTTGTAATCCCAGCACTTAGCACAGCACTGGGCACATAGTAAGTGCTTAATAAATTCATTGAATGACATAAATCTGTTTCGATGCCCAGATACACTTAAAGGATTTGTTTTTATTTAAAGGAAAATATATGTTAAGTATCTTTGTTTTTGTGGCAGTAAAATGAAACTAAAACCAAAGAAGGTGTCCACTGATTTGGAAATGGATGAAGAAATTGTGGTATATGAATATAATACTGTGCTGTAAGACATTAAAAGTATGTGGGCAGCTAGGTGGTGTAGTGAATAGAGCACCTGCTCTGGAGTTAGGAGGACCTGAATTCAAATTCGGCCTCAGACACTTGACACTTACTAGCTGTGTGACCTTGGGCAAGTCACTTAGCCCGAATTGCCTTGCTTTCCTTCTCCAAAAACGAAAAAAAAAAGAAATTATAAGTATGAAGGATTCAAAGAAACACGAGAAGAAAGAGGAACTGATGCAGAAAAATAAGAAACAGAAACAGGAAGACAACATACACAGTGACTATTATAGTATAAACAATTATTGAAAAGAGAGCTAAACTAAGATGAATTGTAGTGAGCAATATTGTTTCTGGGGCTTCCTTTTGTATGTTGTCATTCCCTACAAATATAAGCTTCTTAAGGTCAGGGATTATCATTCTTTTTTCTTATTTGTATCCCCAGCATTTAGCATGGTGCCTGGCACATAGTCCAGCCTTACTGAATATTTGTTTTATTGTATTATACATGGAAGACTATTCTAAAACACATTTTCCTCCTCTCAGTAGAGAAGCAGGGATGATGAGTGGCAAATATTTCATACACGCTGTCAGACTCCATCACTTGGTGTGACAACTATTTCTTTGCTATAAGAAATAACAGTGACAGAGTGAGGATGAACAGGGCTATATCTATGACTGTGATGTAAAAATTAAAAGGTATGATATACAAATCATGAGTAAAGAGATAAGCAAATAAATGATCCTTTTAATGAGGCAAGTTCTAATTTGCTCTTGATACATTGTTTGTGTTGCTGACAATTGACTTCTTGGTCCAAACTTGAGCCATTTGACAAGGCAATGGGCCTCTCAAAGACTACCGATCCCAGGAATTAACTATAGAGCCTGCCTGTCCCCTCTCCTGTAATTCAGCACATACTCAGCACTAGACCGGAGGAGTCCAAAGAGTTGCCCTGGAGGGGTACCACTGAAATCAAATTTCTGCTCAACACAATCCTCAGTGCATAAAAATTAATCAAGTAGTATGATGACTGGCTTTATTCATAATACTTAATGGTCATGTAATAGGAGTTTTTATTCAGCAGTTAAAGTTCATAAGTGCAGGTTTTACATGTAGATAGGTATTATGCTGATGGTTTAATTACACACCTTTTTGCACACCAAAGGAAATGGGTTATGCAGTTTTCATAATCAAGGAAGAACTTCTAAGGGGGAATGAACTTTGCAGTTAGCAGCCTAATCCCTGATCTTTCTCAAAATGTTTATTTTTAAATTAGTGAATATTTGCCAGTGTACAACCCAGGAAATGATTGCTGGTGCTAAGAGCTGTTAGTCTTGTAAATTTCCACTCTCATTTTACAAATTTAAATTTAAAGGTTTATGAAGGCAACATTAAGTAGTCACAACATCATTTCCTTTAAGGCTAGAATAACAGACACCTGACCAAGTACATCAATTTCCAGTTGATTTGGCATGTCAAGGAAATGAATGTGTATCCTGTTGTGGAAAAATGACTCTTCTATCCCCAAACTCCCTTTTATTTTAATGAATTCAACCTACACATTTTTTCTCCTCAATTAGACTCTGTTTACATGAAGCAAATGTTGCCAATTCTCTTTGGACCAAAATAACATTCTTTACCATATTGTTTGTTTGTAGAATATGTGACCTAACAGTTATAAAAAAGGGGCCAGGGAAGCCAAAGTTAAGACCCCAAATAGCCTTCATGTGGATTTGGTTATAGAGTGATACTCTGAATTATCTTTGGCAGTTAGTTACATTACTTAGAACATTGTGCTAATGAGGCCAATGTCCTATGGGCTAGCCAGTTTCCTGCTGTTCCATGGCCAGGGACTAAACCTCTAATTCCATCGTTGGATACCATTGGTCTCAAGGGGGAACTAGGCAAATGTGTATGAATGAATCAGGGCAGATCTATCTCTGACTACTAGAAAAACAACTTAAAGTGATGTAATCTTTGTACATAAAGGACAGCATTATCTCCATTGTCAATATGGTTAATACTGATTCTTAAAACCTAATGATTTTCTGTCTTTAGTCTTAGTTTGCAAACCTTTCTTCCATATGGATGTCAAGACTTAGTAGAAATTGAGTTGTGTAGAAAAAAAAAAGGCTATTTGAAATTAGTCAGATGACCCCCCAAACCTCACAAGCAGCACCTTGTTATTCCATGAATTTTATTGTACTTGGTCTCAAATCACATCCCAACATCTTAGGACTCTAGTGACAAGGGCATATAATTGTGGTGAATTATCTTTGTTCCTTTGCACTGACAAAGGGCTCTACTAGACTTCTAAAAATATTCTTCAGGATTTTTAATTCAAAAAATAAATTTTCCTTTCCACATGGCCTTCTTTTGATCTGCAGAGAGAGGCCACATTTTTGTCTTTTTTGGCCAGTGCATAGCATGGTGCTTGACACATATTAATTGGTTAAAAATGTTTATTGATTGAAGGGCAATAGATGAGGGTGGGGAGAGGTCAAAGGAACAGAATATAGGCATGGACAGTTCCATTCCATATACTGACCAAAGACAAAACCATTGATATTCTTAGTGGCCCTCCAGGGACACTATGTACTGACTAAAGCATGAAATTCTGAAAACATCCCTTATAAGCTGAGATATCTCTACAGAAGTCCCAATTCTCCTGCAGAAAAATGTCATAGCTATCTAAAATCATGAGTGCTTAACATCCTGCAGACTCAATTCACCATTTCCCTGACCTGTTCCCAATTGCATCATTTTGGACTAGAAAAACACTAAGATAATTTATATAAATGATGGGCAATTCCACACCTCATGTCAGCATCTCAAAAATGGATAGGCCAATATTCTTGTGAAGTTGCTAGCCCCACCTCCCCAAATGGCAATGGAGAATTACACAGTAGACCAAGTAGGCTACAGTACATATTACCAATCATGAATGGTTCAAGAGAAACGGTAAATTTTATCAACAGAGAGAGGTGTGAGTGGAAAAGGAGCAACGGTTAGTCATGTGTTAAGAGTGAGAGGTAGGAGATAGGAAGCAACTGTGTTTCATAAAGAGAACAGGAAAAGGATTCACTTTGAGTTCATTAGATTTGTGGGAAGATGGACAAAGAATGGCACAGAACAAGCCACTTTAGGTGGGTTACAGTTTGCTTTACTGGAGTCATTATCCACACTGCGCTCACACACAGATCAATGTAGAGATTAAAATATTCTTCTAAGACTGGGTTCTTTATGCACACATACAGTATTGGTGGATAGCTTTCAGGGAATCTCTGAATTCAGATGGGAAAATTATACACACACACACACACACACACACACACACACACACACATCTTATTTTTACCAGAACTGAATTTAGCATTTTGTTCAATTTTCAGAGCAAAACATTATTTTCAGAAGGGTCCCATTGATGGGGTTCAGACTCTGGGAACTTCCTTGAGCTCCCCTGGAATCTCCTTACTTAAATTGACTTTTCATACTCAAATTGAGCTCTCCTTGTATCTCTCCACAGAACCTGAACATTGTCTGTTATCTCTAGATTGCCCTACCTCCTTACCACCTAGGTGCCCCCTAGTCTGATGTTTGTGGACTACCTCCAGCCATTTCCAGCCTTTGATCCTCTTTGGAGGCCCTTCCTGAACTTCTTCCCCATCACTCTAGACTACCAGACCACCCTTACCCCCCAACCCCCATCCCTCCTATACTCTTTTCTGTATTTAAGAGGTCCATGCAGGCACTCAGATGCAATCCAGCTCAGACTCTGTCTAGCTGGGATTCTATCTGGCCCGCTTGTGAATACAAGTGTCACCAACGCTTAGGTTCTTTAAGAGGCAACCCAATTAGGTGAAACCTTAATAAACTTTGTTTTCTTTGACTTTAAGAAGGCTTGAGTCGAATTCATTCGAGCAGGACCCGGACTGTCAGTATTTTGGGGTCCACCCCTCACCCATAACCTCACCACCATAAGCTTCACCAGACATCCAAATGGGTCCATCATACACAAAGAAGTAAAGAATTTAGGGTTTTGTCTAGGATTCTAGATTTACAGCTAGAAAGGACCTTAATAGTCCTCTGAGTCATATTCTTTTATTTTACAGATAAGGAAAAATAGGGCAGGAGGGGTTAAATGAATCACTCATGGTCACCCAGTTAGTGTCTGAAGTGGATTCAAACATAGGTTCCAGTATTTTTTTTTCTGTTTCAAGAGTGGAATGGGAAATATTACTGTCATTATTTTTTATTGTTTGAGTAATGTTTTATCAAGTGTTTTTCCTGTACTTTTTAACAAGGGCACAATGTATTTTTATCACTTTATTAAATAACAATAAATGGCTTAAGATTCAACTATGAAACAGTCCTTCGGTGAAAGCAAACAATAGTGTATTGCCGTACTTGAGTATACCGTATGTTTTCTTTTGGAATTTGAGGGATTCGAATTCAGGACTTTCATGCCTCCAGATCCAGTGCTGTTTTCAATATACCACACTAACTCTAGAACAATCTTGGTTTTTTTTTTCTTTCCCTTGCCAGTCAAGCAGAGGCCAAGAGAAGAGGATGCTGGTCTGGATTCAACAGCGATGAGAATTCATTTTTAACAATGTTGCCCTATTGGTCTGTGATATGTAATTCTATATTATAATACTAGGATCAGAGATTTCAAACTGGAAGAGTCCTGAAGAGGTCACCTAGTTCAGCTTCTATTTTATTGATTAGGAAGCTGAGGCCCAGAGATGAAATGACTTGTCCAAGGTCACATAAATAGTAAAGCGTCCGTGCGTGTGTGTGTATAAAATTTTTTTATCACCTACATTTCTGAATCTATCTTGCCTCCTGCTCCCTACCTCAGAAAGCAATCACTTACAACAAAGATTTTTTTTTTTAAAGGGTACAAAAGTTCAGGAAAACTAGCCAACGTTAAAAAAAAAATGACATTGTATGTAGTGTTCCACACTTATAGTCCCTCGGCGTGTTCAACTATGTGTGTGGGAGTAGGGTGAGGAAACTTTGTCATCTCTTCTTTTGGACCAAGCTTAATCACTATAATTTTCTAGCATTCAGTTTCAATTGTTTTCTTCTTATTATTTTCATTTGCATGGTTATACTTATTGTGCATATCATTTCCTATTTTTTTCTCACAGTGCAAAAGTTCATTTGAGCTTTCCCCAGTTTTTCTGTGTTCGTTGTTTCTGATAACACAGTATCATGTCATCATACGTTTGGTTAGCCATTCCCATTAGGTACCTACTTTGTTTCCAGTTCCTTGTTACAACAATAAGTATGGCTATAAATATTTTGATATATATGGGCTTTGCAAATCTCACAGTCCTATAGATATATTAATTGTTATGACTAGAATCAAAATTTTCGAGTCAAAAGATAGGAACATTTTAATCACTTCACACAATTCCAAATTGATTTGCAGTTAATGTTACATCAAATCACAACTCCACCAACAAAGCATTAGTGTCTTGTCTTTCTACCACCTCCTCAACATGACTATTCTCATCCTTTGTCATCTTTGCCAGTTTTCCAGGGTGCTGGGTGAAAATTTTGAGCTGTTTTGATTTGGATTTCTCTTATTAATGATTTGGCTCATTCTTTCATATGGCTGTTAATAGTTCACAATTCTTTTGAGAAGTTTGTTCATATCCTTTGATATCTTTCCACAGACTAAAAAGCTTAAAAACCTTGGACCTCACCTAGTCCAACTTTCTCTTTCTTTTTTTAACAGTAGAGGAAACTGAGGGGCAAGTGATTTGCCCAAGGGCTGGAATCTGAATTCAGATCTGAGTACTTTTAGCACCCAGTTAAAACTAGACAGATCTAATGCATAGATATCCATTATCTAGGCAATGCATAATCATTGGTAATACATATCCAATGCCTAGAAAGCATCCCTTCCTCCCCTCTGCCTCTTAGAATTCTTAATTTCCTCTAAAATTTAGCTATTATACCCACTAAAACAGGAAACCTATCCAGATCATCCTAATGGCTAAACTTTGTACCTGCCCTACAAATTGTTTCTCCCCAATTGGATGAATACAAACTCAACGAAAGCAGGATTATTTCCTTTTTATATTTTTCCGTAAAATCCCTGAGCCCAACACAAATAGGCAGTCTCATGATGACTGAATGAATAGTTGAATAAATGCAAAGTACTCAGAATGCATTATTTTGTGGGTATGGGTGTTGAATGGGTTGTGTGAGACAGCAGACTTTATCTACCTTACTTCCTCCAGACAGTGGTTTAATCATTTTCCAGTCATGTCCAGTATTTGGAGTTTTCTTGGCAGAGATAACAGAGTTGTTTGCCATTTCCTTCTCCAACTCATTTTAACAGTTGAGGAATGGAGGCAAACAGGGTTAATTAAGTCTTGCCCGGAGTTACACAGCTAGTAAATGTCTGAAGCCATATTGGAGCTCAGGACTTCAGGCCAAGGGATCTAGCCTCTCCACTGCCCTTCTTCAGACTAGAAGCACCCTGAGGACAGGGCCATACCTTATGAATTTCATTCACTTGTAAAAGAAATTCCTTTTACTTTGAAAAGGGTGGTATTTCCCCACCTAGAGATAAGGTGTTTTTTTCAGCTAAAGAAAGTTACCAACAGTAATTTCTGGCTCCAAAACAGAGTATTAGTAAACATTTGAAAATGAGAAACAAATTATCCTCTGAAATCTCAACATCTTACTTCAAATACACACTTGAAAAATTGCTAAGATTTTATTCGGTTAAGAATGCTTGAATATCTCCCTAAATCATAACACTGGTAAACTTATTGAAATATTTTTACAATTTTATTAGAGGTTTTAATTCACTGCTTTATCTATCTCTGTTAGGCAGCAAAATAGCTTTAAATATTCAAGTGGTAATTAATGAATCTTTTATGTTGCAAATCAAACATTTTCATCTGTGCTGTGCTGGAGTAGCTGTGAGAAGAGATTTAAAGAGTAATTGTTTCTGCTGCTCCAGCACTGTTGATTTGAGTTTACCTTTCATTTTTCTTTTGGGTCTGCTTCCCTTGACTGGTGGTAGGTACACCATCTTTCACAACGGATGATGTCTTCTGTCTCTTTTTAGGTCAGGATATCGTACTGTGCTTTTGCCAGAGACATTCCTGACTGGATGGAAAGTCTTTGAATGTGGAATTTTTGCATGAGTGCAAAATAATAAAAAGCATGTGTGTATTTAAAAAAAAGGATCAACTTAATGGGAAACGAGCATTGAGTTACATTAATATTGTATTACAGTAAAAACGTATATTTAATAAATTTTCTCCAGACTTTTTTGGTATCTATTTTTCTAAGTTGTAAGCCAGCCTAAAGAAAGGGTACATGATACATTTGATTTATGTTAAGTAAATAACCTGCACAACCCATTTGAAAATGGATTTTTAAGTGTAGAAATCTACACCCAAGGGGAAAAAAATGTATACATGCCACATCCAGCAGGATGAGGGGAAATGTTCAGCATTTGGAGCAGAAAACCTTTGTAAACACTATTTTATTTTATTGACACCAATTTTTTAAATGTAGGATTTTATGTCAGATGGCAAGGGAATGCCTCTGAAAAACACTGCAATTTAGTTTAAATGATAAAATTAAACTAGTATTAAAATAATGACTTTATTGGGGTAGAAGAGTTTTTCTTTCTTTCTTTTGTCCTTTTATGCCAAGAAGCTTGAAGAGCAGGGCACAAGAAGGCCAGGCCCAGTAGCTCAGGTCGCCTTCTAAAAAGCCTTCCCAAAGGTCTGACACATCCTTGACTGGAAGCCATATCACTTGCCCTCTTGTTGTTCTCTGGCCCTAATTAATATTATACTCTGTGACATTTATGTATCAGAGCAATAAGCTAAACAGGAAACAATTTATGTCACCTAAAGCTTTTTAACAAATCGATGAGACTATTTGTAATTGCTTGTTTCACAAGATTAAAAGTGCTCAGCCTTGATCTTCGCCCATGGTTTTGTGGCCAACATGACCTGTTCTTCCGTTCTTTCAAAAAAAAAAAAAAGAAAAAGAAAACGGAGTGTTGGTCATCAGCACCTACTTCCATCAAGTAATCTATATTGCTAATATTTCTGGAATTCTAATGTAGTTATAATTTATAGCCGATCAAATGTGGTTACCTAAATTGCTGTTGCTGGTAGACAGCTTAACTGTCTTTATTAATTACGGTATAATTTAATGTGTGAGCACCGGCACTTGTGTTGGTCATTTTTACAGCTAAAGCAGTTATCTGCCTTATGACGAACCGTTTTAGCATTTTCAATGGAAATTTGCTAATATGATGAGTGATAAAAATGTCAAATGCTGGTAAATAACGATTATTGCCTTGGCTGAAATTAATTCTTGAAAGGCCGGTTACCTTCAAATTAACATTATAACTCCAAGCTTATTTTTCCTCCAGTGTTTTCTGCTACTTATATAAACAAAAAGTGGACTGCTAATAATTTCAAATGGATGTATTTTCTGTAAAAATCACTTAGTTAATGTCTTCCTTCTATCAGCATAAGAGTGGTGAACAGGAAAAAATATTATTAGTTTTTCATTTTTTTTTAAACAAAACAATTCTCATTTCAATAGTTAGCCCTCTGAGTAATCCTTTTTAACTAGAAAATTCTGCGGGTGAATATTTCTATCTTGATTTTACAGGAAATAAGACTCAGAAGTAGTTTATGTGACTTGTCCATGGTCACACAGCTATTACATGTATGAGATAAGGTTTGAGTCAAAATATCCTGACTCCAATTTATGAACTATTTCTCTCAAAGCTTTACTGGGTAAAGTCTATAAATTTTGAAGAGAGCTCATTTGAAAGTTGATATTATTAAGTTAAAACTGTTATAATGGTTTCTGTATAGCAAATATTTTCCTAGAGTTAAACTAATATTTTTTTCATTGTATTTAATTTTCACCCAAAGAGATCATGGACTCATTGAATCCACAAAAATGAATGCTCCCTTAAACTTTTCACCAATTCCACAAAAGAAAGATTTTAAGAAACAACACAGTATATTACAATGGGCATTTTTTTGATAATACAACAAAAATGAAAGATGTCTTAATTAACATCCTATATCATCAATATGTCCCATCATCATTGAATAGATAACTAAGTAATAGGGAAAGAAAATTAATTGTATTTGGTTTTCATTTTAAATGGAGTAGAAGCAACTCATGGAAGTAAGTGCACACTAATAATGTACAACTAAACATACTATGGGATACGTCTCTTTGAATTCAGTGCTAACATGTAAAAGAATTACCTATCTGTGGAGGTTGTCTTTATAACTTCATGTATGTGCATATATAAATGTGTGTGTGCATGTGTAATACATGTTAAACATTTGCAAAATGTTTAGTTGGTTTATACATATAAACTGGTTTGCACAAACCAGTTTATATGTATAAAACAACTTTGGATCTTACAAATTTTGTATTTGTGATATCTGTATTTTCAGGTCCTTTTGGATACAAATGACCACATGAAAGGTTTTCCATCAGTACTCACGGATACTGTGTATATATATACTGATAAGGATGGAAAATAAGGAAATAACTTCTGTTTTATACTAGTGTGAAGAGTTTCTGGAATATAGTTGGCATCGATAGGGTGCCAATGAACAATCCGCTGGTTTGAAATGTAAGGGGAGGCACATGAACTTCCTGAACATTGTCAAACATGTCCTTTAAGACTTCTTTTCAAAGGGGGGGGGGGGGAAACAGTAATGCTCCCATTGGTGTCAATGGGTGTTTTGCTTAAATAAAAAATGCAAGGTTAATTTCAGTCATCTACTGGTTTGAGTGATGTGTTCTAAGTCTCTTACTCTTTGGTTTTATGTTATAGTTGCTTAGGTACTCATTTAAAGTGCTGCTCATCCACACACTTGCAATTTTATTTTTATTAAAAAGGATGCCTGTTTTCTGAAATATTTCTCTAAAATCTGCACCAAAGAACAAACATGTAAGATAAACAGCAACTTCTTTTAAAGACAGGTCATCGAAATTTCAAAATCAAGATGATTTTGATGGAATATTTAGTAAATCAAGGTCTACTCTTTTCCCATGAAAGTAACATTTATCCAGTATAATTTTATGATAAGAATATTTTTATAAAATCATTTGTTCTAATCTAAGCATTTATCATTATATGCAAAAGATTTCTTGATGAGAATATTATAGACGGTGCATGTTTTTTGACATTAGCATTTTATTTGGATGACTAATCTTGCAGATGTGAAATTTTAATGAATTATTCATGAAATCACTTTCCTCTGAATTTTCAGTTTGCTGCTAATGTTAGTTATTAAACACTTTATTTTTTCTTTATAAAATTTGATAAAGAAAATAAGTGTGTTTAATCGAGAGAAAAGTCAGCTCCTTTCTCAAAGTTTTTCTAAGTGGACATTTTTACTTCGATCTTGGTGTGTCCAGCGAGTGTGAAGAAGTTGCTTCATGACTTCTTTTCTTAAAAACTGACTTTAACAATTAGGTAACTGAAGCAGCTGGTGATGGAGCCTAATGCAATTCAACTAATACATAACAGCAGGGCAGGGAGGGAAAAAAAGAAAAAAAAAAAACTTAGTCTGTGGCAACTTGTACGACCAGTGTGAACAACCAGCATTTTTATTGCATTTGAGAATGCTATAATGTCAGTAATTAGTACTGACTACACAACATTTTTTTTTATTGTCTGTATCAACAGACATGGAATGATGGAATTACAGTTGATGTAAGGAATGAGTTTCTTTTATGCCTTATCAAAAAAAATCTCGTTACTGGCAGCACATACACACACAGCACCATGCTAACAGTCTGGACTGTACCATTTTCATCAAGGCTTATGTGTTGCAGGTATTTCATAAACTATGGCAGGCCCATGAAATGCCACTGGAGCTGTCAATTTGATCCTTGAGATAAGAAAGCTACAAGTCTTTTCTAAACATCCCAAAAATTCGGTGTAAGTTATTAACTAAAAGGTACCAAAGAGATTTAAAACCGTTCTATGCACAGTCTTTGTGTTCTTAAGAAATGGGGCTCACCTGTAATCTGAAAACTACAAGAATTCTCAAGGCTTCCCCCCTCCCCCCCTTAAAAAAGTTTTTTTTTTTTTGGATAAAATATCTAGTGATTTACACAGTAGTTGTAGATTGAAAATCTGAGGTATCCCATAGCAGTTCTGAGACAGAGCATTGGGAATTAGGTAAGAACCATCCTATGTCAGCATCAAAAAAGTGACAGCCAGCTTGGTAGTCACAATTATTTTACATAAGCCTTGATAGGTCATTTTTTCTGCTAGTCAAATGCAGAAACCGAACAGGTTTCACATTTACAAACTCTGGGGACAAGGAAGGCTGGACCCTCATTCCTGACAGCGTGTTTACCTGATACATGGTACTACTTTCATAATGTATGCTTTTCTTTGAGAAAAAAAACATGTAACAAATTGTCTTTACATCTTGGCACCTTGTAAAGTTTTTTTTTTTATACAAAAGTTCAATATTTTGACACTCCCCATTAATAATCACTACTTCACTGATAAACTTTGAAAGTGTGACCCTGGACTTTCATCATGCAAAATATTTACTGCAGCAGGAGAAAACATTTTCAACAACATTTTTTTTTCCTTTTCAAATGTTAGGAACTCATTGAAGACAGCCGGAAATGTCAGTGGTAGAATAACACAAGGGGTGGGGGTGGGGGGGGGAAGTATCAAAAAAAACAGTTTAACACACACACACACACACACAAAAACACAACTGTACAAAATGCTTCGATCAATGATAACAGAAAAAAACACAAAACAAAATCTGTCAACTATGTTACAATTTAAAAGCCAAAAAAAAAGGGTCAGGGCTTTTCTCCCACGTCAGGAAATGTCATCCAATATTCTTAAAGCAAGGATAACTAAATGAAATACATGTGCAGCACACTCTGCAATCCCATTACATACAGTAGGTTTTTTTCCCCCAAAGCTATTTTAAGTATAGTTAATATAAAGCAGTTGCACCAAAAAAAAAAAAAAAGGTGTTTTGACAAACAGGTGTATGCATTTTATTCCTTTTTAGGAACAATAC
This sequence comes from Potorous gilbertii, assembly GCA_028658325.1. NCBI lineage: Eukaryota > Metazoa > Chordata > Mammalia > Diprotodontia > Potoroidae > Potorous > Potorous gilbertii. The sequence goes on from CM053772.1 coordinate 31,906,037, forward strand.
CTAAAAAATGAACCTCCCTCCGCCCTCCCCCAAAAACGACAAAGGCTCACACAGACGCAGTGGGCTATATATGTACAACATAATAAACCCCACCCTAAAGAAGTGACTGGGTACCCAAAGGGATACGGAATCAGAACTGTAAAAATCAGAGTGAAGTTTGCTTGACGGAAAGAAAGCCTGAGATTGGGTTTTTTTTTCAGTTGGTTCTTCTGCGAGGCCATGATACCCGCAAGAGACATAGAATCTAATTTTTCTCTCTTTTTATTTTATTTTTCGCTACAGCCTTTAGACTAAGCATGCAAGACATACAACTAAGTGCAACTGAGTGCAATGTATTTTTCTTTTACTCATTCCCTAAAGGTTTGAACTGAGGTATGCGAACTAACAGTTTCTCATGCTGTTCTCTTTACTCGTGTCTAGCTACACATGCTGAGAATGAACTAATCTACCAGATTTTTATCCTCTTTTGAATACCGAACTAGCCAGCAACCCACTCAGTTTAGAGATACAGGGCCCACTTCTCATGATCCCATCGGGCTACTGCCCGCACAACAGGGTAAGTTTAAAATAACCACAGACTGCCCTTTGTATGGTGGAAAGCAGAGTGGATGGAGCTCCAAAGAGTAACTGCCAATCAAGTTTCTATTTCTTGTACCAAGCTTACGAGTGGATAGGAGTGTTATTTCTTTGTAGAAAATGGTGAACAAAACCTAACCAACAAAAACTGAGAAATTATGCCAAGATAAACCAAAATTCAAGATGTGATCAGAGCACAATCCTTTTGAAAAAAAGTGGCATACAATCTGTCAAACAAACATTTTTCCCCCTAGAAATTCTATTTTATGTCCCAGTTCAATCATGGAAGCTTTTCTTGTTCTCTCTGAATTTTATTTAACTGTCTCCTTTATCGGATACACTAATTTTCTGCAACATACATTCACTTTTTTGTCATGGGAGATTTCTCCCCTTCTGGAGTTCCTTTAATACTGGTTCCCTACTTGATCCTTGATAGCCCCCATAATTTTTCCTTACAGTAGTGAGCTTCAGTCACTGTAGAGGTGCACAAAATAAAAAGCAACAACTTTGGTTCCATTACCTACTTGGCCTTCTAAATTTATTATAGAATAAAGGAGCAGTTCTCTCTCAGGTTAGCAATAGCCCATATCTTGTCATTTCCCACTAAATTCTTTCACCTCCTTTGATCAACAATAAGGATATTTGGCTTCACAAGATAAAGCATATAACAGAGAACATAATTTACCTTTGTGTAATATCTTTGGTAATTTTAGAAAAAAAGTACAAAGGAGAATATAAATTAAGCTCTGAAAGGCTTTCAAACTAAAATAAAAAATAAGCTACCATCCTACATAAATAACTGAGTGACAACAGTGATTGCAGAATGAACATGCTCAGGTGTATCGTGACTGAGGGGACTGACGGAGAATTGCAGCTTTTCTCTCCACATCATCTGCGCGATGAGAACCGCTGAGCTCCAAAAGGCAAGCTCCAGTCCTGAGACTGCCGCCATATCTCTCACTCTGAGTGTGTGATACGACTTGGCATAGGAATATTGCAGAACCAACAAAAACTGCGGTACAGAATTTGCACAATTGGAATCATTAACACTTTAACATTTCCCGGGCTCAGTCCTTAACAATTTCCATAACAAGTTCAATCTGAAATCGAATTTGCATTCAAGCAGATTAATACCACCAAGCAGTCCTTAATGGATGGAAGCCTAAATTAAGTTACAACACCACTACTTTCAGGAATGGTAGTTTGTGAAGTCCATGACATTTTTCACCACTTTGCAGACAAAGTAACCCGTGTGGGTACCCTACACAGATCCTTAGGACTACTTCACAGAGCTGTTGGTCCATCCAAACTTGTGTCAAACAGGGGTGTGTCTGCCACTGCACTCTTAATTGTCTGTGTCCCCAGCGCCTAGCACAGTGCCTGACACATAGTAGGCTCTTGATAAATGCTTTTTTATTGACTGATACTAGCTGCTACTGAATTCAATTGGTGCTAAATATCCTGGTGATGTTACAGATGAGGTGGCATTTATTAATGATCACTGTGGCTGCCAAGAAAACAACCCTAAGACAAAATTCCCAAATACTGCTTTGTGGAATGAATCTGCGTTGCTTTCTACAGTGTTTCTCTGTCTGTCTGTTTGTCATTCATTCTCATTCTTGCAGGATTTCATCCTTTGGAGTTGGACAACCTTCATTGGGGTAGAGTGCAGCATTTGGGACCTTCTTGCAAAGACCAAAACGGAATGTCTTCTGAATTTAAAGAAAACATGGGTGCTATCTGAAGGAAATTGGAATGAATGACAGAAAACTGCAAACAAGAAAATGACATTCAGCTTTGTATAATAAAAACACCTATTAACATTCATCACAGAGTACAGAAAACATTAAAGCCTCAACGAGGCCTGGGGCCCGAATTGAGGCCTGAGGTCAGAACTTAAAATGGTAGAGTAGAAGCCAAAAAAAAAAAAGCAATACATTAAAAAGTTTGGGATAATTATTCTTTAACCCCACCCCCCAATACACACACAGAGGCCTTCCCCATCCCAAATGGAAGCAAAAAAAAAAAATTGGAGTAAAGGCAGTGATAAACAGCATGCAGTAAGTACTGTGCAAATATGTGGTCCATTGGAATCCTTACAATCTGGGCAAAGGCTTGATCTGCCGTTTGGGTGAGCATGCTCAGTCTGACGTCCTCAGTGTCTGTGACGGGCTGGATCGCAGTCCAAAGTCTGCTGCTAAATGGAACTGAATCAGTTTAGCAAATGTACAACACTGATGGTGACTGGAAGAGAGGAAAATCCCAAGTACCAAACAAGTCCATCCAATGCACAGAGTACAAATTCCTTTTTTCAACAAAAAGTAGAAAAATCAAAAATACTCCCAAATGGGATACTTGATGGCACTAAGAGTTAACACATTTCAGAGCTGTCATAATGGAGTGAAAATCCCCCAGACTGTACAATAATGGAGAGACTTCACAGCGGACTTTGCCGTGTTTTGTTTTTGTTTCGTTTTTTTTATTCCGATCTTCATTTCTCAGTGTAAGGTGATCAGACATTCACTCCATGTCCTCATTTACAGGTTCGTCTTCATAATCTCTGTCATGATCAAAATCTGGACTGTGGTTGGCTGTTGTCACTAAGGAGAGTGGACCTTCATTCTCGTCTGGATCTAAAGGTTCCTCTTTGACATGCACAGGGTGCCTAAAGGGGGAAAAACATGACCAATGAGCAGTTTGCAATTTAACTAGGAGAACTCCATAGGTAAGATTATTAGCACAAATATGTCTTTGCAAAGAATATTAAACTTTTTACTTTTTTCTGAGGGAATGCATGAGTCATTCTGTCATTACTTAGTGCCCAAGAAAAAACTTTCCTGAAAGAAGAAGCTTTTTTCTTCTGGATTATCTCTTCACTCCTTCGGCGATTATGCTCTCAGTAGACACATTGGGCTGATGAACACAATCTTCAGATAAATAAGTGAAATAAACATCTGTACAACAAAATGCTGGTTTGTCAGACCACTGAGCTACTGGAGTCTGGGCTAATCATTGCGAGCTGCGTGCTCTGTTTCTCTAGTTAACATGCAGAACCTGTGAAACAACTCTCCAGAGGACGACCCCAAGTGAGGTTCTATCATTAATCAACTTCAAGCAAACACAGCAAAGAGACACCATGATACATGCTTGAAACTCCAAATTAATGCATATTTTTACAAACTGTCAATAAGGGAAGAAAAGCCCTGCCAGGAAACACAAACGTCGAGGAAAAGGCCCGCTCAACACAACAATATGATAAGAGAGCAGAGCCCTAACAAGAATAATAACACTGTCAGCTGTAAACAAGGCAAGACACGATCCTCAACTCCGCAGTGGGCACCAGTATGCTCGACGGAGATGAGATCTGCCAAATTTCTCATTATGGACTAGCCCATGAATAACCCGCAGGGGAGTGTGGGGTGATCACACAAAAGTGCTATGATAACAATTGAGAAATGTTGTTCGTAAATCATATTTACAACCGATCCTTTACAAATACAAATTACTTTTTTTGTTCTGGAGCTTTTGATATGTAAAATTACCCATTTGAGTTATCATGGTCTCCTTGGTGGGACTATCAATGGAAAAGGACTGGTTTTTATTGATGTATCACATATTAGGACTAAAAAACAGTAATGGAGACCACTGACTTATTAAATAATTGATGTTGGTACTAAACAAAAGGGATAAACCATATTAAAAAAAATACAAGGAGAATATAATTTGGACCAGAGACTGTGAACCCTTTTTATGTGTCTTGAACGCCTTTGGCGGTCTGAGGAAGCCTCTACATACTCTCTCTCAGTATAATGTTTTTAAATGCATAAAATATGTAGGATTATAAAGGAAACTGATCAAACTGAATACAGTTATTAAAACATTTCTAAAAGTACAAATTTTTTTAAATCTAAATTTATTTAACTTTTTACATTCATTTTCACAAAATTTTGGGTTCCAAAATTTTCTCCCCTTTTTG
>CM053772.1:31911088-31953588 GCA_028658325.1 Potorous gilbertii
CCTCCCCCAATTTCCTGTATTATTGTAAGATAGGATTTTGTACCAAAATGAGTGTGCATTTTATTCCTTCCTTTAGTCGAATGTGATGAGAGTAAACTTCAGGTTTTTTTTTCTCAGCTCTCCTCTTTTTCCCTCCACTAAAAAGTCTCTTGCTTGCCTCTTCTATGAGAGATAATTTACCCCATTCCATTTCACCCTCTCTCCTCCCACTACATTTCTCTCTCACCGTTTACCTTGATTTCTTTTAAGATATGATCCCTAAACGTATAAATTTACAGATAGGCCCCCCCACCCCGTCCAAAAACTTGAGAGTTCATGGCCTCCAGATGAAGAAACCCTATGCTACACTATCCTGGAAGATAGAAATCTTTCCAACATTAAATGGTTTTCATCTTAATGCAACTTGGATAAAGTCTGAGGAATGGGTCTTAGAAAAAAGACTTTTTTTTCTTTAAAGTAAGCTCATACTTTCATAAATAACTAGAAAAAAATTTAAATAAAAACTTAAAACAAAAATTTAACAGAGCTCCCTACTATGCTTTCAGGTATGCCACACTGAAGTCAAGTCATCTGATTTCTCTTTGTTCATCTCATTCCTTCCACTAACTTGGAGAGCCAAGGACATAGGTTTCCTCCATAACAAAGAACATAGAAGATACTGTTACTTTCCTCCTTTTAGCTTTTCAATACTATTGGACTTGGAAGCCTTTGACTTGACTTATGACAAATGTTGAAAAAGGGATGAGTCACAGAATTAGAAAATAAAATGGGAATAAATTAATTTTGTTTTAGGATGATGAGGGCAGGGAAAACACCCCTGAAAACTGAAGAGGTGCTAACCTGTACAAGTTGCTCCTTAGGCATATGAGGAAGGATGTTTGAATACTTCATGATGCATCATTCCCTGTGATCTCAGGTGCATTTGCACATATGCAAAGCCAGGGAAGCTGCCTTCTCTTTACTTTGGTTGATTTCAGTGCCATACACATATTAGAGACTTTAGCACATCTTTATTGAATGAATGAATTCCCTCTATCTCTCTTGCCCTGAAATGGGATATTGGACTGTTTTGATTTTTAACATGAAACCAAAATTAAAATTCATGGCCAAGTTCGAGATAAGATATCACTAGATACCTTGGGGTGTTACAAAACTGTTGGACATGGAATGTACTGCTTTAGATAATAAAAAGTGCGAGGCTGGAAAACATGAGAAATTGTAGAGCTTCTCACTGCAGAAAAATCACATACCCTCAACTAATTTAAAACTGTTTCACCAAGAGCCACTCACTCCCAGAAGGGAGGGGCTGCCCAATTCACATTTTCCTCCCCCTCTTCTTTAAGAAAACAAAAGTTAAGAATAAGCAACCTTGATAAACCACAACTTTGTCTTCTTCTAACATCTGAGTAACTCTTTTGCTTTTCCACTCTCAGAGAAGTAGTTTCTTTTTTTTCCTAAATAAAACTAACTTGTTTAAAGGAATTGTGTTCTGGTGGTGTACACAGCACGGAACACTTCGCTTTGTAGTCACCTTTTAGAGCACATCAGGATGAAAGTGTATGTCCTGAAGCTGTAATTAGATGACATCTTTCTAGTATTTTCAAAAGAGAAATAAAAGTAGTGGTATTTGAGTGTCAGAAAATCTGTGAAGAATGAAGACTTTGGTTGGAGCACTCGCTCTGTATTAGCTGGGTTGCCATGTTAACAAGGTCCTTTAAACCCGGTGATAAAGTTTAAGGCTTGATTTATTCCAGTATCCTGGAACAGTTAAAAAACAATTTGCATCATAGCAGGGTAGTGCATATTGAGGAGAATAAAAAATGCCATTATAAAATGCACTTAATGGAAATAAGAGGTCACAAAGAGTAACTGTCTATGACACTGATAGTAGACAGAGGAAATCTGCTGTTGACATATAATTACATTTAGCAAACAGGGTAAACCTGAAAGATTTGAGCAACATGCTGCATGCATTTTGCCTTCCTTCAATAGCATTTTGAGACCCAAGTTTCACTAGAAATTTTGAGACCACATTTTTCTCCAGTTCTGAACTCCAAGATTCCAAATATCACCTGGAAACTGGTTGGTGAATATGAAATTCTTAAATAATAAATGACATCACTATATTGAATATATTTACTGGATTGGCCATATAAATTCTAAGTCTACTTTCCAAAAATGCTGTTCACACATTATTGTGATTCCTATTGGAGATCATCCAGATCATTTCCCATGTTGATCATCTTCAATTAAACACTAAGGACTTTAACCTGGAAAAAATTATTGCCGCCCAATTGAGAATAAACTATCTCAATATCTAAAAGTAAATTCAGAGGGACATCAATGATAAAGATGAAAAAACACATATTCACATTAGCATTAGAGAACACAAAGCTATTAGTCTCACTAACAGCAGAATCAACATTTTAAAATGGGTCTGTCCATCTTAATTGAAAATGACTATTGCCCATTTAAGTTCTTCTGAAGGTGTTGCTGGTAAAGCCTTACTACTGGAATATCAAAATATGTCAAGTCTCAGATTTCCCTGAATATTCAGGTGGGAAATAAAAACAGGGCAAGGGGAGCATCATTATATGTCAATTCTTTTCAATTCTAATCACAATAAATGAAATCTTTTCCTACTTTTTCATTTCAGTCACTGACGTAACCTTAGAGCAAGATGCTGGAAAATGGGACTCGAAAATGGTGGCCTAAGGTTTGCTCATTTGCTGAAAGTGTTGATAAAGCAAACTATACCAGGTGCTGAGGGTGTCACAAATATAAAAATACCTCATTTCCTTAAATAAGTCAACTCCCCAAATGAATATGAATCTTGAAACCTTGAGAACTCCAGCTTCCTTCTCAAGTATTCAAAGAATCACTCTTCTCTGATTTTTTTGGGTGAGGGATGGGGTTATTTACAGCCACACAAACTCACTTCTTTCACCCCATAAATACTGCACACACCCACAGGGGCATCATGCCCTTCCTGCCTTACCCTTTCCTATTGTACGGAACAGCCTGGTTGCCATTCACAGTTAGCATGGACAGCAAGCTCCCATTGTTTCATTCAGTTATATATGCACTCATTAGACTGCCGTCTGCTGCTATAATGCTCCTATTAATTTTCCTTTTGATATTTTAAGAGCAATCTATAAATCATGTAGCCTTTCCTATGTGCCATCATTAATGCCTGGAAATTATGTTGTGTTTGGAATGTTAGTTTCCGCTTATCATACAATTTAGTAAACAAGTATATTTTCCCCCTCCTCGTACTACTCATTCTCCTTCCTTTCCCTCAAATCTTGAGGTGTTGGAAAGTTGGACAAATCAAAAATATTTTCATAGAAAAGCACAACAGGAATGGTAATATTGATGAGGATAATGCACTAATGCTGTCCTAGGCTTTAAAGAAGACAGTTAACTTTATTTCTTTTTGCAGTTGCAGAACGAGATGAAGCTGCTGGCTTTACATGGAAGGTGTTCAGTGACCCTTTCTGATCCTCAAATCTATTGAAACATTTCCAGAACCTCCAAAGTGGAACAACACGAGGGTTCATAGGGATTTCAGAAAAGGAATTCTTGTCTTCCCCCCCTAACAGAAAACAGAATCATTGTCCAAAGGCTCATCAGAGTCCAGGATGTAACCGCCATGTTTTTCTATACTTACATTGCTTGCATAGGCGAACGGCCCGGGCTACTGTCACTCTCGTTGCTGTTTGTGTGCTCCATTGCACCATTCAGCTCTTCTCTCATAGCACTGGCTAAATTGCCCAGGGTGGGATTTCCCACGGAAGCAGTAGTGTAGAGAGGTATACTATTCTCAGCCATCGAAGCCTGCCGATAACATGGAAAGAGTCTATGAGGGAATAAAGCTTAAAAAGATATATGCATGATAAATAGGCAGGGTGTACTACAGGCTCATTTACTAAGTCATGATGAGCTTATTTTCATAGGCGCTGCTTCCTGGCAAACAGAGTTTCTAGTGGACTTAGAGTCGGAGCAATCATGTAATTCACTTAAAACCAAAATAAACTCAAGAACTCTAAATGCAACAATATACTTCAAGTTTCAAATCTTAAGAAATTCCTACCACTGTAGACTTTAACCCCAAGAAGCAGGAGAGAAAGTAACTTTCACCAGATACTAGAAACTGTGAGGAGGGCTTGAGGAAGGAAGCCTCCCTCCCCCAAAAGGGACTGCACCCGGACTGAGTGGTTCCATGCATTTACTACTAATGCATGGCTGAGACAGGACTACTGAATATGAGGTTTCTGCCTGGTGCTTTCTTTTCAAGAGGAATTGAATATTGACAGATCACAGTGAAATATAACACAATTTTTACTTCTTTATCCATCTTTATAATGCCACTATTGGATATTATATATTTGACAGGATTATTCTGACTGCACAGCTCCAACTTATGAGATCTTCCATAAACATTTACCCTATAGAAAGGAAGCAGATTATAAAATGTGAATCATATGTGTATGTATATTTTCCCTGCCTAATGATTTAAAAAATATTATAATTGTTATAGGTGAATTTTTGATGATGACAAAAAATGTCCTTTAAAAAAAAAGGTAGGGTGTTTAAATATCTCTTCTCACCTAGGTGATTAAGGGCATGACTTTTTTTTTTGTTTAAGTAGACAAAGAGATCCAGAATCATCAGGCAACTCTGGAGGATGAGGGAAAAAAGACTAGTGAAAAATCAGAAAAAAAGGCCTAAAATGTAGACCTTCCATATGCTGTGTTTTCTTGTTGGCTTCCCATCTAATTTTAATACTTGTCCTAGAATTTGGGGAATGAGACACCGCACTGGTTGGAATCATTGAGTGCACTCCTGTCCCTAAACCTAAATATTTTGTTTTGCTCCAGTGCCCCAGAGGATAAGCTTTAGCAACCCTAGCCAGAGATCCGAAACAAGCAAAAGCATCTCACTGATCCTACAGTAGGCCTGATTTTCCATCCTGTGTGAACAAGGTTCCATGATAGGTCTTGAGAGTTGGGTAAATCCTGATCCCAAAGAGAGGGAGAGCTTTTCCTTGTACATAGAGGGTAGGGGTGGGGAGTGGGGGAGGCCCGAGGCAGCAAGATTCGAGCTTGTGTAGCTGAGCAGCAAGGAGAATGATGATCCCAGCCTCACACGTGGTATAAACCCCCAATCCATAAGCGACTTCCCACTACATGCCACGTATTTGGGGGGCTAAGCTAACTCACCTACACAGCTGTAGCTGATGGACTGGTGCCAAGGCCAGTCTCTTTGAGGGCCTTAGATGCTTCCTCTCCACATTTGAATTTATATAGCTGCCTTTTTTAAAAAAAAGAAATCAGAGGGTTATTTCCTCTGTTCCTGTTTCCAAATGTGGTGAACTCATTTTGATGAACAGCAACTTTGAGCATTCCCTACTTTCCTACAGTTTGTGAAATAATTTAAGTCAAGTACTTTTTCCACACAGATCTCTTGTCATTGCAATAAAGCATTTTTTTTTTGGCAGAGCAAGGAGAAAAAGCAATTGCCAGAATTATTTTTTTGCAAACTGCAGCTGGGCAAGAGCCCTCCTAGCTGCCTTCACTAAAACCCAATGGTCACGCCTCAGCAAATCATGGGCAGTTCTTTGGGGATGATTACGCCAACTTTTCTAAAGTGGGAATGTCACAAGATCAGGTTTCTCTCCTGATATTTTCATTATTTCATGGTTTCAACCTGGGTAGAAATGATACAGCCTCCATCTTAGGATGGTGGTATCTTGAATTCAAGCCAAAGAGCAACATTGGGACTTTTTGCAACAACTTTTAGGGGTGGGAGGGAGGCTAATTATAAATCCCTCCAGTCCTTTAGAATATTGCCGCAGAAGGGGTAAGGTGAATGCTTCTCTTTCAGTTCCAGTCTCTACACTACCCCAGCATTGGAGGTGACGGTGGATGGGGCAACCACTTCCAGGGCAACTGTTTCCTTTCCTTCCTTGCCTTAATCATTCCTTCCTCTACAAAGGAAGTTTCTAACTTCACCTTTGTAAAGGGAGCTCAGCAGAAGAAGACTGGGAAAACCTGGATAAATACGTATGTATATACTTTCGAATGAGGAATGCCCTGACCACAATGCGCTCACACTGTGGTACACAGAATGGAAAAGAAGCCTACAAAATCTGACTCCAGGAAAAGAAGAAGAGATGACGGGAGAAGAGCTAACTCTGCTTTTCTGGAACACATATGAACTTTGTGATTAGGGGTTAGGCTGCGTGACCTAGGCTAAAGGTAAAGATAATCTGACCAATGGCTCCCAATCTGCCACTTTAAACAACTGACTTACAGTACAGTTTCTTAGCTGGAATATAAGTATAGACACAGGTGGACAATTTTTTTCCTGAAATGGACTTCATTTCTTATAGTCCATCCCCCCAAAAAGCTATAAGGTCAGCTCAGGGTTTGCATGTCTGCCAAAAAAACTGAAATGCTTGAATAATGGTTCCAAAGCACTTGAAATATTCCCCATCCATGTTAGTAAAACATTTTGCGATCCTCTGGAAAAAGGAAGTCTATAAATGCAAAGCGTTACTGTTACCCTTAGTTACTATCACGATTCCTAGGCTTAATGAGTTCCATGCTTTATTTCTGTAGTAGATCATGTGGTCCCACTTTATATGGTGTGTACCATGCCATGCTGAATGCCACATTATGTTCCTTAAGACTTTTTAGATTTTCATTTTTTTTCTGGAAAAAGGATTATGCCATTTTTTAAAATTTTTGCTTCTCTTTGGAAATAGATGACAACGGAAGAATCATTGTGGGTAAGACCACATTCATTGCTTAGCTCCTTCATTTAATTAACCCAGCAGAGAGGTGTTTTATGATGTTGTCTATCCACAAGGATCCAAACAGCAGAGGAGGAAAAAAAAAGTCCATGACTGATCAGAATTAATTCATTCATCTAGACCTATTGTGGGCAAAAGAGAGAGAATCTACTCTCCTGGAAAATCTGAAGATAGTTTTGGGGTTATCAAAGAAAACAGGAATGGATAAAGATGACGACATCACCACATGTTTCAGAAATAAAACATGAACAGTTCTGTAATGAGAAGCATACTAATTGAAATTAGTCACATAGTTAACAGAATCCAGAGGAATGCAAGATCATTTCATTTTTGCCTTTCAGCCTCATGAATGTAAAATGTGCCTGTAATCTTAATACTATTCCAGAGACAGAGCAGCCTTTAAATTCACACTTCATACGACTCCAGGGAAAATAAGTTACTAATGAATGGTATTTACAGTGGCTGCCTTTACACATGCTTTCACATTTGCTTTTCTGAAGTTACTATGTCAACTAAAATAATTAAAAGCAATGCAGAAAGTCATTTCTTCGATTAATTTGTTTCCTGCTTGGGGAAAAAAAGTGAAATTGCTTAAATGATAAGTCTGATCAGTTTCCCTCCCAAATGTAATTGTGGACAATATATTTAATCCTTTATGGAGAGTTTATCCAGAACAGAGTGATGGGTGGAACCTGTCCCCCACAGAGAGCTAGGGGGGCACTGTGCAAATCACTAACCAATTAATGCAAACAAAGATCAGGAAAAACCATTTTCCTGTTTAAAAACAGTTTTTAGAAACTGTTATTTAAAAGTTTTGAAAACTCATTAGAACTAATATGCTATCTCAAAGGAACAAAACATTGACAAACTCCAACTCCTCAGGAGTAGCCTGGTCATGGACGAGGAATTTCTAAGGCTCAAGATAATCTTTCGGTAATTTAATTAAAAGTTACATGAGTATTTTTAAAGGGTTTAGAAATAATCTGCCCATCCTCTACAAATGTTTTCGTTCCTCTCATCCTAACACAGGCTCAACCACACTGTAATGAGGATGCAACGGAAAGAATGTCCAACCACACATCTTCCTTGGTAATACCTGAGAGAGAACCAAACTTCTGCCTGCCTAATATTGACTCATCCTCCCCTTCTGAAATGTAGATTATGTAATGTGCTCTGAATCCGTAGGCAACATCAAATTCTATGGGCACATTACATAATCTTCCCTGTTTTGCACAAAATCCTAAGACGTTTTCTCCGACATCTCTATAGTTTAAACAAAAACATCTGTATCATCGGTTCACTTTTACTGAGTGAACTAAACACTGATTTCAGAACAAAAGAAAAACATGTTAAAATAGACTTTAAAAGAAAAAAGATATGCTTTCTCTTTAAAGCCAGGAACAATAGAAGGTCATGTGACATAGTATCCTATCACTCAGCACATTAAGAGCTGTGCTAGAGTAATTACACTTGTGGTATTTTTGCCTCAAGTGAAATTCTGAAATAAGAGGATGGAAATTATGATACTGCTGATAAATATTAATAAGTGAACTTTTAATTTTTTTGCCACAATATTCAAAATGCTAAGCATCCGACTAATGCTGAAGCAGCCTGATATGTGTTTGCCTCCAGGGACTATGATGCTTTGTGCACTTAAGAAAAAAGTTTAACGGAATTAAAATTTAATATCTAATTAGAGCAAGGCTAATATATTTTGAAATGAGTGGGGAAGACACATGCCTCTGTTGCATCTTTGGTACAGTCATTAATCTTACCTGTAAAGCAGCATTGAGAGGTGTACAGTAGGCGTGGCTGCTCTGTATATTTTTAATAAGAGAAGGGTTACTGCATAAGAAAAAAAGATAAAAACTCAAAGTTAAATACAATCAACTCTCAATTTACCCTCTAAGTTCTGTTTTCAAGTCTGTTGGTTTTCCTTCCAAATCAGAAAAGTATACATTTGGTAGGTTCTCCCAGAAAAAAAACCATAAAACCAAAAAAAAAAAAAAACCCCATAAACCCCAACTGTTATATTTAGGTTACATTTGTTCATATGAATTGAAAGACCTAGAAACTGGGCATTTGTGAGTTAAGGCTCACCTGCTTGAAAGCCTTGCTAAGCATTATGTAGTAGTACTAGTCTTGGCTGTCCACTGGAGAAAGGAATTTCTATCACAAACAAGAAATCTTGCAGGACATCCTTCCATCCCAAAGCTCTATCAAAACCAAAGGTCTGATGGGAAAAAAAAGAAAGCTCCAGCCGATGTAGGGCAGTAAGGATAGTTGCCACGAGCTAGTTAATGACACCGACAAGCAAGGCTGATGGAGCAAGTGCTTGGACACTTAATAAAGTCAGAATGCATAGAATCCACTGGTTGAGAAATAGTGGTGTCGTCCTTGGCCGTGGCCTCTGGGAAACCACTTAGTTATTAACAGGAGATAGGAAGGGGGATATTTCTGGGGATGTCAGAAGGCTGCATTTTGTGTCAAACTTTGGTATTAGGTCCAAACCTGGGAAGAAGATTATAATATAGCATAGTATAATAAGGTATAATATAGTATACTATAATACAATATAATACAAAATATATCCTAGTGAAGAAACTTCCTTTACTAATGCAGATGGGCAGCTGTTCTGAAATTTGAGAGTCCCACAGAAGGATATCTGGCACTCTCTCTCTTTTTTTTTTTTTTTAAATAGACCAGGTCAAGATAGTATTTAAACCTCAATGGCCTAACAAGTATCAAAATATTAAATCTGCAAACAAGAGATACAATGGGGAAAGTTTCTGCTTCTAAGAGGAAGACTGCTTACTTTTGGTGATTTTTCCATGTGGGCACTTAAGAAATGTTTATGAATTAAATCACATCTTTAAGATGTTTAGAAATTAATAATTATTTCCAATGCTTAGAGCATTTTAATCATTCATTTCATTACACTTCTATTGTTATGCTGAACGAACAGTAGGAAGAGATTAACCTGAGTTTCATTAAATGTAAATTCCAAACCTAAGTAAAAGTTGCCTTTCCACTCGGAACAATATGTCTCAATTACAGGGTCACTATCAGCTTTCAATTAAAGGGTCACAATAAGTTGCTGAATCCTGCTGCAATCAACATTTGCATTAAAGAATTCAAAAAAGCATTATTCAAGGCACTGGTATTGAAACAAGAGAAATACATGTACAATCACAAAACTTAGCTCTATTGTAAGAAAGTGTGGCATCACTATTGGTGAAATGCAAAACTACATGAGATGAGTCAACCATGCAAAGCAAAGCAACAGCAGAAAAAAAAAATAAAAGCAAGTAAAAAGTCTTACTGTGCAACAAGCTCGTCAAAGTTTTCATCAGGGCAGTATTTTCGAGGACGGCCTCGTTGAATATGGCGGCCACGTTTAAACTCTTCATCATCAACAGTCCAAAAGGACCCAAACTCATCCTCTACTCTGATAAAGCACTTATGCAGGGAGAGGTTGGTGCGAATGGCACCCTGGGACAAGAGCAGCGGCAAAGGAGATGAAGTGGAAACAAAGGGACGCGGGATTGGGGGTAGAACAGACATCAAATACAAGGAAAAGGAAAAAGAAAATAAAATGCGATAAGCATAAGCAAATGGTTTGTGAGGGTTAATATGCATTGCCGCCTACAAGCTACTAGCATGTGATGCAACGGACACCAAGCAAGCAGGGTCAGGGAGACTGGTGGGCATACAAACAGTAGTGATGAAATGCTTTTTTGTTCCCTTAACTGAAACGTGAAACCGCCTTCTTCGTCTAATGCCGTCTAGCAGCCAAAAGCCTCTACGTGAAACCGTAAGCATGATCCAAGCTAGGCTAAGAAGTTCAAACATGGTGGACATACCCACTGATCTTTTGTGGCCTTCGTTTTTGGAACTCTACTTCATCCACTGTCCATACTGCCCCTTTAACGTTTTCTACTCGCACAAAACACTTGTGAAGACTAAGATTATGACGCACTGCATTCTGCAGCAGGTATAAAAGAGAAAAAATTCAGAATTTTCTATAAGAAAAGGCTTGTCATTGTCCAAAAACAGCAGTAAATTCAGCCTAACAGTCTGCATTTGTAAAATCATCCCATTATCTGCCACCCCCGTGGACCACTGGTACGTAGTTAACAATTTTTTTTCCAAAAGTGAAAATAAAATCTCAGGACCAAAATTATGAATTAATACTTTAGAAATGACTAGTGACTAGACTGGAATTATAACAAGTAATTTTTTTGTGTATGCACACCAACCAACAGTAGGTTTCACATTACAAAACATATAACAGCACTGTTAATAGGTCTTCAAAATAGAAATTGTTTAAACCGTGAAATCCTTTCCTAGAAAAAAAAAGCAGTTTTTGTTTTTTAACAGAACAGAGACAGAAAAATTCTGAGTTAACAATATCAGATACTCATTGAGGGTTTTGGCTTCAGAAACTTTTATTAGTCTCACATTTATTAAATATCCTCTTAAGTTTTATTTGAGGAATCAAAGGTTATCTCCACATACTGCTGATGGGATAACTTTCATTTGAAATGGCATTTGCCACTACTGCTCCCCCATCTCCACTCCTACTTCACCCCATGGACCAGAATCCATCATTAAGCCAAGTCTTCCCTTAATATACAGAAACAAAAGTTGGCCCTCACTGCTGGCAAGTGACTTACTGAACTGAGTAAGAGCCAAACGAACACATGGGAAGGGCTCTTGGTGGCAAAATGATGAAATCCCTGCAGCTGATTGCTGCTACAGACACATGTTTCTTCCTTATGGTTGAAAGTGCCCTTCTGCTGGTCATTCCTAAGCTAAGATGGCTCACACTCTGTTGTTTAAAAGTACTTTAAAGCAAAGGTGTAAACCACTCATTCTTCTGTCTCTCCTTGGATTCAGGATGATGGACAATCTTTATCCTCTATCTTGAGAGGTTTCTTAATTTTATTTGACTTAAAAATCCCCTCCCTTCCCCTTTAAAATGAATAATACTCTTACATTTTTTTAAGCACTTTATAGTTTTCAAAGCACTTTCATTGATATCTCCCTCTCTTGAGCCTCCCAACCCTGGTAGGTAGCAGACAAGGCAGGGCCTCATCATTATCCTTAATTCACAAGTGAAAGATCTGAGGCCAAGGGACATGGCTAGAAAGTAGAAGAACCACAATTCTTGCTGTTCAGTTGGTGAGTTATTCAGAACTGTCATACTCTTGGTACATGGGCATATCACCAATTTGTAAGCTCCAAGCCTGAACTTTCCAGTTTTAATGGGAAATGGTAGTGGTTCATGGGAGGTGGGCCTGGAAGTTCTGTTTTGTTTTTTATTTTACCAGGTTTATAATTTCACTGTTGTTGGGTGCTCTGAGTAAGGAATTCTTTCTAGAAATGCACGTTGAAACCTAGTAGGCAATATATGGTTTTAAAGTTCCTTTTAGCCAAATTCCTCAAAACTTTGCACAAAATAAAAGTACCACACAATTCAAAATCATCACCTTTGGAGACTGTATAGTACAATGATGTTGCTTTTCATTTCTTAAAACATTTCCTGATCACCTCTTTGGGAGCTACTGTCAGAGCCTTGTTGCATATTCTTATGCATACCATCAACAGGGGCAAAGGCTCTTTAAGAGTGAATTTGATTTTTTTAAAAATTGACAAAAAGTCATTTAGTGAACTAAGGTCAGAGAGAATTCTGTGTGTTCACACAAACTGGATGACCCCTCATCAAGTAAGTTATTGTTCAGGTCGGACTGGATGGTCCCTCTGATTGTATTTAACTCTGCTTTCATGGACTCACCCTATCCCCAACCCCCAATGTAAACTAAAAATTTGCTATGACAAAAAAATAAAGAAATATTGTACTTTTCTGTTCATGTGGCTCAGAAATAGGCTCTGAAGGCAATTTCCAAAGAGGTGCTTGACAGAAACATGGCCCATATATCATATAAAAAACTACCTGTGCAAGGTAAAGTATCAAACAAATTAAAAAGAAAATCCACAGCAAATCCAGGCATAGATTCCACATGGAAAGAATGAATAGTAACATGAATAATTATTGAGCAAGGCGGCTAGGTGGCTCAGTAAATAGAAGGCTGGTCTTGGAATCAAGAAGTTGGTGCTCAGTTGTTTTCAGTCATGTCCCACCCTTCATGACCCCACTTGGAGACTTCTTGGCAAAGATACTGGAGTGATCTGCAGTATTTCTTTCTGCAGCTCATTTTACTGATGAGGAAAATGAGACAAACAGGGTAAAATGACTTGCCCAGGGTCACACAGCTAGTAAGGGCCTGAGCTCAGATGGATCTAGGCCCAGCACTCAATCCACTGAGCCACCTAGCAGCAAGACCTGAGTTCAAACCTCAGATATTTACTAGCTGTGTGATCCTGGACAAATCATTTAATATCTCTCCCTGTAAGTCTCATCTATAAAATGGTAATACTAGGTCCCAATTCCCAAGAATGTTGTGAAGATGAGATATTTGTTAAGCATTTTGCAAATCTCACAGTGTTACATACATACTAGCCATATTTAATTTCCCATCATTATCTGACATTTTAATGCAATTAAGTAGAGTGAGAAAATGCGGAGAACAAACTGGTAAAGAGAGAAAACCTCCTAAAAAATACCCTGTCCTTGCCCTATCTCAATTTTATGACTACGCATATCAATTTGCAAAGAAAAAATAGAAATTTGTGTGTGTATATGTGTGTGTGTGTTTATGTACACACACATTTATACTGCAAACCAACTGAAAGGAACATTTTTTTATAAGATAATAGATACTGAAAATACTGACTCCTCTCAAGCGTAACTTTAACTTACCATCTAATTCTGTATCTAAGATGTAAATAAGGAACTGTGGGCGCAATTAAAGATACATATATCAGGCATCCAATCATTCCAACTATGATTACCACTATTTAACGGCCCCTACATCTTCAATTTTTGCATGTGAAAAAGTTACGTCTGAAATCCCAAGTCTAAAAACTGTCCATGTCTACGAATTTCTGCCACTTTAAATAAAGACGAGCTATTTTCTTTCTTATTTAGGCTTTAGAGTTTCGTAACTTTAGAGCTTGACCAGGATGGTACTGCACCCAAATTCTCAATCAAGTTCAAGGTGCTTTGTACATATCTTTACCTCAGATACCAAATTTTCTTGCCTTTGATTCACTAGAGGGTCTACCTATTTAATCTGCAAAGCCTAGGTAATCCTAGCAATGGTAAATGTAATATAATTTAAAAATTTAATAATTTAAAAAATTAATTTCAAAAGTGTTGTGAGACAAAATAATATTTCTTCCATCACAGTTATCATTAGAAAATAACAATGGCATTACTTTGTGTATTTTAGATAAAATAAATACTACTTATCACCCCTTTCGGGGCACAAGTCATCATTTAAGAAAAAAATTAAATAAAATCCAGCATCTAGTGCTGCAGATAACACACATGATGATAACTCATCCTCATCTGAAAGGGAGTTCTTTGGTTCCCAGGAACTGGGTCAAAAAAAAAAAAAAAAACAAGAAAGAGAAACTGAGCGGGGGGGGAGGGGGCACTGAAACTTTGCTGGTCCATTCCCTGAGACCACCTTGCAATGAAATTCCACTGAGGACTTTAAATGGGGTGTCCAAGCTGAACTTGTTTTACCCTGAGCTCAATCAGATAAACTCCTAGAATACTGGGGCTGAATGAGACCCTGAGAGATCATTGCAAAGAGAGTTATAGGGAGAGTCAAATATTTTCTTGCTCCATGCAGAAGGAAAAGGCATTCCTTTGGGGAAGGAGTGTGGTAACTATGTGTGAAGCCACTTCACACTGTGAAAGACAAGTCCATAATATTCCAAAAAACCAAACCAAACAAAAAACACCAGTCAACTGAAAAACAAATAGCCTAACTTAGAGCATTTTGACTTTTCCCATCTCATGGGTTAATTTTTATCCAACCTAATTATAAACCAGAGAGTTGTAGCAAGATGGCAGAATATTTTTTTCCAAATATCAATTGGTTGAGAAACAAATTATCTATCTCCACTAATGATGGTTGTCGGTGAAGGACTAGAAGAATGAAAGCTTTGTGTAAGTACCAAGACAAGCCCAATATAACACTGTATCCCTTTATCCTACATATTCCAGCTGGAAAGATAGAATTTCACTGCTAAGAGCAACAACCACAGATGAACTGGTATAATCATGGCAGAGAAAGCCAATAACGAGAGGCTTCAATTAGTGCTTTTCAAAGACGGAAGAAGCTTCCTGCCAAATCTCAAATCATTCCTGTGGATGAGATCGTTTTTGTGTGTCAAAACAAGCAACATAGATTCAGTGCCCTCGTGGTGTTACAACCGTATCACGTCATCTGTTGGCACTGTCTGTTTTAGACATGGTAAGAACCAAAGACAAGAGGAAGGCTTACCTTCCACGTTGCTGCATTGCGCCGGAAGTAAGCAAACATTCGCGTGAACCAGTTATAGATTTCATTTAGGGTTAGTTGCTTTTCTGGAGATTCAAGAATAGCCTATGACATAAATAACAATGGAAGAGAACTTATGACCATTTCATCACAATCACCATTACACCTTTTTTTGAAAATATTAAACCATTGTTATTTGGAGCAAAAATCCGAAGAATACTTTCACAAAACGATCTAAGATTAATGGTTGTATTTAACAGTTCAATAGCAAAATTCAAAATGGAATTATCTAATTGTTTTGAGTTTTTATTTCTGTTTCCTTACAGAAATATTAATTTATTAGTCATTCATAAAGCAGAATCAAAGAGAAATGCAAAACATTTCACTAGCTGATTAAAGCTCAGTAATTATTTAGAGCTCAGATTAATTCTAGGGATCAGAGATTACTGTAGCTTGTGATAATTGACTTGCCATCTTTAAACAGGCTCATTTTCACTGTTGTGTGAAATGAATTTCCTAATAATCACATCGTATTGTAATACTTAATCAAAAGCAATTATGTTATATATTGCAGTTTTTAAAAACCTTATAGAAAAGGTTTGAGCATGCCTGCATACTAAACGGTTTTAAATCTATTTCATCAATATAAGATGTACAGAGACATATGTGCTTTTTTCAGTTCTCTTTTAGGGGAATTTACTTACCTGCCTAATTAAAGATGCATATGTAAAGGGCGGTCTAACTTCTGCATTCTTATAAAATTCTTGGTTCTGCGCAATATCTGCTAAATAAGAATCATTGTCCTGTTAATTTTCACTTCTACAAAAATCAAAAGCTAGCATGTAGTGATCAAAAAGGTAAGATTTCTTACACAGAAGAGTAAAGCAGTTACCTGAAGAAATGGGCACATTGTATTTGTCTGAGTACCGCCTTCTGATGGGTCCCACATTGTGTATGCTGGTGGTAGTGATGACAGAAGGTCCTTGGGTGACTGGAGTGATTGGTGTTGTAGGGGTAGTAGGAGTATGAGGTAAGCTCTGTGGAGAAGCCTCTGATGCTGTTTTGGAGAGTGTGACGCTTGATACCAGATTCAACTAGGAAGAAAAGTGAGAAACTGTTTTGAAAGACCTTCCTAACAAGAAACTCACTGAAAGTCACCCAAGGATAATGCACACCTAGGTTTATTACTGTGAATACATAAGCAGAAAGGGAAATTGTCAATGGAGACGCAAGGAGAATTTCTACTGAAAAAGACAATTTATCTGGGGTGGTTTGTGTTTGGCAAAAATGATCACCATTTTCCTAGTTTGGGGAAAGTTCTACTGGGAAGATAGAGGGAAGGCTAGACAATGGATCAGGTTTTTTATCTCGAAGAATAACTGAACACTTGCCCAAGGAAGAACTCAATATCTCCATTCCCCTTTAAAGCAAATCTAACAATATTACTGAAGCCAAACTATACTAAAATCCACTGACTGCAAGATGAAAACGTATAACAAAATAACTGCTGAGAGAATTCTGAACATGAGCTTTTCTTTAACACTAATGACATTTTCACAAAAATATTTGTTTCATAATTCCAATGTATGACTATACAAATACCCAGAAAATATTGTTTACTATGTATACTAGTTAACATCACAATGATATTTGTAGAGGTGGGTGTGTCTTCAGATGTTCAATTTGTTGAGTTGACTAATTTAACCAACATTTATTAAGCACTTCCTTTGTGTCAGACACGGCGCTACTGGATAGGAGATGAAGACAAAAAGCCCTTGCCCTCAAGGGATTTCATTCTACTGGGTAGACACAACATGATCAAAGATAAGTAAATACCAAGTGGATTCTAAAATAGAAAGTAATTTCAAGAGGGAGAGAACAGCTGGGAAGGAAGGGGCATCATGAAAGGCCTCATGCAGGCATTGGAACCTGCGCTAGCACTGAAGGAAGCTGCAGATACTATAAAGAAAATCAAGGACGTAGAGGGCACAGGCATTTGCTTTTATCTTTGGATCTCCACTGCTTTGCAGAATGTCTGGGGCACAAAACAGGTGCTTCATAGACCGGAGGTGAGTGGAAGGCAGAAGTGCTTTTCAGGCATAAATGAGGGAATGTACAAAGCTCTGGGGCACACCCAGGAGGGCAGGTTAGCTGAAGCACTGAAGCCAGGATACGGAAACTAGGAAATAAGACTGGGAAGGTAGGTAAGAGCTTTAAACGGATAGGATAGTTTTAAATGGCAACATGAAGACAGGGGGATCAGGTTAAGAAAAGCAAAATATTTTATGACAAATGTTTCAAAGAGGCTATATCAACTATTTGGATTTTGCTATATCAAAATATGTTGGTCATCATTCTGTACAAAGTGCTCTAATAATTAGCATTTGCCATGATTCCACGGATGTTTCTGAGTACAAGTATGTGCAATGGGGGGATGATTTTCAACTTGGTTATTCTAAAAAAATAAAAATGACATGTAGTTTTAATATACTTAACACAATAGTAAGCATATATATTTTGATACCCAGACATACACAACTAAAAACAAAGAAAAAACCCTAGATGCTTCATTAATTTATGCTTCACTATTTCCAAAACTATTAATTATACATGGGCTGAGATCTGCATTGATAGAAGTTCCACATCACTACTCTGATGAAATCAAGTTCTGTGATAGATATGTTGTTGGTGAAATAATTTTAAAAGTTTTAAGGTCCTTCATAAGTGTGTATTGACCTGTCTCTATATTTCTGTCACCATCTATGTTATTTATTGTGGGTTGTTTGGAGACAGGGCATCTTACTGATATGTGATTGAAAATATATGCAAATGAGCCAATCTCTACATCATAAAGGATCTTAAAAATACATTTACATTGGGGCAGCTGTGTGGTTCAGTGAGTAGAGTTATTGGCCCTGGAGTCAGGAGCACCTGAGTTCAAATGTAGCCTCAGACATTTGACATACTTACTAGCTGTGTGACCTTGGGCAAGTCACTTAACCTCAATTACCATGCCTTCCCCCCTCCAAAAACAGAAATATATGTATATATACATATATACACACATATTTATATACATATATTTATGTATTTGCATGTTAGGAATTGTTTAGTTTGTTTTTAATGACAATGCTGGAATAACTAAAGCAAAAATTTCCTGTATACTGTATTTAGAATTCTATCACAGATGAATGTTTTATGTATTTTTTCTATTTTAAAGGTAAATTCTGAAAGATTCAGGAAATATTAATTTTTAAGATGAAATACAGTGGCAAAGAAAACCCAACTGAACAGGGACTGGTTCTGGAAAACAATTTTGGAATTTTATAAGAAAAGTTACTGAATTGCTCAGACCATAATCAACTGAGTTTAAGCCCCAAAGAGGTTATTGGCAGCAGAAAAGGCTTGCATTTATCATGCCCCATCCCCACCCCCCAAAAAGTCATGGCAATCTGTAATAGAAAAAAGTGGAGAAAAATAATTGAGTTAGGGGCTTAGCAAATTGTGGCGTACAGGTGCATAACAAGGGAGCTTGAATGTTACTTAATTCAGAGAAATATGGGAAATCCTGTATGAACTGATGCAGAGCCAAAATAATGACATGCACAAGAGCTTAAATAAAGGTGACAAAACTCATCCCTCTTAATGCTATTACCAAAAGATTCAAGATAAGGGACTTAGGAAATGGCAACATAAAAGTAGAAATTAACATGATTGCAATGACCCCACCAAGCAGTCCTACAGAATGATTTGCAGGGGACATATGCTTTTCCAGGGGATTGTTTGCTTTCTGAAAAGCTTCTGACTTTGTCAAAACCTACAAAATAAAATCTCTAGGGCTGCCTACTTTAATACATTACTTTATTTTGCATTTTCTACAAGTAGAATACTAGCTGCTTACCAAACTCCACATTTCATCTCCTACCTTGGTTAAATTATACTAAGTCTTCTTGCTCCCTCCATTGCTAGACTATATCCTACCCAGCCCTCCTTATTTTTGCCTCTCAGAGAACCTCTTTATCTCAAGTGTCACTTCTTTGGGGAAATCTTCTGGGATTCCTCACCCTCAAATAAAATATCTATTCCTCAAAGTCATGTGTATATGTGTGTATATATGTGTGTGTCTGTGTGTGTGTGTGTCCCCAATGCCTTCAGGCACTTAAATGTTTATTTGAATGGAAAGATGACACTAGTGACCCTCCATCAAGGAGAGCCATTTGTTTAGAGTACTTTTCTTACCCACTGTCCCTACCCACCTCCCTCTCGTTTTTGATGGTACATTTGCAATTATCCAACCACAACCTCCTGAAGGGCTTACCCTTGTGATTCAGTGGCATGCATTTATTTACCTGATAGCTGCTCAGGGTTAAGGGAGCACACTATGGCAATGGAAAAGTATAAAGCCAACTGACCCCCATTGGAATGTGACCCATGAGTTTGGCTTCATTAGCACCATACTCAAAGCAATTGAGCTAGCCTTCCACAGTCCATATAAGCATCAATTCAAGCAAAGCTCCAAAGAAATTAATTCATGAAACCAAAAGCCTCTGCAGATGTGACTATGCCAGAAGGTCCCTGCTCAGAGCCATCCTGCTTTGGAAAAAACATGGCGGCAGGCAGACTCCTAAAAGGGCAGAGCCTATCTTATGATTTCCTTAATGATCAGTTAACAAAAGTGAACAAATCATCATCATTCCTAATTTGGCTTATAGGCTCTCCCTTGGAACTAATTTGTCAGTGAGTTGGTGTTTTGTTTTTTTTTTAAATATGTTTACATTTATAGTTCTTGGGTTTTTTTCTTTGTGATTTACAAATATTATCTAGAGGTTAATAAATTAGTAGCTTATTTATATATTTGGAAAAAGGTGATATTAAAAATTAACATGGAGTAAACATTTGCTTCCCTCATGGCATAACATACCAGCACTGTCAGATTTTGAAAGGAAAAAAAAAATCAAACTGGTTTTATTTCTGTTGCACAAAATCAAAGTCCACTCAAACATCTGATAACTGCTGGCAAACCCAAAGCATTTAGGTATCCACGTATAAGGACAATCAATGATTTTTTCCTTTGGAAAAGTCATAGTGATAACATTTCATCCATTTCAAAAGGCATTCAACTATTTTACTTTATAAAAAGCTTAACACTTGGTCTGCTTCTACTAGGAGACCAAAAAAAAAAAAAAAGATCCCATAAAGGTCAGGATTCTCCAATGAAAGAACTGAAAACGGGTAACATTTCTTCAGGCTTTAGAGTACAGGTAGCAACTAGAAATAAATACTGAAAAAGAAGAGGGGACTTTAACAGGCTTGACAAATGACACTGTGATTCACACCCACTGCTGGGCTGCTACTAATAAGCTACAGAGGAAGCAGCCAATCTCAGCTAATTACCAGATAAAATTGTATTGTAAGGACTCTAATTAGGAGATGCTTATGGAGGTGATCTAATGATTAAACGCTGCATTCGAATGACCCCCACCATCAATGTGCAGTGGTGCAAGATGTCACTGGAATATTTTGTAGAAACAGTAATTCTATTTCAAGGAGGGGAGGCAGTAATATTTGTAATAATGGCTATGAGGTAAACTAATTAAAAGACAGTTCCTAGAGGAAGAGGGTGGCTTGGAGCAGCTGTGGCCGTTCCAAAACAAAGTGCCAAATCTCAACAGAGAAGCTGCAGTCAAGTGGAAAATTTCTGCCTGACCTCTGCTCTCACTATTAATTTGCAGGAAAACTAATGACACATATACATATTCCCACAAAATTGTTCTAATTGCTAATTTGCCAAAAGAGTCCAGTTTCCAAATTAAACATGACTGCAGTCGGTGAGGAGGAGAACACAAGGCTGGGACTCCAGAATATTGGGGGCTTCCTTTCCCATAACCATCTGTGAAGTGGACCAGCTACCAAGCGATGCAAATGGTGGCCCCGGCAGTTGCTACCCAAGTTTCACTTTTGTACTTCTGTTGAACGATACTATCAACTTGCCTTGAAGAGGGAATGATCTTACAGGGCTGAGGTCACAGGAAAGAGAATCCTGAGGCTGGGGAAAGGATTAGAAACAGACTCTATTTTCATCCCAAACTTCCTTTTTTTAATTAAGGGGTATCTATAAAATGTAGACAAAAATTAATTATGGAATTAGAACCTAAGCACAAATTATGAATAGTGTTGGTTTTGTTGTAATCTTGAAATATTCATCTTAATTGTAAACTATTAAATCTTAATATAACCATCATTTAGAAATGAAAGTGTGTGTGTGCACTCAGTTTCTGATTCCAGTTGAGGTTTTAGAAGATAATTATACAGGGGCAAAGAGCAGGAAGGGACTGGACTGGGAGGGTTTCTTTTCCTGATGGAAACCTGATTTTTCTTATTGTGTTCGTTTTCTATTTAAAAAAGAGCTTGCTATGTTTAGAAAAGTTGGTAACACCTAATATTCTGTTTGCAGCAGTTTCCATCATGTGCTGATTTCGGCCTAAGATAGCCTCTCTGAAACTTCTAAAGATCTGTCACTGACACTGGCCGAAGAAACTCCCGAGTTTTATTTTCTTTGTATTAAGAAAGTTATTTGTACTTGGGAGACAGACCTCCTCTCCTAACAGTTCAGCGGCAAAATAACAAGCAAGGAAACATTATCTAATACAGCACTTCCATAAGTTATCATGATCATATCAACCTTCAGTATCCTGCTTAATACTTTTTATTAACCTTTACAGCTAAACAGTAACCTTCCTTCCTCTTTAAAGATGATGTGTGAGTCACCAATGACTTTTATAAACAAACCAGTGAGGCAACCCCTTGACAGAAATGAACTTGTTTTAAGTGCCTCTATAAGAAGTCTGTTTTATTTTTTTGTTTGTGTTCATTTTATGTCTTATAGGAACAAAAGACAAGACTGAACCCCAAACACCAAGGGTCATGGTTGGACAGAACAGTAGGACAGCATGGTTGGTTTGGGGAACCAGCTTGTCTGCCGTCACTACTGTTGCTCAGATCAGAGCTAAGGCTGATGCTGTAACTGCTGAGAGTGTCTGGACATTAATCACTCTTCTTTAAAGACTATTTCTCAAGGCAGCAGGGGAGTTCCCACACAGAGCGGAGGGCTTTGTCAGGAGAGGTGTCTTCCTTTACTGTTTCAGTCTGGACACATCGCTACATTAGATGCTGGCTCTGGCAGAGGAATCCTTTAGCAGGTGTTATTACTGGCAATGATACTAAAGAAACCCAAGTTGAGGAGTGGGACTTAATGAAAAACAGTATATAAAAACAGCTTTTGTGTGCTATATCTGAGAATCTCTTTTCACTGATGTATAATATTATTTTTCAAACTATAAAGTATAGTTACAGTAACTAGAATGCTCAGTCATTATTCAACAGTTAAAAGGCTTTTTGAATACTTTGTTTTTACAGTTGCTAAAAACACTTTCTAAACAGTCCTAATTGCTATGGTAGAGTAAAAGAAAATACATAAAAAAAAAGAATATCTAACAGTACATTTCATTTAAAATGTCCAAGCTCCTGTAAATGTTTTATGTCCATTTCATAAAGATGGATGTACTACCAGGTACACATAATTACTTGTCCACTGGTATAAAAGAATGCTATTTTTCCCCTCATATAGGGAGTTTTTCTTTGATGTTAAGTAATATTCCAAAGCAGTTTACAAGTTTAACCGATATTATAAAAAACCACTTATGGTTTTCCTGACACAGTGATGTCTACTGAAATTAAAAAAAAACATAATTAGAAAAAAAGTCCAAATGAAGATACAATTGGGTACTGTTTAATAGTTTTGTACTGTGGACAATACTCAAAGGAAATACCTCAGTAGATTACACCTTATTGATGACAGTATTTACTCTGAGGGAAGTGAATGTGAAATGCCTGGAGTAAGGAGGGAGGTATTTGTCTCCCAACAATATGCAGTCATGTTTCCTTCATTTGGGCTGAAAATGTAACTGCATTCAGAGCCTCTAGCACCAACACACATAAACTAGAATCTCAGTAAGAAACTTAGTGATCATCTAATCTAACCTCTACCTCTATGAACCTTATCCACAACATCCAGGATACAATGAGCCTATCTCTGCATGACTACCTCCAGTGAAAAAGTTTTGATTTGCTATCAATGAATCCGAGCAGAAAGACTCAAAACAGTGGAATTCTTTCTAATTGTGCACACACATGCATCAACAAATTATCTTCCAAGGAATATTTCACATGTACTAGCAACTGTCATTACATATTCCAGTGAAACATCAAATGACCTTCCATGCACCAGCAATGCTTGACAAATAGGAAACTCTTCTTCAAAGCTCTTAGTCTCACTTCCCCTTAAGTTTTCTTTTCCTTCTTTCCTTTCTCTTGAAATTTCAGGTGCTCCAAGTCCTCTCATGCCTTAATGAAAGGCTCTGAGATGAGTCACCTTCACCAGTGAAAATATATCACCCTCTTAAGTGTATTTTTCATCTAAAGCCTTATTTCTATATTGTGGGGAAGGGTTTTATCTTCAAACAGGGAACTGTAAAAATAAAAGCAGGTAAGTGGAGGCAGAAGTGTGGAGGGTCAGCCCTTGGGAACTGGAGGTAAGCATCAAGAAAGCAGGGCCTGCTTTCGTTTGGTCTGGGCATCCTAAAGCATGTACCACAAGTCCTGGGATGAAGTAGGACCTGAACTGACTTAAAACTTACCAAATTGACCCAACCCACCAATGATTAAAAGATGGGTCCCATTTCTGAGGTCTTGAGGAAGAAACTAAGTATAAAACATGTTATTTAACATTACTGAATTTGAAAAGCAAATACTACAGCAGAGAGTAACTTTGCTTCAGTGGGCAATACCAAAAAGAAGTTGAAGATCTGCCGCTATTCAGAGTATCAGAAAGTGCGATAGCAATTCTTTTTTGAGGCAACTAAAGGAGGGACAACAGGACAAGTGAGTAGGATGCATAGCAAATGATGGGAAAATGGCATTCCTTTCAAAGTAAGAAGCTTGATGGCACTTTTTATGATCTAATTACTGAAAAGTGAAAAAATAAACATAAAAGTTGTTTAGCTAGAAATCAAAAAAAAATATTTTTTTTTAAGTAAATTGTCGGGCCACCGGACAGGCCATAATATGAAAGCCCACATGTTCTGCTGGGTTTGAATCATTCATAACCAATTGTTGAAAATGAAAACATACACATATGGATACTAATACTGACCTACATCTAGTATTCTATTATTTCGAGAAGAATAAATTAATCACTCATGAAAGTTTCATCCAATAGACATGGTCAACAGATATCCCTGGAAACATGAAGTTGAAAGAATTGGGAGTTTACAGGGCACACGTATTTTTTTTCACAAGGAAGACAAAATTTATGCAAAATACCGTACTTCTACATTTTATAATTAATTTCCAGATGCTCCAGCTATACATATTTTAATAATTTCTGATTTATAAGATGGTATCTATAATAAAATTTTCTATTTTTCAATAAATGAAAAGAAGGCAGTTTCAATCCAACAACAGAATGTCACACAATATAGGCCTGTCAGGCACCAATTTTTACTTCTAACATGTAAGTTAAAGGATAAGGAATTTATAATGCTGCCTGTGAAGGAAACCACTTTTCATATACAAATGTGATCTTTTTTTTTTCAAAGGGTAATACAACAGTACATTTACATAAACTAATCCAAACAATCTATGTATTTGACAATGGCAAACCTCACACAGACTGCCTATTGTTGGTTTACATCTTGGAGTTCTTTATGTTGGCTTGTAACACTGCTCTGGCTGTCAAAGGCTTGACTTGGACTCTAAATAAATGGTTATAGAAGTGCTGTGCAGCGATATTGGACTTCTTTGCAAAAGAAAACCTGCTGTGTATGAATTCAAAAGCTATTAATTTTTCAGTCAAAAATATTCGTGCCTATTTCTTTTAATAAAGAAACACTGTGCTGAGCAACTGAGAGATAATGTTGACTAGTGGTACAGAATTTTCAATAGAGCAGTTAAAAATAAATTTAGTAGGAGGTCCCCATCAAAGCTATAATTTTCTAGAATGTAAAACATTTTTTTTTAATACCAATCAAGACAAACCTTCTTTCCCTGTTCATTTTTTTTTTCAGCTGCCATTCCCTGTTTATTGGCGGCTTACCACTAGTCTTCATGGCGACACCAACTGGTATTTTTGTAGCCGATTTCATTAAAGTAGGCTTGCATATGGTGCTGCCTGCCAATACTCTGAACTGATCACTAGTTGAGCAATACGTGACTCCTTGCAGTTACTTCTCCTTAATTTTTAAATCCCTCTTCCTAAGGGGGCGCTGATGCCTGCAAAGGCCCCTGTGCCTAATGTTTGGAGACCCAAGTCTTATTCTACCCTTGTTATTTTTAATCCACCTGGAAAGACAGAAGCTCAATCTTCTTCTTTCCTCCATGTTGCTAGGTCTCTATGCACAGGCCCATCATAGAAGGGAACGTTCACCTGCAGGCTAAAACCATTTGAAGATTTTCAGATAGTTTCCTTGCAAGAAGTTTCCTTTGTGGCTGGCTGAACTCATCTTACAGAAGGTCACCCAAGTAATTTCAGGGCTTTAATGAATTTGCTTCACTGGGTTCCTTCCTAAAAGAAGAAGTTGTATGAACAACAGCGTTGACTCTGGATTCGACACTTGTGTCAAGTTTGGGAGTTGTTTTCTAGGAGCCTACGCATCACTTTTGCAGTCATTTATTATAGAACACATGGAAATAGAGAATTCTTTTCTAGTAAAAATGGATGTGCAGAGTGTTTAATGATTTTATGTTCTATATCTCTGTAATGTGTTCTGTTTCAGACATTAATTTTGTCTGCCAACTGTATCTTGGCAGGCTACCATATTTGCTGGGTTAATAGTCTGACTCCGTTTTATTTCTATCACCATAAATCATACATATATGGGTGTG
Organism: Potorous gilbertii; assembly: GCA_028658325.1. Taxonomy (NCBI): domain Eukaryota; kingdom Metazoa; phylum Chordata; class Mammalia; order Diprotodontia; family Potoroidae; genus Potorous; species Potorous gilbertii. Next base: position 31,937,264 of record CM053772.1, read on the forward strand.
TGTTTGCTTTATTTATAGAAAAAAATCAGTCAAAACAGATAAACCAATACTTTGCCATTATGCTGCATCATTGCATATTGATTAAAATTGCTAGTACTAACTATAGATTGTCAACGCTCAATTAATTTTCACACAGTGACTCAAGGCAAAAATCAAATAAAGGCAGTGTACCTTTCAATCTGACAAATCTTAAAATCAAGAACCAAAGCCCTCTCTCCATTTTGAATAATCAGTTAAAACTACTAGGAAATCTTAAAGAAATATACAAATTTGGGAAGCATAACCATTATAGTAACAATGTGCAATATGAGATGAGGTCCAAGAAGGAGCGTCTCCTGAAGATAATGTCCTTCAGGATTCAGGTCAATTACCTATGCTTAGAAGACAATGGGCTTTTATTTAATACTATCTGCTTCAGCATGAAGCCTGATCACCTTGAAGTTCCTTTAAGCTTAATTCCTTGCATAGACTGTTCCCTGTATCTGGAATGAATTCCCATTGTCAACTCCTACTCCTATAATCTACAGTTTTCAATGCGACTTGACTTGAGGCAAATGCTACAATCGTACGTAAGCTTTAACTGAGGCCTCTAGATTCTCTACCTACTCCAGAAATGGTCTTGCAGGCTCAGAGAATCACAGCGGGAAGAAGCAAGGGACCTTAGAAACCATTGAATTTGACCCTGATTTTAAAGATTTAGAAGTTAAGGCTGGGACAAGTTTGGACAATTTGCCCAAGGTCAAACAGAGTTGGGACTGGAATCCAGGTGCTTGGACTCCAAAGTTAGCACTCTTTCCACTGTTCCATGATGCTTCATTTGTATACATTTGTACTTAATTATGTAAAGTAAGTAAATACACTCACTTTACTATCTCTCTCCCTCTTCCCTGCAGAATCATTTACTGTCTTTGCATCCTCAGTACCTAATTTGGAAACAGAGTAGAACACGAAAATGCTTATTGAATGAATGAAAAAAAATGCCTTCATGAAAGAGAGGGTAAAAAATGATGAATTCCTTAAACTCAAGCCAAGTTTACATATCCTAGGCTATGTCACATGATTAGGGAGACACAATTTCTTTCTTTCTTCGACACTTTTCTAAAGTGGAACATGCCACTTCCTGGGCACAGACCACAAAGGGAGATTCCGAGGTGATCTTCCCACATAGTGGTACTTACAGGCTGAGGGGTGGCTTTGGGTTCGGTTGACTTCACATGCAGGTGGGTCATCATTGCTTGCAGGCGCTCTTTGTCTTTTGCAAGCTAGAGGGAGGGTAGACAAGGAATGCTATTATTTTTATGAATAAAATACATTACAACTTGAACATCTCAAATGATGCTTATTTCTAATTAAACTGTTGGCACCACAGCACATGACCAAACAGTTTTTATTGCTTAATTGTTTTGAAATCTATATGCCTATTGCCAAACTAAAACTAATTTGCGATGCCCAGTATATTTCTCAATACAAAATGCATTAGGCTCTTAACTGGGGAGCTCTAGACCTGCTGGCACCAAGTGGTTCATTGTAGCTCTGACAGCTAGAAGACAACAGTGAATCATGTCTATTAACCAATCCTACTCAGGGAAAAGCCAAGGGAAAATGAGTTATGCAGTTAAATCTCATAAATTCTTTGTTGCAACAGTGAAACACAGACACACAGACACATATACCCAGACAAATGAACACAGTTTATGCAAAATTAACCTCAAATTTGTTACACACATCCTAAAACAGTGGTGGAGTACTAGGCTATTCATAGTGTGAGGGCAAATCTTTTCTGCTCTAAGAAACCACCCTACAACTGACAACAGCACATAGAATATCAGTTCCCCTTTTGGAATGAAGTTGGAAGAAGCTCATTTTGTCAAAATTCCAAGCCCCTCATAGACTTTCATTTAGTCAGGATGTAATTTTCTCCTAAAAGAAAAGGAATTTTTCAGCTCTCTGCAAATAGTAAGAGCTCACTAAATATTTGTTGAATGATTTCCCCCTCTCCACCTAAGAACAGGCCTTGGGGGCAGATTTGCTACTAACTTACTCTGATAGGCCAAGAAAAGATCCAGCAAAAGGCAGTGGGGAAAATGTTAAAGCATCTTTTTGCAACAGAGAAAGCAAAAGCATTTGAAAGAAGGTGACAAAGGAATAACTGAGGAAAAAGCAAGGCCCAAGCTTGGATCCACTGAGCCATCCTTATGAAAATGGTCTAAAGAAGGCCAAGTTACTGATTCATGCTGAAATGGGAACTCATATTCACTCTACTGCTTCTCCGTCTACGAGTGGAAGAAATGCTTCCAGGCTAGATGGGGCGTCTCAGTCTTTGGACAATGGATTTTTGTCTTGTTATATCATTTATCCTAAAATCATTTAAAATTAACTAAGAATGAGATTTCTAAATTAAACTGTTCTTTCAAGACGGATCCTGAAGCAAAAAGGAGTAGGAGAGGGTTTCATCTTATTTTATCCTAACTGGTTGGCCCATTCCAATCCATATCACATTAGATTTTTTTCCCCTTGTAGTTCAGGGAGAAATAAAAAAAAAAAAAAGCCTCAGAGCCTTAGCATTTATCTTTCAACAAACAGGAAATGAAAATGTTACCATATTAGGAACAACTTTATGTCACTCATGCTCTGTTCTCTAGCAAGTTATTGAACGGCCAAACGAAAAGATGTTCACAATACATAATCCTAAAGGAATGTGAGGTTTCTAACAGTGATTCAGCGCGAACAATTAGAATGTCAGGAATGAAGGTCTTTCTGCAGGAGGATTTTGTTTTATATGTAAGTTTTTCAAGATTTGGGACGTAAATGTTTCAAAATAGTTAGGTTTGCTTAAACCTACATATTGGCCATTAAGTGGGAAATTCTGAGGCAGAGAAATACCACTTAAAAGTTGTTTATCTGCAATACAGAAAAAATATCTTTAAACAATGAAGATTGGTAAAAAAAACAAACAAAACCTAGGAGATAAGGATAGGGGCTAGATTTGTGATTTCATTGTTATAGAGAGTCTTATATGAGGAAACCTGCTCTATCAATGGAGGTCGACCCCTTTCGTAGAGCTGACAGTGTCAGAGAATTGTCTTGGGCAATAAGACATGAAGTGACTGGTCGAGCAAAGCTCACACTGCCAGTATGTGTCTGAGGGAAAGCTTGAATCTGGGTCTTCCTGGTTTCAAGGTCTGGTCATTATCTGCTATATAATATAGTCTCTTATATTTATTAGAGTGGGACCCCAAATTTTAAGGCAAAATCTGGACTTAATTAGGAGGATTGAATGTATTTGATAAATTACATGTAACTGATAAAAATCCCTGAGATTCTCTAAGTTTCAACTAAAATCCCAACTTCTATAAGAAACCTTTCCCAGTCTCCTTTGATATTACTTTCAAATTACCTTGTATACATCTTATTTGGATATAATTGTTTCTATGTTATCTCTCTCATTAGATTATGAATCCACAGTGCTCAGCATACAGGAAGTGCTTAAAAAAAGCTTTTTGATTTGATAACATTTTGAATCCTTTTAGTAAATTGGAAGCACCTTGAAGACAGTGACTTTTTCATTTTGGCTTTATATCCCCAGTGCAAGCCATAAGTAAATGTTTGAGAAACACTTAATATTCTGATTAGAGTTGGATCATATTAGCTTTGGAGTCATGGTTGAAAAGTATAAAACCAGGCTAAGTGAAAATGTATTGCTGCTGTTTAGGTCCATATTCAAAACCAAAGCAGCAATCAGGTAGGTGACTGGATCTGGTCCACCATGGAAAATTGAGAGGGTGCCAACTCCATTGGTTTGGGGTTGCTTCCTACTGTACCCATTCTTAAAGATAAGTGCTTAGGAGTCAATAGTGGTGAGAAATAGAAGGGACCTTATACTGAGAGGTATTTACTTTCAGTCTCAATGCTCTTGCTCCAGGTGCACCAACTGCTAGAGAGCTCTATTGATATTTCTATAATTTTATCGTAGGGAACAAAATCTCTTGGTTGACCTTCCCTAACAATTCTTAATTTTAGTACTTTCCCTTTCTTATTTCCTATTTATTCTGTATTCAGTTTGCTTTAGATATAGTTGTTTCCAAGTCTCTTCTATTAGATCGTAAGCTCCTTGAGAGCAGGGATTGTCTTATGGTTCTTGTTGTAGCCCCAATACTTAGCACAGTGCCTGGCACATGCTGGGTACTTAATCAGTCTTTAGTGAACTGAAATGGAATTGGATTGTTCCATTTGCAGATTGTTTCACCCTGGTTTTACCTCTTCCATTCTATTTTAGCCATTTAATTGGCCCATATTTCCTCTGCGCAATACATTAATGGATACTTTTAATGCCTGGGAGCTTTGAGTTGGGGTGGTAGTGGTAAATTATTTCTTAGAGTTGGTTTAAATGAAAGTTTCTTTACATTCTGGGAGTCTATTCCTGAATTTTAATTATCAATGCAATCATTAACTCATATGCTTTACAAGTGCTAAAGCATAAATGGGCAGGGCATGGTGGGAAGAAGACTGGAATAAGGGTTAAGGACAACAGTATGATGCTTGAGTCAGTCACTTAATGCAATTTGGAGCTATTAACTTGGCATTTCAGAGCCTTCCTTTTCGATCTGTAGAATGGACCTTCCTTTGTGACCTGTTTCAAGAGGTTGTTATAAAGAAAATGTGCTTTGTAACTGAAAATACTTGATCTATTCTTCTTGGTAATACAAAGTTCTACTTTTGCATTAATTATTGATTGCTGGCAATAATATTATTAAATTTACAATACTGGTATAAATTCCACCTATGCTATCAGTACAGCAATTTGTCCCAAGACACACACACACACACACACACACGCCTCATTGGGAAAGTATTTTAAAATTTTTCAATGATTTCTATGTATTTTATTTCATTGGATCCCCACAATTAAATAAACTAAATATCTCGACTCCTTTACTGTGTTCAGAATCATGAGAGTAAGGGAATATGAACGTCTTCAGTAAATACATTTGATGACATGCAGAAACACAAATTCCCATGAAAAGAGGACAGGAACAGATCCAATGAACACATAATCCACTTGGCCCTTGTCAACTTTCAGTGGGGGGGATTTTGGAAAAATAATTTAAATGTCAAGGTGCCCATTTTTAATCAAAAGTAGACTAGCACATTGCCAGTTACAACAGAATGACAAACTATGTATATCTATCTATCTATACACACACACACACACACACACACACACACACACACACACACACACACACTCATGTGTACATATATTATATTAGCAATATTTATATAATACACCAATATTAACAAACAAATATTTACATAAAGTATCAATGTTTTCCTGACTGGACTACCACTTCACTAACTAAATGCTTCATTATCCACTGTGCCTCAAAATATCCTGTCTCCTTTGGGTGCCACCACCCTCCTCTTTGAAGCCTTTCTTGTTCTTCTCATCCTCTTTATCCTCTGTTTGGTTGTGTAAATGCTGTACTCCTGTGGCAGAATGTAAGCACCATGAAGGCAGGGACTGTGTCATTTTTATCTTCATATCATCAATACTTAGCATGAAATCTTAATAAGAAGCTATTGCTGCACCGAACTATCATTACAGGGGGTACCTTCCCATAAAGAAGATGAAGGTGGAAGCCTGGTGAAGATGGCAGACCACTCAACAGTTTCATAAACAAGTAACACTCTTGGAAAAGGAAGGAGAGCAGTACACTACACTTTCAGAACCTGTCCATGCTCTGATTTCTTTTAGGCCCCCAGCATGGGCAAGAGCTCTTTTCCCTTAGTTTAGCAAGTTCATCCTCCTTTATCATTAGGGCCTAAAGTCAGATTTCAGCTGTATTGACTAAGTTAAAGCAACGGAGAAAAGTTGCCATTACTGTGTCCATCCTGATTATCTTTCTCTGCAGGAGAGAGAGGCTCTGTCACCATCTTTAAAGCTAAAAACTGAGGAATTAAAAACCCATTCTTTTAGTAGGAAAAATGTAGGTCAGGCTCATTTAACTAAGTCATTTTCTTTGTGGGCATACAGACTAAACTCTAAATCCAGTTCAGCCAGTATCACTTATGGGGTAGGGTGCATTTAAATGAATGAAGACTTCTGTCTGTACAGAATTAGTAGAGTAGGTGAACATGGTTTTTATGAGAAGAATACCACTTATTTTACTTGATAGAATTTTAGAGCTAAAAGAGAGCCATTTGAAAGGGAAGGAGATGTTTAAAAAGGTTGTGACTTGCTCATAGTTAGCTGCATATTAGGGAGATGGCCTGCACCTAAGCTTAGTTCTTGACTTCTGGTCCAATATTCTTTCGATGATACTAGTCTGTTTTCTAGGGAATTAAAATGCACGTGAAAAATAATACAGTTTTTGGCTTTCAAAATTGTGGTGTATAACAAAATATGTTAATCCATTTAAAGGTAATGTATACAAGGAAGGCAGACATAGGTCTCTAAGGACAGAAAAACTAGGGCAACAGTATAACCTGGAGTAAATCAGAGGAGAATCCATTTGTCAAAGTGAATATTTACCAAACATTTATTTTTGACCTAGTCAATAAAGCTAACAATTAAACAAATGGATCTCCCACACAGCCACAATGAATATTTTAAAATAACTTCTCTAAGTCCTTCTATAATGCTCAGGTATTGGACAACACAGGATTCATTTCCCACTAATCTAAATTTTTCTTTACTTTTACTGTATTCTGTCACCATCTTAACATTCCTTAAACGTTATTATTAAAGATTCTCTTGACATTTAAAGCAGACACACACTAATACTCAGTCATAGTCTAGGAATTCTAATGCTCCTGTAGTTAGACAGCATTTTAAATTATGAAAAATAAAGTCTCTAGGTTTTCAAATGCAAGACATGGGAGTGAAAAATCCCAAGAATTTCCCCCCTCTTTCTCTCCCCAGTCTTCGGTCACAAAGCAGTTACAATCTAAAGGCATGGTGCTATTAGCACCTCCTCATCATTCATTGGAGATCACTCAGAAGAAGTCATAGGGGCTTGGCAGGCCACTGATGTGAGGAAGCTCTCATCAACATTGCCCCAAATGGGGTCACAGAGGTCTAAAAATGGATACTATTAGTGGTATTGTCAGAAATGGGTTTGATTACAAACAGCATCGTTTAAGGAAGAAGTTATTTTATGTAAAGTAAGTACAGTAATTGGTCTGCGATGATTTTAATGTCTCATTTTGCCATCAGAACATGTATCATTTTCTCCTTGCGGATACTTCCTTCTAGCCTACAATTCTTAATGTCAAGATAGTCAGAAAGACCTCATCCACAAGTCTATTTCTGGCCCTTTAAAGTGGATAGAACACTGAGTTTCTAAGACCCTAGGTTACCTATTTAATCATCATGGAAGCAGAGATATAGGGAGGCTGGCAGGTACCATATAGTACCTCCACAAGCCCCCACTAGGATCAGTTTACAAACTCTTCTACATTCGCTCAAGATAAAAGGGAAAACCATGAGGTTGTCTTTTCTTATTTACTGAGGAGTGATCTAGCATAATAGGTCCTTGTGTCCCTCATGGGCATAACTCTGTTGAGACTATAACATGCCTCAATTGTTAACATGTATGCATATGTATGTATATATGTATGTACATGTGCATGTGACCTTCAAAAAGAAGTGGAAGAAACTGAAAACAACCAGACTCAGTCATGATTTAAGAATGACAGCATGAGGAAGTGCAAGATGGATAATTTTGATTACATTAAACTGAAAAGTTTTTGCACAACCAAACCCAATGCGACCGAAATTCGGAGGGATGTAGAAAACTGGGAAAGAATTTTTACACCTAATATTGGTGATAAAGGCCTTGTTTCTAGACTATATAAAGAACTGAGTCAAATGTACAAAAATAGAAGTCATTCCCCAACTGATAAATGATCAAAGGATATGAACAGATAATTTTCAGAGGAAGACATTAAAGATATCCATAGTCATATGAAAAAATGCTCTAAATCACTCGACTAGAGAGATGCAAATCAAAACAACTCTGAGGTATCACATCACACCTATCAGACTGGCAAACATGATAGAACAGGAAGATGATACTGGAGAGGTGCTGGAGAGGTTGTGGGAGAGCTGGAACACTAATATACTGTTGGCGGAGTTGTGAGCTGATCCAACCATTCTGGAGAAAAATTTGGAACTATGCCCAAAGGGCTACAAAACTGTGCATACCCTTTGACCCAGCAATATCACTACTAAGACTGTATCTTCAAGAGATCATAAAAATGGGAAAGGGTCCCACATGCACAAAAATATTTAAAGCAGCACTCTTTATGATGGCCAAAAACTGGAAATGAAGGGAATGCCCATCAGTTGGGGAATGGCTGAATAAATTATAGTATATGAATGTAATGGAATACTATTATGCTATAAGAAATGATGAACAGGAAGACTTCAGAGAGGCCTGGCAAGACTTATATGATCTGATGCTGAGCAAAAGGAGCAGAACCAGGAGAACTCTGTGCACAGCAATGACCACAGTGTATGAGTTTTTTCTAATAGACTTGGAACTTCTTTGCAATGCATGGCCTTAAAAAAAAATTCCCAATGGTCTTCTAAGGCAAAATGCCTTCCACAGCCAGAGAAACTATGGAATTCAATTGCAGAATGCAGCAGATCATTTGTGTGTGTGTGTGTGTGTGTGTGTGTGTGTGTGTGTGTGTGTGTGTCTGTATATGTTTTGTGTTTTGGTTTATCAGATGATTTTTCCCACTCATTTTAATTCCTCAACACAGCATGACTATAGCGAAAATGTATTTAATAGAAATATATGTGTAGAACCTATACAAAATTGTATGCTGTCTCAGGGAGAGAGGGGAAAATGATAATCTAAGCTATGTGGTAGTTATTGTAGAACATTGAAAATAAACAAAATTAATTAATAAAAAATAAGAAAAGAATGATAGCTTGATCGCAACGTAGGTTAAATCCAATTAATAATAAAATGATGACGATGACTAGTATTTATTTAGTGCCTTAAAAAAGCAAAAGAGCTTTACAAACATTGTCTCATTTGAGCCTTACAATAATACTGTGATGTAGGTGCTATTACGACTCCCATTTTACAGACAAGAAAACTGAGATATATAGAGGTTAATGATTAGTCTAGGGTCATTCAGCTAATAACTGTTGGAGGGTGGATTTGAACTCATGCTATTTCTGACTCCTGGTCAGCACCTCTCTCTATTGCGTCCCTTCGCTATCTAACTCTATTATTAGCAGTCAGAAAATACAGCAATGCCACTGGACTTTGATCTTTATTTTCCATTTTCAGGTCTCTTATGTATTCTAAAGGGTTAAAGCTCCTTTTCTCCGAATAGTAACCAAATCAGTCTTTGCTAACACCCTTTGTACTTCTCTCAAAAACTTATCATTGTTGGTTAATAATTCGCAGAGGAGAGTTAGTGGCCCATTTTAGAAACAGCAAGTGAAGGCCATTTGAATTTGTACTGGAGACTTTGCCAAGGAAAATGGACTGGCCAAAGGGCCCACGAATGTGCTCTTAAACCCATCTTTTTGTGTTTTTTTTTAAGGTAATAGTCACATTAAAAGTATTTTAAGGGTTGTCTTTTAGGAGAGGGATTAGACCCCGAGGGCATATCTGGGAACAATGGGGAAAGGGGGCGAAGAAGCCATTTAGGCTGAATAGAAGGAAACAAATTCCTAACCACTGAGTTCCTGCTGCCTAGAAGGTGGGGGATGCTCCTCAGTGGAGAAATTCCAGCAAAGGCTCCCTGAAAGGGCGTGTGGGGAGAAATCCTTGTTCAGGTCTGGGGCTCACGATGGCCGCGAGTCACTGCGCCCCGAGATTCTGAGGGTTACAAGCTTCTCAGTCTCATCACATGGAAACCTTCAGCACTGGAGAGCTCTCTCAAGAAACACCTCAATATTCCTAGCTACTGCCTAGGGATTTTTCTTTCCCTTTTAATGCAGTTATTCCAAACCTTTAAGGACTCTGCCACACACCTGCAGTAAAAGTTTCTGGCCGCGTAAGAATTTTTCAAATTCTGATCATTCAAGTTAATTTTCATGCCCTTGGAGAAGCTTTTTCATACAAGTCTGGCATTCGCTGTGTGAGGCTAACCTGGGGACAGAGCAACACATCTGACCACTGGACAGTAAACAAGGAGCTACAAACAGCAAACAGAGAAATACAAAATCTTGTCACCACAACTTCTGCCACTACCTGGATCCCAACGCCACATTACTAAAGAGTTCATCACTCGACTAAGTACCCACTAAGGAACCAAATCCTTTCAGCTCTTTTCTTGTCCAACAACTTCCACTGCAGATGGGAAACAAAAGTTTTCTACAATTTCAAACGCTTGACACTCCTACTCAGTTAAAGCTAGCATTTTCACCATCCCCACAACCCATTTTAGTTTTCTGCTCAAGTCTTTGTGAGGAGTGGAGGGGAAAGGCTACCAGATTATCAGGTATTTTCTGGCTTTTTCTTTAAATTTATTATTCATGTTTTCTGTTTTCCATATCTGGTCTCTACTCATGTGCAGAATGGGGGCAGTAGGGCATGAATGACAAGGGTGGTCTTAAATAACAACAACAGTGGCAAGCCACTTTGGAAATTCTACATGTTCTTTAAATAGAGTCACTGTTAAAAGGCTTTAATGAAGATATATATATATATAAAAATAATCACTTATCAGGATGAGAATGAAATAACTCCCAAAAGGATGTAAATCTTGGAGAGAAGGCAGAATTAACTGAGGCTGGAGGAAGGGAGACTAGTCCTAAAATATGTCTCATATCCTGAACTTCGGTCTTCTATAGGTGGTTACTTTCTTTCATGTTTTTTTCCATAAGAAAATAGTCTGTAAATAGCTTTAAATATTTCCTGTCTGCTGACTTCCTAACCCTGTCTTTCTCTTATAGAATCTCAAAACTTTCAATCTTGAAAAGACATCAGAGATCACCTAGTCCAACACCTTCATTTGCTACTCATAATCATGGCTCTGTAATTTCATCATGGTGTAGGGGTACTAAGGACACTATTTTCAGGAGCTGCTGGACCAAGCAAATCACCACTTTCTGGCCAGCCTGAAGAACTCTTGTGCATTCACGTAGACAAGGCCTGGATAACAAGGAAGCAGTCCACTGGCAGGGTACACCCTGAGTCATCCTGGCTTGCAAGAACCTTCCACCCCTGGACATAGACTTGAGGCACAATGAGGCAGTGGAATTGACTCAGACAAGAGTCAATGAGAAAACCGAGACTTAGAAAGGTGAAATGATTTTCCTTAAAAAATAGTTCAATTGTAAAAGAACCTAGACTAGAAGAAGCTTTTCTTGTCCTCATACCAGGCCTGGGAGCTTAAGGAATTATTTATCCTACATAGTTTTCATTTCTTAGTTTTGTTTCCTCCTATCATCTGAATGTACCTTTTCAGAGAATTCACCAGTGTTACCAACAAACCACCAGAATATACCATTCACTACCATCTGTGAATCACATATTGTTAATTCAAAGCTCTTGGCTGTGGTATCTACTTGGCTCCTCCCTGCTTTGGTCAATTATTAAACTAGTTCTAGGCCTTTCCTTCGTTCATCTCTTTTGTGTTAGCAGAGATAGAGAAAATCCTTGAATCCAGAAAATGCATCTCATTTACCATGACTCTCCCGCTCAAATGAAGTAGTGAATACGTGAAAGCTTTTCATGTCATGTGGAGTGTCTAGAGAGGGCTGCCAACAGTCATCATGGCTAGGTGTGCTTCCGAGCTCCTAGTACAAAATATGGTAGCCTCAAGAGAGTGAAAAGGAGATAACCCTAGGGGAATGCAAAGAGAGAGCTAGTAGTGTTCACAAGGTTAGTAATGAATGAGCTATAGCAGCAGCCAGGGCACCTTATTCCACTGGTAACAAGGAATTAAGAAGGAAAACAAACAAGCATTCCTATTGGAACAACAGTTCACTTTTCTAATCTACTCAGTATCACTATATGATGTAGAATTGTTCAAATTTATATAAAGATTTTCCAATTTTTCATTTTCTAAAGAAATTGAGCTCATTAGAAATAGTCCCTCTTTTTCATCAATGTAACAAAGTCCTTTTAGTTGAAATACTAATGAAAGACACTTCTTTGAAATATTACAAAACACACACAATGGTGAATTTAATGGCCACATGGAAATCAAAGGATCAGTTCACTGTATGTAAAGTGTCTGTCTGTAGGGTATAAAATCACTATGGCCACAACTATCTTCAAGGCTTGAAATTCTTTCTGTCTTTAACTTAGGCTCCTGGCTTTACAGGTTTTGGTTTCCACAAGAGTTTCTCCATTTAATGCTAGTGCTTTCCCTCTGTTTATTAGCTCTAGTTAGTCAGTCAGTTGATCTTTTCCAGATCTTGTTAGTATATAGATGCTTTCATTTTTCTTCTTCCATTAGACTAGGAGCTCCTTTTAAGCAGAGACTGTCTCCTGCTTTTCTTTGTATATGCAGCACTTAACACAATGGCTGGCAAATAGAAGGGATTTAATAAATGCTTTTGGATGGAATGACTAGAAGTCAGTGCTGAAGAACAAAAAGGATGGTAGCGTGATTAAATGAAATCCTATCATAATTTCCAATTCCTCAATTTTAGTCAATAGCTTTAGCTGTTCAGGACTTCTGACAAGTAACAGAGATGATCTCCTAATAATGTTCTATCTCTTGTCTTCTACCCATTTTAAAACCTATTATATGGTAAACTACTCTAAAAGGGGTGAGGAAGAGAAACCTGAGCTGCAAGGAAGCAGGACAATCTACAAACCAGATATGAATGCTTCAGCTATAAAAGGCTGGTAATACGGAATGATTTTGTGAACCATAACAAATCTGTATACCAATTGAAGAATGAGCCAAGTATCAACTAATCCATATTATTAACTAAATGTGGGATAATTATGAAGTAATAAACACTAAAATCAAGAGCAGACAAGTAGTATTTCTATAAAAATGGAAACAAAAAATCTCAATCTTCTGCAAATCCAAGTTGCTTTAATTAAATTGTATCAGTATAAGCTGGTGAAAGACAATTCGTTCATTTCAATCTCCCAACAAATCTGAGTTTTTGTGTGGTTTTTCTACAGTCAAGAAATGTATCAGAATAACATTTCACAAAAGAGTTTGAATAAGATTTTGATATTTTCCTATTGCGCCTTGAGTGTTAATATATACCTGATACTGCATTAAGTTTAGACACAGTTCTGAGTGACGCTTCAATGTTAACTGGCTCAGAAAACACTAAAATTTGGCAAATACTTAAGCCAAGACAGTCACTCTAAGTTGATAACCAATTTTAAAATTCCTTTCTGTCTTGAAGAGTCACAACAAAAAAGTTTAAGTGTGTTTTTTTGCTGATTTTTCTCTACAACTATTTGAAGCTGTAAATGACTTAACTCAGTAAAATTCCAAATGTAATTATCTTCTGTACTTAGCCCAGGGCTTTCCATATATCTCCACATTGCTGTCTTGCATACAAAATAGGCTTTTCGATGGCTGCTGGTAACTATATAATGTACAACATTGTTTTAATTTCCCCTCCTCTGCTAACCTCTTGCCTACACCCATGCAAAAGTGAGCATAAATACACACACATACACACGGACACACACACACAACTATTCCCAAGCTCCAATTTCTTCCCAGATCAGAGATCAGACCTGTTGTAGGCAGTTTGAGAATCAGCTGGTGAGTGAGAGAAAAGGAGCTCCTTCTAGTTGACACAGATCATCCAGAAAATGGATAACTGAGGGATGGTTGCATACATAAAAATATACTTAAAAATTAATACTGCAGTTTAGAAAATAGAAATGAGACTAAATGTTCTCAAGGGTTTTAAAAATAACAATAGGTGTTGAATTCTCCTGTTCCATCAATAATGAGTGGACCAGAATTCATTACAGTACTGCAAAGATTTCGAATTTGATTAATATTGAGGTAATATTAAAATAAATGTTCTTTTACCTGGAGCTCTAATTGCTGTACAACCTGCATCTGTACTCTACATTGAGCTGTACTTCTATCGTCCAGCGCATGCTCATTGTTGAGATGTCTGCAACAATACACAGAAAATCAGTAAGTGAAATGGACAAACAAAGGAAAATCATTAGGAGGAGGCATCATCAAACTGTTGATTATCTGGCCCGTGCCCCAATCCCTTCACTAGTGCATGGCCTGCCTTACTGGTGATCACCACTGACGACTCTGGCTGTCTGTTTTACTCATTGATACAAACTTCCTTGAAAGAAAAATCCTACCAAGCATTTACCCTGTTGAAAGGAAAATTAGGGAAGAAGTAGATGCCACACTTGAAGACTACTTAGGTGCTCATTAGATACACTCTAGACTAGAGTAAAAAAAAAAATGAAGATTAATTGTATATGGGAGACCAGTTAGATAAATTTGCCTCTAAAGAACAGTCTTATAGAATTAATGCACATTTTTATTATGTATACATTTTAATATATGAAAGTAAATGTAAAGAAAAATCTGCTTAAGAATGGGAAACACATTTTAAACACATGGTATATGAAACATGAATGAACATATGTGGGAAAAATATACCGTTAAAGAAAAACAAAATATGATTTTGTAAAAAAAGCAAAAACAAAAAAACAATCCCTGTTTGAACTCTACCAGAAATTTCGCACATCTCCTAGAGCTGGTTCATTTCAGCATTTGCTTATATGAGTGGAGTCAAATCTTAATTATTCAGGGGCCGGTTGGCCAGGTTAAGGATATCTGGGCCTCATGTGGCTACTTCTCTGATTATGCCTACCTCCTTCCTGGCCATTTCCCTATTCATTAGAACCTCCAACAGAGAAGAAGTAACAAAGCAAAACTCAAATTAGTTCATTTTTACTTTCAATAGTGACTCTGACGTGAGGTTTGGTAAAGGAAGATTGAAATTAGCGGCTAAAATACAATCTGTGAATTCTGTAGTTTCTATCTACCGATGCTACACTATTACCTCATCATTATAGACAATGAAAAGCAAAGTATACAGTGGGCTATTTGTATGTCTACTGTAACAAACAGAGAAGGCCTGTCTTTGTTACACACTGGCTGTGTGAACCAGGGTAAGTCACTTAACATCGTCCCAGTCTTTCTGGCAATTCTCTGACTATAAATAACCAAGAAGTGGCTTACTTGCAGGAATGTTTCCTGCTCCTGGGAATTCCTACACAATTGAAACCACAAGCCTAGTCTCTCTCCCAATAAATAAGATATCGATGGATTTTAGACTCAAAGTTATTTTTGAATTTTAAAATAAAACAATGATGTGAAGAAGACAGGAGCAGGGGGTTCTGAGGAATAGAACTGATAGGATTTGGTAACAATCATGTATGTCAAAATAGCCTGGTTACATGGTTCAGTCCCTCAACAAGCCTTTATTTTAGTGCTAATGTTACGCTATGCAACTAATTGCTCCCAAGAAATGAACTCATCTAAATACTGAAATTGTCCTCTTAAATATAGGAAATATGTCACAGTCCCTTAGCAGTTTACACTACCCAAGCGCTTAATAATAACAAGAATGTGCTATTTCTCATACATGGAAACTGTTAACAAAGACATTTAACCACAAATTCAAAATGAATACAAATTCTGCAGATATTAATACTCATTTATATCCATAACAGAGTAATTCAGAACCATTCCAAAAGGAAACATTATGGTGTACTCCATTAATGCACCACCAAGGTAATACCTCAAACCTATAGAGTCGAATAATGAACGTATTGTGTCACATTAAGAAAACAAAATCAACCAAAGGTAGAGGTCCAAGTCAAACAGTTTTTTTTTATAACTTGCTTCTCATCATCCTAAGCAGAGAAAATGAGAATCTCCTGGCTTTAGACCCTAGAGGGGCATTAAATATCGTAAACCTCAGTCCTATTATTTGACAGAGGAATAAGCCTAGGCCCAAACAAGTGAGCTGACGTGGCCCAACGATCAGCAGAGAACCTGGGCTTCCTCACTTCTAGTCTTGAACTTTCCCCAAACACAACATATTTATTCTAGCTGAGAAATAAAGAATATTTTAAACAAAATTCATACTAATAAGCTGCGAATCTCTTGTGGGTAACGAAGGTGGGCTAGTTTATTCTGCTAGACTAATCTTTTCAGGTTTTTTTTTTGTTTTTGATTGCCTTTTGGGGGGGGTTTGTTTTTTTGAGGGGTGGTCTGGTTTTTTTGGGGTTTTTTTTTTGGCAAGCTACTAGAGGAACTCTATTGTGAAATGTCTGGAAGTCCACATATACAAATGTATTTCTTTCAGGAGATCTGCGCAA
>CM053772.1:31958588-31982173 GCA_028658325.1 Potorous gilbertii
AGAAAAAAAAATCAGCAAGGTCCAGATTTTAAGCTACTACCCCAAACAGTTAAGCTAGTCAGGTTCTGACCCTGAATCACCATAGTTTCTAATTTTAAACCAATTTTAGGACGCAAAATGTTACCCTTAATATGAAATGTGTTGCCCCAAATATTTTGATTTTTAACATAGGAATTAGGTTTTGCCTATGTGTGTAATGACATTCCCCTTACTTATGGACATATATACATACATCTAGCCACATGCACAAACACACATAAGGTGTTATGTGCATGGATGGATGTGTGCCTGTAAGTTGTTTTTTGACCCCTTTATTTGGTCAAAAGTATGTTGTACAGTTAGGTAATTTTACTGCAGCACATTCTGACATGCAAATGATAGCAATTAATGGTTTGAAACAATTTATGATTTCCGGCCTACTTCAACATGTATTAGCATATACCTGGTTTCTTTAACATACACTTTGTTTTTCCAAAACCACAAACACCGTTGCTGGAATTTCATGTGGAAGTGCTTAAGGGGTTGAAAGTTAACACCTTTGTGAGCTGTGCAGACTCACAGTTGCAGCTCAACAAAAGCCTCTTTGTAGAGGCTTTCTTGCAATGTTTTCTTAACATGTTCCAAGTAGTTTTAGGCAGGGAACTAAGGTAAACAAGATGTGACCATGATAAAAACACTTGTGAAAACATGACAGAATGCACTTAGTCGTTTCTTTCCCATTAAACTCTTTGGTTTCTTAAAGTTAAATTCACAAGAAGCCCAATTATCAGGGAAGCTCCCAGTATCATTCACTGCTTTCTCTCTCTCTCTCAAAAAGTAAAGGGTCTTTATCAAGCTTTATTCAGCTATTTCCTAGAAGAGGTTAAAAATCTTACAGGTGACTCTTTCAATATAAAAGCTGGGCACAGGGACTCAAAATGGGTAATTAAGTGGTCAAACTGCAATGCACAATTTTGTGTTCAAAACATGGATATGTTCCCAGCTATTTTTCCATCATTAGAAATGGCTCAAATTTCCCCATTCCCCATAAAAGATAGAATTTCTAAGTCTGAAATACTTTCACTTCTTAGTGTAAAATCCATTTCATTTCTCTTCATAGGAAAATTGGAGAAAACATACATTTGACTACACCTGAAATTTATGTGAAGTGGAACCTGAGTCCTATTTTACTTGATATGTTAAACAGAAAAACATGCCACATACATGTCTCCAAATACATTTTCAAACTTCCCAAAGCAGTTGATTGTGCATTCTTCCAAAAAGAAAAAAAAATTAAGCCTAAAACCAGCAACATTTTTGATGTTTTAGGTTCTCTTTGATATTGGGGAGATGGGGAGGAAGTTCAGTCTGAGAGCAGGAAACAGGAAGGGAATATGGCTAAAGTTCTTCATGCCAAAGTGATGCCAATGGACTTGTTTTTGTTTTCATGCTAATTGAATATTTCATGCAATGCCGTCACACAACTGTTTCATGAGAGTTAAGCACAGGCACCTGCTGATAGCAGTTAGCTCTAACTGAAACAAATATCACATGATAAAGCATGGTTGACAGATTAAAAAAAACACACTAAAATGCAACTTGTTTTGAAAAGAAATAGGGAAATAGTATACACACTAGACTATGCATATGCTGGTTCTGATAAGTATCCTCCTGTTGGTTGTGAGTGAGTGAAAGCCAACCAGGATTGTTATTTGTACAGTATTTCTCTTTGAAATCAAGGGCCCTGTGGTGTACCTCACCTTAGGAACAAACACTACAGAATGATCACAGAAGACGGTCAAATCTCTGTTTTTGATTTACCAACAGTTAGGATATTTCTTCCTCAGGAGGGGAAAAATGAACCATATCTTTAGACCTAGGAATACTGTTTTCTTCCCCTGCCTTCTTTCCCCTCCTCCTTTTTAATAGTGGCATTTTACTGGTGGCACAGACTTTCCTTCTAAGTAACTTATCAAGGGCCACTTTAACAGCTCCATTTTACTATCAAGGGTGGTAGCAAGCTTGGAGAAGAACTACCAAGTCAAATCACTTTGCTACTCAGGCTGAAAATTAAAATAGCAGTGTAGTTCTTGAGCCTCTCAAAAAATGGAAACTCCCTGCTAGTCCACAAATAAGTGAATGACTGTTCGGTTGTTTTAGGCATATCCATTTGGAGTTTCTTGGCAGAGATATTGCAGTAGTGTGCCATTTCCTTCTCCAGTTCATTTCATAAATGAGGAAACTGAGGCAAACAGCATTAAGTGACTTGCCCAGGATCACAGAGCTAGTATCTGAGGCCAGATTTGAAATCAAGAAGTTAAGTCTAACCTGAGGCCTGGAACTCTATCCACTGTGCCACCTAGCTGTCCAATATATAAACATATATTTTACATGTGTATGTATGCATATATATGTGTATATATATGTATGTGTATATATACACGTATACACGTCTCTATATACATATATACATCTACACACATACATGCATACATATATAAATATATATATATATATATATACATATATATGAATAAATAAATGAGGCTTTAACAAAACATGTAATGAAAGACAAATAAAATAAAATAAAACAAAACTCAGATTTTATAGCTTCCAAAGCTAATGATTAAGATTATATATTAAGTGGGATTTTCCACTAAACATACTTTTAACAAATATACTTCAACAGTATACTTGATGAAGACCAATTCCTCTGACACTTAAAACTTGAAGGATGCTTTCTTCGCTCCTTAAATATTCCTTTCTTGGAAAAGGGGAGGGGGGGGACTCTCTGTTTTCACTTCTAGAGGGTAAAAAAAGGCAAGGGCTAGAGTTCTAAGAAAATCAAAATTTGCTTTCTTCCAGAAAGTAAGAACTCAGGGTCAGTAAGTATGAGTGTGGAAAAGGGAAGTGGAAATAAGGCCATTTTAGAAGCCAATGGGTTAAAAAGAAAAAATATATATATATACTGTATTTGGTTTAACAAGTAATTATTAAAGACCACTGTGTGCCTTGCCCATGGTATGGCTGGCAAGCTGGACATGGAGTCAAAAGACCTGGATTCAAGAAATGCTTCTGACACATGCTGGTTGTGTGATCCTGGGCAAATGACACAAATTTTAAATTTTTAAAATTTTAATGGAGAGTGTTTTCTTCCAGGGAGTACAGTAGGCCAGTAAAATCATGACAGGCATTCCCCACCCCATCCCAAATGCCAGTCACTATGCATCCTGATGGGGAATATAAAGACAAAAAAACAAGCCAGTCCCTATCCTTAGTTTACATTCTACTGAAATAATGAGTCATAAGGGCCAGGCCAATGTTAAAAACCATTGAGATCAATGGCTTGGTTAAAGGCATAGATGACTTCCTCATCTAATCTGTAGGTACAGAGTTGGGAGGGATAGCTAACACACAGGATGAAAGTCATGCTCTAAAAGGCATAATTAAAGGCTAGAGGCATGATTTCAACAAAATGAAATTCAGCAAGAATAAATGTAAATTCTTCCAGTAGGGTACAAAAATAAATATTTTCACAAGTATGTGACTGCAGCAATGGCTCTGAAAAAGATCTAGCAGTTTTAGTGTAGTGCAACCTCACGGAGACCACAGTTGTGAGTTTGGTACAGGAATCTGGGATTCCTGTAGAATTAGACTGGAGACAAAAAGACTCCATGATATCTGTCTTCAAGTATTTGGAGGGCTGTCCTGTGGAAGTTGCTTGAAGCCAGGAGAAACTTCCTAACAATTAGAGCTATCCAAAACGGTTGCCTAGAAAGGTGGTGGCATCTCCCTCCCTGGAATCTTTGGGCAGAGGCTGGACTACCACTTGTGGGATATATAGTGGAGATTCCTTCTGCTTATGAGTTGGAGCAGATGACCACAGATCTATCCATTAAACTTAGACTTTTTAAGACAAATTATGAAGTATTTCCAGGCATTCGAAGAACTTCTAGTACAATGTTCATCACATCCCAGGCACCTCTAGAGCAATCCCTTCTTAAAAAACAAAAACAAAAAACACCTCTGTAGAACATCTCAGCAGGATGTTCCCCATAAGGGCTTTGAAGAAGATGTGATATCAAAAATCTTTCTCTGATATTTTATGATGGTTACCACTCAAGAATTCCTTAGCATCAGTCCACCTGGCAAACAAGATGGGAATAGCGCACTGACATCTTTAAGGCCTAACCAGGGGGTGGGGAATCTGTGGCCTGGAGGTCACATGTGGCTCTCTAGGTCCTCAAGTGCAGCCCTTTGACTGAATTCAAATTTCACAGAACAAATTCCCTTAATAAAGGATCTGTTCTGTAAAACTTGGACTCAGTCAAAAGGCTGCCCCCAAGGACCTAGAAGGCCACATGTGGCCTCAATACTACAGGTTCCCCACTCCAGGACCATCACAAAAGGCAAATAGGAAAAGCAGTCTCCTTCCTTCTGCTCAGAAAATTGCCATATTCAACAATGATGAGGAAGACACTTTATCCCTTCTAAAACGCAAAACTCTTGTAAAGCACATTATGGGTGTGGATCGGTCATTAATGAAAAAAGGAGGAAACTTTTATATAAAGGTAAGAACTCGCTATGATTAAAGCTGCAGAACCTCCTAGTAATACAACCTGGAGAAAATTCAGGAATTCAAGGCTGATCTTTGCCAATTTTTCCATGTTATAAGAATACAATTAGATAATAGTTAAAGGCGAAGAAACAACTCAAACCAAAAATATTCTATTATAAGTGAATATATAATAAGGATATTAAACAGAATCAAATGACTGGAAAAGACCATTTTTCAACTTAAAAATTATCAGAGTTATTGAATATTAATGTCTAGGAACATTTTGAGTCATTGTTTCATGTTTAAGAAGGTCTGGTTTTATATTTAGAAGTTTAGGTTTGAATTCCAGCTTGGACCCTTCTGAAATGACCAGGGAGCCACTATGGGTCTCAGTTTTCTCCCTGGTAAAACAGGGTCAACCACCAAGGTCGCAGGATTGTTGGGAGGAAAGAACTTTGTAAAGTCTGGTATTGTGTATAATATCTAATCAAAAATTCATCTACGAAACTATTAAAATAAGTCTTCTTTACCTAAGGTTCATGAATTTTTAAAAAATGGTTACTTTCCATATCACTGATTTTCTTTGTGATCATATGTGTTTTGTTTTAGGTATTTAAAACATGATTCTGAGAAGGGGTCCATAGGCTTTGCCGCACTGCCCAAAGGGCTCATGACATAAAAAGCTAAGGACTGGACTCTTGTATTAAAAGGTACAAAATAACAATTTTAATAATAATTTATAAACATAATAATAATTTTGGTTTGATTAATCACAAAAAAATCAAGTGGAACTTCACAGCCCAGGTTCAACTGGGCAAACGTCTACTTTCACAAAAACAAAAAATACACTCTAGTCACTGAATCTGAAAAGAAAACAGAACTGCACATGCAGTTCAGCATATTAATAAATTATAATAAATGAAAGGCATCAGGGGGGAGCAGAGTAAACTAACCTCAGAATCAGGAAGATCTGAGTTCAAGTTTAGCCTCTGACTTACACGGTTTGTGTGGCCCTGGGGACATCATTTAGTTTCAAAGTATGCAAAACAACTCTCTTAATACTAAAATGAAAACATCTATCTTGGTCATTTCTTTTTGACTGAAATCACAGGACTGCACTAAACCAAAGCAAATGAAATGACAACATCTAAAAATCCTCACAAAATGCCCCAGCATTAATTAGTCAAAAATTTTATTCAACTCATAGGTAATACTGGAAATACTGAAGGGCGCCTTTATTAAAATTTGTAGTCCACTGAAATGGAGGTTAGATATCAGCTTTACATTATAAATATTAGAATGACAAGCATCTGGTTATGTGAACTAGCTATTGACTCCTTCTGTGATCCTATGAAGGGAGAGGATATCATCTCTAAAGGGAGAAAAGGCAGGCTGTTACTTGCCCTTCATTCATAGGGACAGGATCACATCTGTGATTTCACTGGCTGAGAGACACTCCAGGGTAAGAAAGTTCATCTGCCAATGCAGTTTGTCACCTACTCTACAAAGTAATAGTTATAAATAACTGCCTAAAACACTGAGAGGTTATGTGACTTACCCAGGGTCAGACAGCTGTTGGGTATCAGAAGCTGGACTCAAATCTTTCTGTCTGAAGTACCACACTAAAGTCCTACTCGGAAACTCCCTAGGGTCGTGGTAATGAATCTGGTCAGTATGGTTTTGCCAGTGGGGTGCTAGCTCCATCCACTTGGCTGGAAAAGCTTAAGAGTATATAGCCCCAGAGATTGAGTTATCAACTGCAGGTAATGAAGTTTGGGGAGGCCTCCCCAGAGGCAATAAAGGGTCTCCACTACAGTACAGAGTAGCCTTAGAAGGAATCTGAGATCCAGCCATGAGGGCGTGAAGTATCTCATCATCAATTATCAGGTCAACCACAGCCTATTAGCACTGAGCACTGAAGGAATAAATCAATTCAAAAACATTTACTAAGCACTATACATCATGCTTGGTCCATGGGATTCAAAAACAAATAGAAATAATTCCTGTCCTCAAGGAGTTTAATTCTATCAAGGAGAAAACATATACATTTATAAGTGGGTACAGAAGGAATGAAAAACAAATCAAGTAGGAAGAAAAGAATCTAGTAGTTGGGGGGATAAGGAATGATGGGGTAGTGTTAAGTTTAACCTGAATCCCTTGCTGTGTGTGTGTGTGTGTGTGTGTTATAGTCTATGCTGAATGACTCATTTAAACACATTTTGGAATTGAAAACTATATGAGGCAACGTTTCTAGTTAATGATAGTGACATACAGCACTGATGGGCTTCAACTCTAGCTAAGAGAAATTAAACATTTCTCAAAAGTTGGTTACTGAAATTGACTGCAATTCTCACACAAAGAGGAAGGAAATGTTTTAGAATACCTCAAATAGTCAATTCAATATTAACTGTGCAATAAGAGAGTGAGACTGAGGGCATTTCATTCCAAAGATACTTCTTTGTATTTTGTAAAAAGTAAAAACAAATTATTGACATGTAAAGATAAAGTCTTTGGACAAAATTCTATCAATTAATTGTACCAAACTGAAGTAATATTTTGATTATAGTTTTATATAAGAACAAACAAAAATTGGTATTGGTTTTCTTCTTTTTCTAAATTATGCCAGTTTTGATTGGATGAGTCATTATATAATATATATATATATATATATATATATATATATATATATATATTTATAGAAGAAAAATGACCTTAGAATAAATGTTACAGGGGGAAGTATAGGGGCTGTTTAGTCCTCCATATGAATTTAATATATGAGAGATTTTAACTAACTTGTCCTGGATTTGGTAGTTAACTAGGTTCAGAGCCAATATTGAAAATCAGGTCTCCCAACTTTTAGCCCTTGGCTCTTCCCACTAGCACATATTGACTTCGTCAGGCCTGACAAACGCTGGTTTTTCCTCATGAGTTTGTATTTTCTTGGGTGGGGTGGGGATAGGAAGGTTTGGTCTTCTACTGAAATTCATTTTCATGAAAGAGAGCATAGAAAATAAGAGGCCATGCTAATGTAAAAGAAAGACAATGAGTAAAATCTTTCTTACTTTAGAAATGATTGGAAGTCTTCACACACAGCTTCACAGCCCGGCCACTTGCATACGCCATGTCCGTAGAGTGGGTGGCTATGGGGGTGATCCTCATGGGATAAACTGAAAGAAGCCAAGGAAAAAGAATGTAACTGATTTCTCTCCATTATTCCAGTCAGCAAAGACACAATGAACCAAACGTATGACATAAGCTATACCAATGTTTTGTTTTTTAACTTTAAAAAAATCCTTCCCCTTACTTAGGATTTTTGTTTTACTCAAAAAATGGTTCGGTGAAGTTGTATGAAAATGTACCTAGCAAAATAGAAGGCTGTCCACCTTGACACAAAAATCATCGGACAGGTTTTCTTCAATGCCATGGTAGGTAATTTTTTAGGAGAAACTTATTAACATTACATACTCTCAGTTAAACCTCATTCAGATGAAAAGCTATCCATTTACAACTCTGCGAATTCTTAAAATATCAAGAACTGAAAATGTTGTAATTTATATAATAATCAAAAACTTCAAGAAATCCCTATTGAATTTTGATATCCTAACACTAGGTTTTCTATGTAGCATATTATTAAGCTGCTTTCTTCTCCTGAATGCTCATGGGGCTTTCATATACTCAAATGGTATCACTAAATGTTTTCCAATGCAGAATTCAATACAATGAGCAAATGTGCGATTAAAGAATTGAAAAATACCAGTGGGTCAGGGAGGACTATTAGCCTTTTGAGACTAGGAGGAAGGTTCCGATTTTCAAACTACTCAAACCAAGGGTTACCGGCAATTTTCTTATGAAGACTAAAGGGTTAATCCTTCCGCAGGATTCCAATCAATAGGTAATGATTTGGCTGCACTGATCCAAGTCGTAAGATGCTTTGATCCGGTCCATGTGGTGCTGAGGGAAATGGAGCTGCTGCACTCACTGATGAACCTTATTCTAAAATATTTTCCTCTATTAGATTTGTGCATTCAGACTTCTTTCAAATAAATTACTTTTGCACTGGTTTCCATAACCTTAGATTCCATCAAATACCATGTAAAAAATAATAACATGGAGAGCTATGTTTTTTCCCCCATGCACATTTCTTTGATCACTGAGGCTGTCTGTAGCCTGGTTCACTGGTTCTGCTGCACAACTACGCTATGACTATACACATAAAATCACCGTATTATTTATCATCATCATCTCATTACTGTTGTTCGGAGATTGGATCTCCCTACCTTGCCCAGACAGGAGTTACAATGGTCATTGACGGACCCAATCTCAGTTCTTTTCTGCCCAGAAGTTTTGACTTGTTCTCTCTTCAGCCTTAGCCAGCTCATCCCTCCTTGGACTAGCCTGTTAAGCTTTTAGAGGCTAACGATACTAGTGTCAACCGTCGTATGGAACCGAATTGGCTTGGGCCCTACTATGGCTCAGAGCTGGGATAATCAAGGACTCTACCAGTTTAGCCTTCTGGTAGTAGCGATGACTAGGAACCTCTACTTTACAGTGACATTCAACATGTCACATGAACCCACTGCAACAATTTCTCAACCATATATGGATAAATATGATTTCTTCCTCTTTTATGACTGTTAAGACAGCATTTAATCCACAGTATTGAGCAGATGGTAAAAATCAAGCAGAGAACTTGATTTTTTTTTTTAATGCAAGAAAAACTAGAGCATAACAGCCATTGTTTCCTACAACTTTTTAACAAACTTCAAGATTTTCATGATAATCTGAGGATACTGACAAGAGACTCTGCACCTGAAGTAGGAAAACAATTTCCTGAAAGAAAAGGGAAAAATGTGTGGAGAGTCCGTATGCCCAGGCGCTGGTGCTTTTCATACAAAGCAGGATTGAAATAGTGATGATGAGGTCAATTCATTTGGCTACTGGGATACATTCATCACAAAAGTTAGAAGACAGTATGAGAGCATTTGAAAGAGCGGCAAATCCACTAAGCATGAGTCATGAAAGCTACCACATCTTGCCCCCAATCTAAAGAGGGATATGATGAGAAGACACACATCCTCTTTCAGATTACTGAGAAATAAGGAGAAAAAAAGACCACTGAAGACCATTAGATTACCAGTGTAATACTTGTATCATCTCAATGTTCATGAAATTTTTTTTAAAAAGAAAACATTTCAAGCATTAGCTGAAGCCTAACCAACTCTTGTTATTTTTACTCCTCTCCAGAATGTTAACATAGGGCTTTTTAAAAAAAAATATCAGTAGGTTAAACTATTTAATCAAGATAAAAAATTAATACCAATAGTTCAAAATTGCATATAATTTTCTATTTATCCCACTGTGCTTCTACTGTTAACTGAGATTGTTTAAAAAAAACAATACGAGTTCTGTACAGTCAGATTTATAGCTGAAAATTAAATTTAAATGATTTAACATGGTGTTTGGAGGTGAGGGTTTTTTTGTTAACTTATTTAATTGTAAAAAATCCGAGAGAATGAATAAGAAATTGTTCTAATATGTTATTCATAGCTCGATGAGGCACCTTCATTTCACAGTAGGTACAGATCAAAACTCATCACAGTTTTAACCAAGCTCATCTTCATAGAGATAACTAGCCTTAATAAAGGCCGAAAAGAGGTGGACATGTCTACATTGCGCAAGTTTATGTTTAACTAATTTCATTGATAGCTTTGGTTTACACGTTGCCTCAGTTTTCCCCCTGTATCTTTTCACAGAGAGTCATGTCTTATCACAGGACATTTTTTTTAAAAAAGAAAAATAAAGCCAGCAAAATTAATCAGTACATTAAAAAAACTGATGCTATGAGTTGAGTGTGGCATACCTGTGGAGTTCCTCACCTCTGAAAAGGAGCAGGGAAAGACAGATTCCTATATTTCTCCTGAGGCCAATTGTATTCTTTATACTTTCGTAACATCCCTTTCAGACGGTTCTGTGATTATTTTTTTCCCATTGGCACTGATGAAGTCATTTTCTATTGTTGTGGTGTCAAACTCAAATCAAAAAGGCTGCATATTAGATAATTTCTATTGTTGTACCATATTTTTATTTTATTTTGTTAAACATTTTCCATAACATTTTAATCTACTTCTGGACCCTACTCTGTGAGCCTTCAGTTTGACACCTCTGGTTTGAACTGTTTTCTTGACTTACTTCACTCTGTATCAGTTCATCTAAGTTCATCTGAGACTTTAAAAAAGCTTCTCTGTAGTCATCACATTAATATTCCATTAAACTCATTTACCTCAATTTCTTTGGCTATTTCCTAATTGAAAATGATCTACTTCTTTCTCAGTTCCTCATTAACACACACAAAAAAAGAGTAGTGACAGTATATTGGCATAGATGGAGACTTCCTTTTTTGTCAATGACCTTCTTGGGATATGAACATAACAGCAGAACTTTGGGGGTTAAAGAATATGGATATTTTAGATACTTACTTTTTTGTAGCTATGATTTATAGAGAAGTTTAAAGTTTGCAAAATAATTTACAAATATCTTATTTAACTGATTCCAAATTGCTTCCCAGAATGGCTGTACTAAATTCCCGGCTCTACCAACAATGCTTTTCGTTCTACACCCTTCCAACAAAGACCCACATTTTGTTACTTTGTACATTTTAGATGTGAAATTAACCCTTAGGTTTATTTTGATTTATACTTTTCTAATTAATAGAAATGTGAAACCTTATTCACATGGTTGCTAAGAATTTGCAGTTGTTCTTTCGAGAATTGTTGGTTCATATACTTTAGTGGTCACTTCTCTATTGGGGATGGCTTTTGGTCTTAGATATTTCTGTCAGTTGTCAGATGGGCCTTTAGTTATACAAACTGGATTGTCTTTTAAAAATGAAAAGTATCCCTCAAAAGAGAATTTCTTATTAAATAGTTTGGTTTTTTTTGTTTGTTTTTGTTTGCTTTTTTTTTTTTATCAGGGATGGGACTGGAATAGGTTGCCATTGGGTCTTTTTTGAAATAATGCACACAACATAATTGCTATACAGGGATCCAGAAAGTAGACTGATTTTTTTTCTAGGTGCTCTTCACTAACAAAGTTAAAGATTTCATTTTTCCAAATTGACAATTTCATTCAAGGCTTTAGCAGACAATGCCAGATGAACTTCTGAAGGGGAGCTCTTAAATGATTCTATCTTTAAAAAAAGGGGTGGGGGGGGAACATGACTTTATGTTGCCTTGTTTCCTTTTGACATGCTACAAAAGGGACAATAGAGAAAAGAAAAAAAATTGAATGAAAGGGTAGATTTTCCTTGAATTGTTTTAGACCTACATTTGTCCAGGACAATATAGCTAGAAAGTAAAGATCTGAGTGTCTATGGGAAGAAAAGCTTGTTTGAGTCTGAAAAATTAAATTGTTCAAGAGTAGCTTTATCATGTGAAAAATACAACTTCTGAAATATTGCCAAAGTCGGAAAAAGAAGATGCATTTAGTTTTGACAAGATTTATCATGTTAGCCAAAAGGTTTAACTTCCTAACTTGAGGTCAAGACTTTATTAAATGTCTTATATATAGGATTTTTAAAAAAAAGTAATATAAAATGCAATTGACTTCATTTTTTCAGAGCTTCCTGACATATTGCACAAGATTTTAAGCCTCCTGAGGGCAGACGCCAGATCTTTAATCTATGTTATCTCTTTCTGGCAGTTAGCACAGTGTTTTTTGTTACGTACAGGGCGTGACATGACACTTCCTCCCCCTAAAAATAAGTCTGTGCAGTTTTAAGATTTAGGAGCCAAGGTTTTTGGGACACCATGTACTATGCACTTAGCGTTTGTGGGAAGTTGAAAATGGAGCTGTAAACATTGAACACTTAAGTGAAAAATACCAATGCCAAAACTAAACAAGGAAAGTTATGATTCCTTTTTTTACCCAGAAAGAATAAAATTTAAATTAGAAACAGGTATAAGATGAGGTCAAAGGTAAAACCTATTTCATTTAATTTTTTTCTTCCCATACATATCAATCTAGATTCTTTTTAATTACTGTGCAGAAAGATGGAGTGATGTAATATATACTTAAATTTTATTCTGCCAAGACATTGAGCATTGATTTTTTTCTCTCCCACCTTCATACTCTGTCCCCTACCCCATACCTTCCCAACTTAAAAGAAAAACAAATTCCATGTAATTAATGTGAATGATCAAGCAAAACAAATCCCCATTTTTGGCTATATTAAAAAGTGTGTTTCATGTGGCAAAAATTTCATGGGTGTCCCAGAAGTGTTAGCACAGTTTTCAACTTTAATGGCTAAGACTCCAGGGACACCTTGCATACTTTTAAAATAAAACTGAACAGTATTTTCTGATACACAAAATTACAGAAGCCAATAAAGTTATAAATTTAATTTTATTAAAATGTTCTAGACTGTATAGTACCAAAATGCAAATGAAATGTACAGCATAAATGATCAATTTACCAAATTCCTCCCCACTCCCACCCGGTTTAGAAAAAACAATTTTTTTTCGAGGAAAGGTAATTGTAACTCAGTCAGGGAAAAGTGAAAACCTTGTTTCCTTACAGAAACTTTACCAAGGTTTTCTGAAAAAAGTTTATCATCAATGACTCTTCATAATTAAATTCTAAAAGTTCACTGATAATACTATTAACAAGAGACATTTATACAATGCCAGATTTTGATTTGGAGGATCTAGGTTAGAATCCTGTTATTGCCGATGACCTTGGGTATGTCACTCAGCCTTAGTTTCCTCATCGGTAAAATGAGCGTATTGGGCAGAGAAGTAGTGGTACAGAGGACAGGGAATTGGACTCGGATCAAGAAAGACCTGGGCTCAAGTCCCATGTCAGATTCTTACTCTAACCTCAAAAATGCTCAATTTGGTTTTGACTCTACTAACATGCTTCCTCCAGGATAAACTCAACACCAGCATTCTCATCATGGAGGTGATTATTTCAGCTTTGGTACTCAGGACCTTCAGTTGCCTATTCCACTTAAGTCAGACTGCCCCCCACTGGAGGGCTGGAGGGAAGAGGAAAAAGTTCCTCCCCATCTTCATTGTAGAAGGCTCAGTTTCCAGTCAAATCTTCATTTCCCACCAGTGGCTTCCCTTGGTTTTGACTCCCTGAATATTACGACACATGCCTACTGCACTTGGGCACCCTTTTAGGAATTGTCTTCCCCTGGTAGATAGTCAACTACTTGAGGGTAGGAACTGTCTTTCTTTTCCATATTGGTATCCCTAGTGCTAAGTACAGGGCCTACCACTTAGGGGGCAATAAATAAATGTATATTTATAGACGGCTGACCCCAAGATTAGATGACCTGCAATGTTCCTTATAGCTCGAAATATGATCACTGAAAGTAAGGTTCCCAAAGAGCTTCATATAAGGTTCCCAAAGAGCTTCATTTGACTGTCATAACTATCTTATGAAGTAGATGGTATAGATATTATCTCCCTTTTACAGAAGAGGATCACGTAACTACCTAAGGTTTAGAGGTGGGATTTGAACCTAGGCTTTTCTGGCTCCAAGTCCCAGCAGTCTCTACACTCTACCAAAACAGGGAACATTTGGCTACCATTGAATTTACCTATTAATACTATGTATAGCTGTTCATATTTTGCAAAGTAGTCTATACATGTAGTCTTTAATGATTTCTGATCTGAGAGCCCCGAAGTCTAATTTGTCTCCATGGAAGCAAAGTGTCAAATGGTGCATGGAGAATATGTATAAGGAGTCCTTCATGTTATGTGTGACACAACTATTTCAAATTCAAGTGCCCCTTTGTCTTTCAATAGATTATACTGACATAACTAGAGAATTTTTCCTACCTTCTATCAAAGACCTTGGGTTTTTCTTCTAAGACTTCCTAAATCCCTTCGATTCATTTCCCAAATTAGCTTCTGCTTAAGTCTTTACTCTTTGTCTCTAAATTATTAATTATTTAAATTATTAAAGAATGGAAATGCATAATTACATTAATATTGTCTTCTACTATGGCAATTTTTTTTAACAGATCCACAAGATCTTCAATAGTGAAGGTGTCAAAGATAGCTGGAAAATTCAGTAAGAAGACTGACCTCTGCTAAACAACTCAGAGTTTTAAGTGTCATATTAATATACATATATACGTATGTGTGTATGTATACATGTATGTGTTTATATATTTGATTCTTCCATTTTATTTTGATGTGTATATACATAAACATATATGCATATGTTTATGTATATGTATATGCATCAAAACACAGGATTCAATCTTGCTAGAGTTGACATGATATAGTGATGGAATTAAAATCATTTTAGTTTTTTAATAACTTCCAAATACTTGAAAATAACAATTTTTTTTGTTTCTCAGTTCTTGCTAAGGTACTGTTAAGGCATGGTTCCCAATAAGAATCATAACTAACATAAAAACATCCTTTGAAATGACTAAAGATGAATACAAAGAGTGAAAGAGCACCCAGCAAATGCAGTTACCTGCAAATCCATCAGGGGTGAGAGCCAGGATGGTCCACTAGGAAGAACAACAGATTTGGAACCAGAGGCTCTGGGTTCAAATTCTGCTTCTGTGGAACTACCTGTTTGACTCTATGCCAATCATTTCCATTTTCTATGCCTCAGATGCTTCTGTAAAATGAGGAGCCTCTGAAGTCCTTTCAATCCCCAAAACAGGACGACAAAATCATCAGTTTCCATCTGGAAGGAGCTTCAGAAGTCACTGAGTCCATCTCCTTCATTTTACAAATAACAAAACTGAAGCACAGAGAAGTTCAGTGATATGCCCAGGGTGACACATGTAATATTGGAGATATAATTTAAATTCCATTTTTCCAGATTCCAAGTTCAGTGTTATATGCACACCATGCTTTCTCTCACAAATCATGGTTCTCTGATGCATCTTGACTTTGACAGACTGCTGAGCATTAACTGATTTATTTTATATATATATAAAATATGCATATTTTAATTTTTATTCATAAAAGTCAATTAAACATTAAAATACATTAAACAAAAAACATTTAAAAAATTAAACAAAAACAACATTAAAACACACTATGTGCTTCTCTGTTTTCTTAAACTGAATGCACTAATGACAACTTCATCTTTTCTTAATGACTGAGAATCATCAATTGAGACATCCATTAGCCTATGTGGATCAAGTCAACAAACACTAACTGCCTACTATGTTCCAGACACTCTGCTAAGCACTGGGGATACAAAGAAAGACAAAAACAAACAAACAACAAGAAAATTCTACAGCAACAACATCAAAACAGTCCCTGCTCTCAATGAGCTCACAGTCTAATGGAAGAGACAACATACATACAACTACGTATGAACAAGACATACAGAGGAACTAGTGAAGATAAACACAGAGGGAAGGTACCAAGGTTTGGAAGGACGCAAAAGGCTTCTCACAGGCTTCCTTATCTGTAAAGTGAAGGTCTAGACTAGGTCTGGAAGCTCTCTTCCATCTATAAAAACACCGTGACACTACAGTGGTTTTAACTGAGATGGAATACAACAAAACGATGAGTCAATTATCTTGTCACTGAATACATGTGTTTAGTGGATTCCAAGCACAAAGAACTGTAAGGGACCTTCCATGCACTGCCCAAAGACACACCTGGAATAAGGGGCAGAGAGGAGATTCAAACTCAAATCTTCAGAGCCCAAAGCCCCTGCAATGCATTTCTGGAAGAGTCTTTCCCTGTCCAACCCTCCACCCAACAGTTGGATAATATTTGAATTTGGACGCCCTATCAGTGGCTCTTTGTTTGCTTCCCTCTCATAAACCACCACCCTCTCTCCCACAAAGGGTTAAAGACATCCTTTGCCTGTTTGGAACTGGAACTGTTCTCCCTTCAAAGTTCCAACAAGGACTTGACTGCCAGTTCTAATGACCTTTTTTCCCTGTCCACATCCAACTTGATCTCCATGACACATTTGACATTTTTGGGACACTTCCTTCTCTCTTGGTTTTCCTAAAACTGCTCTTTCCTTATTCTCCTCCTCCCTGTCTAATTACTCCTTCTCAGTCTTATCAGGTAATGTTTTCCAAAGGTTGCTGCTAGACCCCTTTCTCTCAATATATGTTTATGTGCACCACTTTTCATTCTCCTAACCTCCAAGGTTCATAACCTCAATGTTTCCCCCCATTCCTTGGTCCCCAGACACTAGCTCAGTCTTGCCATTTCTGACCCCCAATCTTTTGAATCCAACGACACGCTCAGCTATTTGTGAGGACCTAATTGACCTTCCTGCCTCAACTGTCTCACCATTCCAGTCCTTCCTTCACACAGCTGCTAAAGGGATTTTCCTTAAATCCAGATATACCCCTTACTCCACTACTCAATGAAATCCAGTGGTTCCCAATTGTTTCTAGGATCAAATATAAATTCCTCATTTTTAGTTCTAAAAAGGCCTCAAACAAGCTGGCCCCAATCTATCTAGTCTATTCATATTCTGTGGTCCAACCAAAGTTATCTTCTCTCTGTTCCATGCACCTAACACCTGATTTCCTATCAAGAAATCTCTGCATTGGCTATTGGCCATGCCAGGAATCCATGACCTCCTGATGTCTCACAGAATCTCTCACTTTCTCCAAGCACTACTTTCTTTACACTCTTTCCTGATTTCATCATCCCCTCCCAAGGCCCTAGGATACTTCCTCCTGTGGTGTTTGTCCTTCCTTTTCAAAAAAGACCACAATATCAGAGAAATGATGACATGACTTGCACTTGACTTTGTTTTGAGTGAGGGAGGACCTTTTATTTAACTGCTGGGTAATGTTCTGTAAGAACATTCTGACCCAACCTACTTCACCCCACACCCCATTATAAGCTCCCAAGGCCAGAGATTGTGTACTTTAGGGTATATTACTTCCTGGCCCTAGCACAGTGCTTGGCCCTAGTATTTGCTTGCAAAGGCTCAGACTTTCACCACCAGGTGGTCCACACCACCCACTGGACACTTCAGTATACATATACAGACACAAAACATCGTACGCTTCCCAAGAACTCTACAACCTTAAGTGTACCCTCATGTTCCCACCCCCTACTCATACTGTCAAAATGTCTTCTTTTCATTCCTGGATCTCTTCTCTGACATCAATGAGTGCATCACTGCTCCTTCCTTCCCTTCTCTTTCCCTTTCTGTCTTCTCTTCCCCTTTCTGTCTTCTCTTCCCCTTTCTGTCTTCTCTTCTGGACCTATTCCTTTTGCCCATATTTCATAGCTCTCATTTGAAAAGGCCATACTTTTTAAACTAGTGCCAAGTAGAAGGTTTCTTTCTGCACAGCGAACACTAACATTTTGAGCAAAGTGGACAATTCTCAGCTGTCTGCTGTTCAGGGATCAAGGACCATGTCTTTATCCTCAAAGAGACTTCTTTTTGGCCAGTGTTATTTCCAGACTTTGGGATATGGGGTCCCCAGACTATCTTGCATGTAACTGGTAATTTTCACAGGATCTCCTTGTTAGAATTATTTTTTCAAGGATTTGTTTTTGGCTTTCTTTGTGTCCCTTGCATTTAACACAATGCTTGGCACATAGCAAGTGCTTAATAAAAGTCTGTTGCTTGACTTGAAGTGTAGCAAAGACTTAAGGGTATACAATAATCTGCACTTGGTTCAAATAGCATAGGTTAGGGTTAGGGTTAGGGTTAGGCTTAGTGCTGAGAACATAAAGACAAAATAAAAGCAAATCCTGACAGCAATGAATGTCCTTAGCGGAAGACTAATTTGAGGCCTCTTATTGTACTCCCAACTTTTGCAAAATACTCTTATCCTCTCTCTCTATGTAAACTTATCTCGAAATTTCTCTTTCCAACCACCATCCTAATGAAATTCCCCATTCTGAACCATCTCCAGGCTCTGTCTTCTTCAGTTAAAACTTCATGTTTGGGCTGGATTAAGCTTTCTTATGGCTGAGCTGATATCAACATGTCACCCCTATTCTACTCAAAAGCCGAAAATGACCTCCTATTGTCTAGAAAATACATCCTAGACCAAATTCTGTAGCCTAGTATTCAAGGCACTCAACACTTTCCTAACACAACTGCTTTCCTCTCCATGGACTCTATGCTCCACCCAAACTGTAGGCTCCCACTTCTCATGCTCAAGTCATTTCCTAATTCTGGGATGCACCCAGTTCAACTGCCACCTTTTAGAGTCCGGGCCATCCTTCGGAGAGCCCAACAAAACATCCCCTCCTCCTCGGTGCTTTCTTTCACTGTTCCACTCAGATGCTACCCTCCCATCTGTGGACATTTAATATGAAAATGTTTCGAGGCCTTGGAGTGAAATTCCCCTGAGAGTATGCTATCACATAGCCCAGGCTACTCCATTCAAATCATGACTCTTAGTTCAAACGGTCATTGCTAAATCAGAAGAGCACTCAGAAGGTATCCAGGAAGTGAAGACATTTAAGCAAAGCACAGCGCTAAACTCCAGGAATACAAAGACAAAAGGAAAATAGTTTCTACCCTCAAGGTGCTTACCTTTTCATAGGGAGGGAGCATGTAGCATTTGTTGTTAATTCTGGTCAAGCTAGTTCTGTTCATAGTGTATTGGGAAAGCAATTCCACAACCAAACTTTGCAAACTTTGGAGCTGTGGCTATAAGTCTGCAAATCTCATTCTGAGGCATCTCCAAAAAGGGTTCAAATCTTTCCGATACTCCTTCCCACCATTCATTTTTCTGATGTTTTAGTCAACATTTTCTAAGTTAAATAAGAATTAAAATCTTAAGCATTGTACCTCAACTTTCTACTTATTTAGGTTAATGTTTCACAGGAGTTAAAAAAAAATTAAAATCTTAACTTCTTAGTCATTACAACAGGTCACTAAGCTTAAATTACCAGTTCCTCCACTATATACACAAATGGATGAAACCAGATGACCTTGATCTTAATGCCTGGTGAACAATAAAGCATAATAAAAAAATGTGAGGTACTCTTCTTGTCAGTGATGCCTGCTGCCCTTTGAAAGCTGTAAAGATGGAGCATGGATTCCTATGATCAGTAGACAGTGCTATGGCAGAACTCAGTTCCAGGAAAGTTTTTAGAGTCCATGCTGTCAAAATGCACCATATTCCTAGAGATCTACTATTTGGTGGTTTCCTAGCAGAAGTAAGATGAGTTTGCTTCTGGGAGTGCAGTGGATAGAAGTGCCTTCATATGTTCCAGTATGGATGGAATCAGGGGAAAATGTTATCTACTTGCATATAGATGCATGGACAGTTCACGGAAAGAGATAAATTCTGAGGCCACAGGAGGAAAAGGAATACTTTTTGGTGCCATGGTTTTTCTTCTTCCATCTCCATAGACAGCTAAGGACAGTCAGTGAACGTTTACCTTTGTAGAAGCATACATCAAAGCTTTCAGGCTGGAAGGGGCTTTACATATCACTTCAACCTCCTCATTTTACAGATGAGGAAATAAGGTTCAGTTCTCACAGCTAGGAAAAGGCTGAGCTTGGACTTGAACCCAAAACTTCTGACTTGAAAAGCCATCTTTTTTGGGGGGGATCACATCAAACAAACGTAAGTACTGACTATGTGTCAGGAACAGTGGTGGCAGGAGGGACAATGAGGCAGAAGAGAACCAGCCCCTGCCCTGATCTACTCTAGCTCCTCTTCAGTTTCCAGGAATGCAATCAGTCCATCAATAAGCACTTAGGTGCTGATGATACAGTGGAAAGCAGAAACAGACTGTGCTCTCAAGGAACTGAGTCAGAAATTATGAAGCAGGCACAACACACATGCAGGGCAGAGGGAAGGAAATCTCAGAGGGGAAGGTCAGCCTCTGACAGAAGGAGACATTTGGGCAGTGGAGGTGAAGGGGCAGAAGGTTCCAAGATTGGACAGTCCAGTGCAAAGATGTGTGCTGGTATACTGGGCTAGCAGGAAGCAGGCTCAGTGAGTTGACTGCATGGAGGGAAGGAAAGTGTGGGAAGACTGAAAGGAAGAGAAGTGGTAAGGTTATGAGCAGTGGATTTACAAGTCCTATGTTTCTCCAAAGCTAACACAGGGATAAGGATGCATATATATGAAAAGCACATTACAGGCATAACCTGAGTGAAGCAAGATGGTTTCTCTACAAAACTGTAACAAATATGCATGTCTTCCAGTTTTTCAAGCAGTGAATCCTTGACTCTCATTCATTGCAACTCTCATCATCTCAATTTTCTGCTGCTTTTTAAATCATGTTTAATTAGAGGATTTCACATTCCCTCATGATATCATATTCATGTGTAGAACATGCAATTGGAATGATTGTGAATTAGGCTAATAAGGGCCAGATTTGTGCTTTTTAAAAGACTGAGATTATTGTTAATATCTGCATGCATTATTGTTCTGCAAGACTCAGAGATAACATTAACTTTACATTTGGAATAAGGCATGTTAACTATTTGTGGAATTCTTATTCTTATCTGGCCTCACTTGAATGCTTTCAGGAAAATTCACCCAAGACTGAATGACTTAAAAAGAGACAGCAATGAAGTGTCACTAGAAAGCAAAAGTATGCATTGTTTTTTATTAACTTTCAATCCAGTACTTCTATGAAGGACTCCTATTCTGGGCTGGAGAATACATGGGCCAAGTTCTCAGGTTTCCTTTCCATGATTATAAGGACAAAAAGGAGAACTGGGTATGGATGAGATGCATAAAGCAAAGGAGAGGGAATAGCCTTCATCAACAAGGGTCAGTCTAATTGAAATTTTTTTGTTCCTCCAAACTGACATCCAGGTAAAAATTACTATTAGTAGTAGCAGCGGTAACAGTATTAGTATTATACTTTCCAGATTTAAGTGAAACCTGGCTTTCTCCTAAAGATATCCTCTCTACCAAGGATGGAGGTACCTTCTTTTTCTTTCTCCAGAATCATAGAGGTGATTTAACCCAACTCAGAGTGAAAGAGAATCCCTTCAACAGGACCACTGAGGCAGCCATCCAAACATGGTATGAAGACCTTTGATGTCAGGAAGCTCACTACCTCCCAAGGTAGCCCAATGAACTTTTTGATAGTCAGTTATATAGGAAATTTTCCTTCACATTAAGACTACTTCTTTCTTTTTGTAATTCTAAACTCTGGGGCAAAACCGAATAGGTTCAGAAGGGCTTAAAACGCCCAACAGAAGAGGCAACAGTGAGCTACTACACTTGAATGAATAAGGGAGTAATACAGCTCAGTACTTTGACAGCTGAATGGATGTAGTGTGGAGAGACGAGGCAGAGAGGTCAAACAGAAGGCTGCTGCACAAGAGAAGAGAAAGGGGCATATGTAAGAGCTGTTGCAAAAGGCAATAGACAGGATGGGGAACAAAATAGAGGAGGCAAATGTGAAACCTAGGTTGCAAGTCTAAGAGACTGGGAGAATTCTCAAAAGTAATAAGTAAGTTAGCTAAAGGGGAAGGTTTGAGGTGAAAGATAATAAATTCCATTTAGGGCATGATGTGCTCACTCCAGTAGATGACTGTAAGGTTTCAGTTCAAGATATCTAATGAACAGTTGGAGACATGAGACTAGAACTCAAGAGGAAGGTTAAGGCTGGATAAATAAATCTGAAAACCATCAGCATAGAGATGATCACTGAATTCATAGAAGATGATATCACCAAAGGAAATAGTATGGAAGGATAAGAGAAAGACTACGACAAAGGCCTAGGATCCACCTTGACTGAAGCTCTCACAAAGGGGATAGAGAAGGAATGATCAGACAAGTAGCAGGAGAACCAGCAGAGAGCAGAGTCACAGAAGCCTGGAGAAGAATCTACCAAGGAGATGGAATCAATGGAGACAAAGATTGCAAAGAGAAATGTCCTTTAGATGTAGCAGTCTAACAAGATCTTCCATAGCACAGATCCCTAAAGCAACTCATTGGAGTCCTCATTGACTTGAAAGCACTTATGTTTGCTCTTTGGGTTGAGCCACTTACATGACTCCAACTCACAGGGCCAGAAAAATTGGACATCCTATTGCTTCCATGTTATTCCTCTACTTACATCAATACTTATAGCCAATGAGGTGAAGGACCGGTAGACAACAGATGAGGGTCCCTATCTGGCTCTGCCACACTCAGGATATCATCAATGAGGAGTGGCAGTGCCCTTTAGGATACCCTAGGTCAAGCATCTCATTTTTACAGTGGAGGGAAGACCAAAAGACATGATGTGACTGGTCCAAAGTGGGCAGTGTTGGGATATGGACTCAGGCAGCATGAATCAAAGTCTAGTGCTTCCTCCAATCTACTCCAGTACTTAATATAGTTGTTAGGAAAATGCTTCATAAACCTTGAAGCACTATCTCACTGTGAATTATTATAAGCTTTGCTTTTTGAAGTCCATGCAATTTACTCGCACTCCTTTTCTGACCATCTTTATTGCTGTCATTTGCTGACTTCCTGGCTCCTAGCCCAATTTTCTCGGCGTCTTCAGGATATAACTTAAGGCCCTCCTTTGTGTTTGGTCACCTTCTTTGAAGACTTCAGGATTCATGTGGCAAACTTCATGACATTCTGACTGTACAATCTCTCAAGTCCAAAAACTACCTTTTACATCTAATTTCTTTCTGATGCTGGAAACCTCACCTTCTTAAAGAATCACAACACCCTCTGGGATCTCAACTTAAAATCTACTGGATGACTACAATCTCCATGCAATTCAATGAGCATTACTGTCATTAAAGTCACTACTGCACACTTTCATTGCCTAAGGTTAGTGTCTGAACCAACCAGATAGGAAAATCCCTGAGTCCAATGAGCTTATATCACTTGGAAACAACATAAAATCAGATGAATTATATACATATATACGTACATGTATATATGTATCTATCTATTATATATATATATATATATATATATATATATATATATATATATATATACACATACACACACAAATTAAATACAAAATTTTCAAGAGTTGAAGAGAGAAGGAAAGAGACACTCAAGTTAAACCTGAACTTTCCGCCAATCTTGACCTTCCCCTAATTGACTCCCACCTCATCTCCCAGTCTAGAGCCCCTGTTTGGG
>CM053772.1:31982673-32091005 GCA_028658325.1 Potorous gilbertii
GTCATTTACAAAACTGCACAGATATGGCCTATATTGAATTGCCTGCCTTCCCAAAGGGAATGGGTGGGGAGGGAGGGATGGGGAGAAGTTGGAACTCAAAGTTTTAGGAACAACTGTCGAGTATTGTTCTTGCTATTAGGAAATAAGAAATACAGGTAATGGGGAACAGAAAGTTATCTAGCCCTACAGGACAAAAGAGAAGATGGGGACAAGAGAAGGGAGGGATGATAGAAGAGAGGGCAGAGTGGTTATAGGGGAAAGTAGAATGCTCAGTGTCCTGGGGTGGGGGGAGGGGACAAATGGGGAGAAAATTTGGAACCCAAAATTTTTTGAAAATGAATGTAAAAAGTTAAATAAATAAATTTATATTTAATAAAAAAAAAAGAAAAAGAAAATGCACTCTCCCCCACCCACCCCAACTTGGACCATTTTAAGTTCAAAATAAAAAGTAAAGTTAAATTCTATGATCAAATTGTTGGACTACTTGTCTTTTTTTGCTATCTCACACAACTTGCTACTGGGTATTTTATGCGGCAGACACTGTTCCCAACCTATAATACAAACCTCTTTTCCAACCCCTCTCCCATTATTTCCTAAGCCCAAAGTTATCTCCTCTTTGCTGTTGAGTTAGGTTTTATATAAACCTAAAATCAAATGCTGCTTCAGCCATGAAGCCTCCCTGATTCCTCCAAATGCTAACATCTCTGACCTTACACCTATCTCTATATACGTCACAAGCCTCTACTTGCCTGGATGAGGGTGGAACCCCTGCACCATCTACACTTCACTTCTCTTCTAATACCTGTGACAGTATTCTGAACATAGTAAATATTCAATACATGTTTAATGTATAAGAAAATGCCATATCCATACTATATATGA
Organism: Potorous gilbertii; assembly: GCA_028658325.1. Taxonomy (NCBI): domain Eukaryota; kingdom Metazoa; phylum Chordata; class Mammalia; order Diprotodontia; family Potoroidae; genus Potorous; species Potorous gilbertii. The sequence goes on from CM053772.1 coordinate 31,983,556, forward strand.
ATAACAAAAGTCTGGAAATAAATCATAAACCCAGAGAAATGAGGGGGATAAAAGAGTGAACTTGGAGTCACGGTGTTTGAGTGCGAATCCCCGGCTCTGAAAAATCCTCTCTCAGTGTTCTGAGCCACACAACCTTTCTAGACCCAAGTTTGAAAAATGAGATTTGACTACATGGTGTCTGAAGTCCTTCCCAGACACAGCTCTGTGAACCTAACTATGGTCAGAGTGGCTGAACTCGAGTGATAATTGTGATGGAATAGGACTGGATGTAGAAAATGGTGAAAATGAAGGATTCTGAGAAACAAGGGAGGGTGTATATAAAGCAATCTGGAGAAAAGAAAGACCTAAAAGAATATATTCAGTGATTACAACTATCCAAATGAAAACAACATTACATAGCAACAAAACTCAGATCAAAAACAATGGACAGCATTGCTACTAATTATTATAGTTAAAGCACACACCCTTCCTTTCTTTAAACAAACAGTAAACCATAAAGTGTAAGGTCTCATCTGTTATCAGTCACAATCAAACTTTTATACTGTTTTGTTTAACTGTTTTCAGGGACAGTACTTTTTGGGTGGATTTAAACTGTGAGCTTGTTGTGGCCTAAACGTCCCGCATAGGAACATAAATAGTCAATAAAGAAACACTCTGTTAAATAATAAACATTTTCTGAATTGAGGGTAACAGGCAACTTCAAGAAAGTTAATTAGACTAGGAAAAATACATGCATATATTGTCTATTTTATTTGACCTCACAGTTCATCTAGTCCGAATCCCTTACTTTACAGATGAGGAAACTGAGGTCCAGACAAGTTAAGAGATTTGCTGAAATTATTTCATTTGCTACTGAGCTTTCCCCAACTATAGCAGCATGCATTTGCTCAATGATGCTGCTCTTGGGAAGCTGGCAAAAATATGGACAGTTACTGGAATTTAGGGTCTCAATATAAGGATATCTTTGCATATGATACCAAGTCAACAGGTATGGGTGCACTGCAAAGCAGTTACATATAACACAGCAGCAACCTATTAGACACATAAACTGTGTTGATTAAGTCCTCACAGAATATACTATTCTAAGAAATGCATGGAAGGTTAAATGTGGCTGCTTCCTGCTCCCTCTGAGCTATCATGCTGAAAAGCATGGAGCCATTTAGGATGACTCCAGACTCAATCAATATCATACAGAATCCCAATGGGAACCCAAGTCCCACATGAAGTCCTTGAGTAAAACTGTTCTCGCTCCTTGATAACACAAACCTACAGGTGTGCTATGCCACCTTCAGTTCATTCTGAGATGCCCTCCTTCCCTTAAACAGGACCTGTATTCCATATGTGAACTCAGGGCCTTCGGGGTTCACCCTAAGAGAAGAATGTTATCCACCTAAAGGCTGGAGCACACTGTATGATCTGATCTCAAGTGTAAAGCTGCCCATTTGGCATTTATTATGCTCTAAAAGAGGGAGAGACAGCAAATAGCTAGTTGCTTTAGTAATGGATCTAAGGGTAAACACTGCTTCTAAGACTGGACACTATTCACCTTTTACAACCACTGTAACTCAGTGAGTCAAACAGGGTAAAACAACCCATTTTTGTTCCCAAGGTCCAGGAGTCTTCGGAGCCACAGTACAAGAGAACAGGGATATTGAGCTTTTGTGTCTTTGACTGACTGGTGCATTCTCCTCAGTCAATCATAAATACAGAATAGAAGAGGCTGGTGATAAACGTCAGAAGGCCAGTGTTTAGTTAGCGATAAGTGAAGAAACAAGAAAGTCAGAGCCTTTGTCACATTTCATCAGGAACCTATAATGGCATTCCTGACTCACTGCTGAGTTTGTAACTTATAGTTTGCATACACAGCATTACCACAGACCTCTCCATTAAAAAAAAAGACTAAAATAATGCTTTCCAAGGAGTGGTTATGAGCAACTGTGTCAATACATACTCAGGGACCTCTAATCCAAAAGTTATTAACACTCTTAAGGAGACATTCCTACTATGCCAATGGACATTTGTTTGAACACGGTGAGTCATGGTGCCTCCATGGAACACTGCCCATACACCACAGGAACTGACGGTTCTTTAGGAAATGTAACTTTCAGTCTTGATTGCTTTTGTTAATTTTAACTCTTTAGAATTTTCTGGGCCATTTGCAGGAGTCAATTTATAATTTGGTATAGAGCAAAGGAGAAGTTATGAGAGTGAAAAAGAAAGCAACAAAATGGGCTAGTGGAAATACTATTAGGTGGAGGAGGATATGAGTTCAAATCCTGACTCTGATACTGAATAATTCGCTCAACAGGTAAGACAATTCACCTCTTGGGCTGAAGCCTTTCTCAACAATCTTCAAGATTCACTTCAGCTTACATCCTGTGGTTCTCTGAACTGAGGAGCAAGAGGGAGCTGAAGGCTGGTATAAAAGAGGACAGGATCATAGGTTTAGGTCTCAGGCTGATCTTAGAAGGTGATTAATACTTCTCATTTTACAGATAAGGAAACTGAGAATTTAAGTGACTTAATTCAATCCAAGGTCATAATAGTTAGTAGTAGATGGAAAAGAAGTTGAACTTTGGCCATCTGACTTCCAAGTTAGCGTACTCTGGGTTGAGTCTAATTATCAGGGAGCTGCTTCCATGCAGCCTTAGAAGTAAATATTCTTATACATTTTGGTAGTTACGAGTCTCAGTGGCTAGAACCCTAGACCTGGAATCAGGAAGACCTTAGTTTGCAGCAAGACTCAGATACTAGCTATGCAACCCTGGGCAAGTCACTCCCCCTCTCAGGGCTTCAGTTTCTACATCTGCAAAATGGAGATAATTAAAGTATCCACTTCACAAAGTTGTGAAGATCCAATGGCAGAATCTTTATAAAGTGAGCTTTGAAAACTTTAAAGAGTTATATATAAAAAAGCTAACGTTACTTAATTTTCAAATTTATTTTGTAACATGTCCCTTTCATCATTCAAGATGACTAAAGTGCTATCAAGAACAAAGGGAGTTTTTTTTAAAAAATGACCTGGGTTCATATCTCACTTTGACACTAACTAGCTGGGTGACACTGGGCAAACCACTTAATCTCTGTGGATCTCAGTCTCCCTCTAGGTCAATAATCCTTATTCAGTTTAGCAGAATGCTGCTGGGTTGCAGAATAGACCTTCAGAAGACCTGGGTGGGGAGTAGCAGTAGAAAGGTCACTGGATCTGAGTGAAAGGTCATGGGTTTAAATCTCAGCTCTGCCACTTACTACCTGGATGACCTTGAGAAGTTACCAAGGCTCTGGAAGCTCCAGCTTTCTCATACAAAGAGGCTGGATTAGGAATTTCCAAGGTCCCTTCCAGCTCTCAATCTATTATCTAAATTCTGGACTCCAAAAGACACACTGAATGACAGTCTTTCAGACTACAGGCAAGTCACAAATGAGTGCTCCAGAAAATTCTCTATAAGTTGTAAGAGATTTGTCTTTTTGCACTGGTAGAGGGAGTTTCCACACCAGGAAAGTCTGACAGCAAATCACAAGTTCAGTCCTCTCTCTGCACCAACATAATACTCGCAAGACTTACTTGTGAGGATTGCAAACAAAAAATGCTTTGTAACCTGTGCAAAAGAGCTCTTTCCATCTCCAACCATGGAATGTTTTTTACAAAGAAAGTCTCCCATAGCAAAGTTATGTGTACATTAGATGCCTAATTTAAATGCCTGATGAATAAAGAAAATATGAATAAGATAGCAGATTGTAGCCCACACCTCAAGTGATCTCAACTCCAAAATGACATCCAATAAAGCACTCTCTCCGTTACCCAAATCGCTAAACATTGGCTCCTTATCTTATGGAGTTTCATTAAAAGGAAAAGCCCACTTTTAGTCTTCCTTGGGAACCAGGTTTTCTAGAACACACACACACACACACACACACATATGCATATGTATGTGGATATATATATATATATATATCTCAAGATAAGTTCTCAATATGATCAGTTCCTGCAGTTCCCACCCACAACTCTGTAATTTGCTTAACACTAAAAGAAAAATAGTAGAGGTCATAGAAAAGATGGCTAAAGATAGCAGGTCTGACCCCAGGGGGCAAACATGCAGCTTGGGAATCCTCAGCGGTTCTGAATGTGGATCAGACTGGATGGAAGCACAACAGGGAAATACTTAACAAAATAAATAAAGATATGATAGAATGCAGACAACGTTAATAATGGTTTCTAAGTCAACGTGAGGTCTGGAGGGATCCTGGTGGATGATTTTGGGCTTCTAGTTTCAAACACTGTGAAGTATTTAACCCTTTCAGGCCTCTGCCCTTTATCATGTTGGTCTGCTTTATCGTCTAGTTTTTCGGTTCTTCCTGTGCCAGGGTACTTCTAAAATATGTTCAGGAACCTCAAATGAGACTCAGAAGGTACCATGCAAACCTATGCGCTGGTTTTATTCAACTACCAGCTTTTATTTTAAAACCGACTTTACTTGGCATATTCACATCAATCTTCATTCTCGAAAGTGCTGAAGCACTTTTATTAGTGGCACATCTGCCTGAGTTGGATAAGTGTGTACTTTGGAAAACTCTTTTCTTATGTGGATAACTTTCCATTTACCCTTGCTAAATTTCATCTTATTTCTGTCTCTACAATCCTCTAATTTATTCAAATGACACTGGATTATTCCAGCATCTTGGTGTCAATTTTTTCTTCTAATTAAAGTACACTGCCATTTATTTCTCACACTGATCTTTAACATGAGACATCTTGTTGTCATAAATGTGATTCATAGGGGGAAATGTAAGTAGAATATAGGGGATCATGTGTACTAAAATATAGAACTTGAGTTGGAAAAGCAGGAAACTTCTAGATTTTGAGTTCTTCATCGCATGATCCAAAGTATTTATGCTAAATAGACAACTCCTAGAATATTCAATCAGAATTTTAGGAGAGGAACACAATGGCCTTTGGAGGGCAGCTGCCTCATCATTGGTAAAAAATTCTTGTGTCACAAAACACTTTCAAAATCTTTCCAACATTCACAGCAGATGTGAAAGATGCAAAAAAGCAACTCAAGAATAAACCAACGAAGCCTGTTAGTGGTCAGAACCTTCATGAGCTTGCACTCTGAACAGGCCTGTAGTGTGAAGGTCACAAAGTGTGCCTTTTATTTGTTTAGGGAAGTGTTCTGTCTTGCAGGTAGTATAAATATCATGTGTTATTGTTGCTAGGGTGTCTGTTTGTCTATGAAACAAGAACACAAATAGTTACACAAAAGCGGAACAACATTTTGTTTTATAAATCATGGACTAGACAATTTTGCTTTCTGGTGAATTTTCTAAAGTGCCTTTAAATTCTGCTGATTTTCTCCACTCTCCAGTGGGAAATCCTGTTCACTTGATTCTCCCTTTGCAGCCCTCTCACTTTTGGGGAATGTTTTACTTTCTGATTTCAAGATACAAAGAGCAACTTGAGAAAACTGATGACAAACTGATTCTTGGAGTATTTTTTTAGGGGTGTTGGGGGGAAATCTTAGGTAGGACCCATAAAAACCTGGGTCCGTGTTGTTCAGCTGACTGTACAATCTTCTTCTCTTTGTAAAATAAAACAGAAAAAAAAATACCACTACTTCAAAAAAGGGCACAAAAGAACTCTGTAAATGACAGGCAATTCTTAAATTCAAAGTTTGCTCATTTATAACCAACTGAGAAAGGTTCATGAGATATAATAAATAAGTTCTTATGTTAAAGAATAGTTAACTATGGGCAACTAAAAATGAAAAGGGACAAGGAGAGAATAAAGCAGAAAGATTCTTCTGGCATTTCCTCTGAATTGATGTATTTTTTAATGGCAGAACCCAAATCTCCAATAAAACACAGCGCATTACATAGGCTGCTGAGAGTTAAAATCTCCTTTGTACACTACATTGACCACAGCACCCACAGGCACCACTACAATGTCTCTCTATGAATGGGACAGCTCGCCATATGGATGCAGACACTGAACAAGCTGTACAACTCTTGGCGACAAGTGCCTGGGGGACTGTCCTATATTAGCACCACCTGTGCTGTGGAAATTGTGCTCTGTACATGAAATGGCATTTAAGGACCCATCAGGATGTTATTTTTGAGTACACACAAAAGGAAAATCACAGTTAAGAGAATTCTCTGGCTAGCATATCTGTTGCTCAATTCCTGAAATAGTTTCCCAACGGAATAGTTATCTTCTTTATTCACACAGCTTGGAATGACAAGCTGGAACACATAGGAACAATTTCCCTTTGTGAGCTTACACCATTGTTTTAATGAGGAGAATATACTTTATAATATACTTATGCCCTGATTGATTACAAAAGGAGAAAAAAAGAACTTGAAGAAGACTCTACACATGAAATACCATCATTTGCATTAACCCAATGAGGGGTAGCTTGCTTCCAAGTTAAAACCAAGAGAATAACTCTGCCGAGCAAAAGTTAAGGAGGGGGGCATCTCTGCCAGTCCTGGGAGACAGGCATGAGCTATTTCCATTCAGGCAAACTCCACATTTCTCTTAACTGCCTCTGATCTACCATGGGTCCTTGACCCTATCTCTGCCCCCACAAGTAATGAAGGACCATGAGATTCCAAGAACTCCTAGGTCTTTAATCTGGTAAAGGCTGAGGAGACAGCCTCTCTACACACAGGAGGACAGGATCTCCTGCCTTGGGTGTTTCAGCAGGGGGAAACAAAACAAAACAAAAGAAACCAAAAAGGCGAGGGTCTCAAAATACATCAGAACAAATCTGCAATACAGGGTAAGAGAAGAGATTTAGGTCTAAATCCTTATGTCATGGGACAATCAGGCACGAGGGGGAAAATGTCCTTACAAAAGAATCTAACAAGGTTTAAAAATAAATGTAGATACTGTTTTGAAAATGAATGTTACCATGTAGTATAAATTATGTTCTTTTTATAGAAAAGCTTTTTTTTAGTCATTAACACACAGTAAATCAGAAAACCTAAGAGTCTAACAACAGTCTGTTACCTTTAAATGGCACTCAGCATTTTATGTGTGACACTATGACAGGGGCTGAACAATAATAGCTGATTTTCATCATTCAGCAACCAAAGGCAAGAAAACCAGTCAATGTGTTCTCTTACCATAGTCCAATATTTTAAAGATACTCTTCTACACTCCCTGGATGGCTGAATGACAGAAGGTCATTCAGCACTACCTTCAGTCCCTTTGAGTGTTTCCTCTCATCCATATATGGGCACCAGTAATAACTGATACCACATAATACCAAAAAAATCTAATATTTTAATTAAATTAAAAACATGGCCACAGTTTATTCCAGCTTTCATGTTTGGGGTAGACACCTAATTAGACTACGGGTGCCCTGAGAGGTCAGATAGTCTAGTGAAAATAACTCAGATTTTAAAATAATATAACTCAAGTTCAGATACTAGCTGGCAATTTACTATGGGTTACAGCATTAAACAAGTCATTCACCCAGTCTGTGCTTCAGTTTCCTCATCTGTAAAATGAAGAGGTTAGACGAATGATCCCTTCTTACTCCACATCTATGATTCCATGATTTTGTCCACTGGAAACATTTGAGACCATACTGGATTTGGGAGGATAAACAGGTCACTTCACACAGAGCAATGTGAAACAAGTGAAATCAGTGTTCATGGCTTAGTGCCTAGAGCTATCATGGTATATAAGCCATGGTCACACTCCACAAATTTCTACTCTTCTTCCTACCTTTCCCACTAGTCTCCCTCTAAATGGGTCCATATAAAACTGTGGTAAATCTTTCTACCCATCATTCAACTCAATCTTCTAAATGTTCTATCTAAAAGGTACAACTGGACAAAAAAAGAGAAGAAAAATGCAGGTTTGTTGGTTGGCAGGAAGATTCAGAGATCAAGTAGGGAACAAAGATGGCAGGTGACACTTAAAAGAGGGGTGTGGGTAAATAGTAGCAGGCAATACTACCACCAATCAGTTATTTTGCAAGAATGCAGCAACTAGACATTTTGGGACTGCCTTCTGTCAATACTGTAATTAATGAAAATGGTAAAAACAAAACAAAATGAAACCACCCCCCCAAAACAAAACAAAACATTCTAGCTCACGCTAGAATAGAAGACAATGGCTTGTATTATTCACATAAGGGGAACTAAACACATTGAAGGAAATGGGCAAGATTAAAGACCTTGCCATGAAATACACAAACTATTTCATTCCTCTCTTAAAATGGATGCTTTAATGAAAAACTATGTATCAATACCACCAAATACTTAAATGAATATGGATCTCTGTGTGTATCTATGTATCTATAACTATCTTTCTGTGTATGTAAATATTATCTATCTATTTGTGGCAGCTACAGTGGATAGAGCATCCGTGCAAGAATCAGGAGGACCTAAGTTCCAATCTCACCTCAGTCACTTGACACTCACTAGCTGTGTGATCTTGGGCAAGTCACTTAACCACAACTGCCTCATCCTGATGAATATCTGGTCACTGGATTCAGATGGCTCTGGAGGAGAAGTGAGGCTGGTGACCTGAGCAGCCCTCACTCACGCAAAACAAGTGCAAGTCATGTCATTATTTCTCAGATGGCATGGTCTTCTTCGGCAACAAAGGATGAACACACATCCATCCATCTATCCATCCATCCATCCATCCATCTATCCATCCATCCATCCAGCTATATCTCCCCCTATACCTATGGTTTCATTGATATAGGAAACTTCCATTGAAGAAACTCCTTTTCATCAATTCAGTTCTATAAGTGTTCTCTAATTTATCAGTTCAGACAAGATCTCCAAAGCTGAAATAATTTGTCCAGAGTCAAGCAAGCATGAAGTGTCAGAGGCAGAATCTGAAACCAGGTCCTGGATTCCTGGCTCTGAAATAATCTTTTAATCACCAGACTAAGCAATTTCTCTTACCCTTCCAGAAGAGCCATCTAAACGTATCATTTTATGACAAATGGTATTACTTTAATGGTATTGCATTACCAACTCAAGTCTCAAACACTCCAAATGACGTACATGGTCAAAATGTGAGGAAAAATTCAGCCAGCTGTATGACTGGCAAAGTTCACTGGACTTCTTTCTAGAACTTTAAAATGCTTCTGGTGGGAGTAAGAAATCCAATATCACTCAAAAGTGGCAAATACCTGATGTTATGAGGCTCTCTGATGTTTGTCAGATTCTCCAGGTCTAACAAGTTGTCATCATTCAAAGACCTTGGATTATATACATAGATATAGTATATATACATATTAGTGTGTGTGTGTGTGTGTGTGTGTGTGTGTGTGTAAAATCTTAGCATAATATCAATGGGGAAATGTTAGAAATAATTCTGAATGATTCCATGAAGGAAAACTTACCTAGAATTATAAGATCAAAAGGTGAAAAGGACCTCAGAGACTATCTAGCTCAATCTTTTAATTTTACAGACAAGGAAACTAAGACACAGAGAGATCAAGTATTTTTTCCCCAAGGCTGAAAAGACAGTAAATGCTAAAGATGGGAAATGAACTTAGACCCCAAAACTCCAAAGTCAGTCATCATCTTACTGTACAAGAGAGATGTCCAAAATGTTCTACTGGACATAGACCTGTCAGTATAACTAACTGGTTTGAACAACTCAATGCAATACATTAGAACCATATGGGATTTTAGGGGAAAAGGGAGCCATGTGAAGTAAGTGAAATTGTCACTTATGGGAGGGAGGCTTAGTCCCTGTAACTGTCATGGTATATGTGCCATGTTCACATTCTAGGCTCTCTACTCTTCTTCCTACCTTTACCACTAGACACCCTGGCAAGCAGAAAATTGGGATGGGTACTGTATATACATTTGGTTGCTGTTTGTCCTTTGTTCTCAGAGGACCATGATATCAGGAAGATGATGCCATGACTTGCATGTGAATTGGATTTAAGTGAGAAGGGCTATGCAGCGTCACCAGCCTCACTTTCGCCTTCAGTGCCACCTGGGTCCAATGGCCAGATACAGATCAGGATGACTGGAGAAGTCCCTTACATTTTAAAAAGCCCTGGATCAGAGCTAAAATCAGATTACCAGTTAAGATGGGAGTTCAGGGTCAAGAGAAACAGGTATCTTAGCTAGCTGCCCACTCTCTGCCCACCCTTACCCCACTGGAAACAAGTCTTGGATATTAAATTCCTAAAGTAAAGGATTTTACACAACACAACAGAATTTAGTCAAGTGGTAAATATCACAACTATATTCAAAAAATGATTTGGATTTTGAAAATGGCCAGCCCGGTAAACAGAAACTGCATTCTTATATAGTCAAATGTATGTCTGGAGGCAACAAACAGAGACTGTGCATTAAATGAAAGAGCCATGAAGCCCACTGACCAAGCAAAGGGATTGAGAGTTTATTGTCAAGGAATCCCTGAAGTCAGCAGCCAAGTGGAAAACTGCAGCAAGGCAGGCCTGTGGTATTGTGGGATGTAATACACAGGGTTAGGATACAAAGCAAAGGAACCATATTGTTCCTGGGCAGAAGGTAAGTTAGACCTCATCCAGCAAAGTGCTTCTTTTGGGTCATCCATTTCTGAGAAGGCAATACTGCCCAGGAAAGAAAGAGCCACACAGTGCAATCACTGACATTGCAGGACTTAAAAGACATTTTTTCCCATCAAAAGCTTAAAGAAAGTGAGACTATTTCCTACTGAAGAAATAAAGTTAAGGTAACTAGCTAAAAAATGTTCACAATTACAAAATGGCTGGAACCACCAGTCATAAAGAGTTGCACGGTAATCATCTAAAATAAAGACCATTTAATGTTTTAAATGAAGAAATGGAAGGTTATTAAGCAAGACAGGAGTCCAATTAAAAGAGACATTCTTATTTTTATAGGTATCTTTTTTTCCACCCATTCAATTACTTCACTGTGTATGTACATGTGAGTGTGTGAGTGCATGTGTGCATACTATATACTGGTTTTGAAATTTAAGTGACTTAATTCTGTGAATTACTTCCATTTTTGAAGGACCTAATGGATAGGTTCATAATAAGTTCTCTAAGTTTTATTTTTAACTTTAACGTAAGAAACCTTTGTACTTTTCATATAAAGACTCATGGAGCGCCTGCTTTGATTTATCATGAGCTAGTTTCCAAATTCAATTTCAATGCTATTCTTGAAACTTACAGGCAACATTTTTTGTTGTGTAATACCATATCGCACCTGAAATTCTCAGGAAGAGAATGCTATCTGCAATTACATACTAACTTTGATACAAGAAAATCAAAAGAACCAGGTCAGAATTAGTATTCTAATGATATTCCCTTTACAGTGTGTTGACTTTATTTACGTAAATTCCTGAATTTGGAATTTCCAAAATCTGATAACCAGGTAAATTTTAAAGATGCTATTTTATGTCTATAAGTATCATAGTAAACAGATCAATCATTGGAAGAGTCACCTATATTGCAGAACAAAATATTGACAAGAAAAAGAGGAGATGGTGGCGATTGCCCCTTTTGATTCTGTTTCCTGAATATGAAAACTCTTTTTCAGATACTGACAAGTGAAGTACATTTATTGCACTGAATGAATTTACGCCTAATCAGCACAATAAACATTACTGAATTGTCTGAGTAAAATCAGAGCATGAAACAGTGTTAGTGCTGAATTCTAATGATGCTGAATGCTCGTGATTACATGAGGAAAGGATCTTAACAAGCCTTGATTTGAGCTTTGGCATCTGCCTCACAAATCATATGAAATGTTCCTCCTTTAAGAGTGCTGAATATTGATCAATGTCTCTGCAAGGCACAACAGGGAAGTTGGTCTCTATTGGCAATCTTTACCAAAGTGTGTGTTTTTTTTTCTTCTCTACACTCAAGGGTTTACCCTGAATGATTTAATTATAATTTTCCTTGTGTAAGACAAATTAAAGAGGAGAGTAGGAGTGTCACGCCAAAGCAGATTATTTATCTCCTTAACAGATTGCTGTGCGCCAAAGCCCAGAGCTGCTGCTGCTGCTGCTGCTGCCACTGCTGCCTGTGCTACTACCACTGCTTAGAAAAAGCTCAGGAAAGCACAGGACAAAAAAAAAAGTCTTGGGGAAAGGGAATTTTCAAAGTTAAATGCAAATATTGGGCACCTGTGGATTATTGGCTAGTCCTTCTTAAATGAGACATATGCCCCACTCCATCAGCCACCCGCCAACACTGCCTTGTCCTACTCCTACTGACTAGTCCATTGTGTTAGGAAAATGGGGAGAAAGAGTCCATGCAAGCTGCTTTCAAGAAGTAGGTTAAGTCAAAATCCAATGAAAATGTCAAATGATGAAATAACTTCTACATGAGAGGTGTAAATAAATTAGGGAGCAGGGAAGGAACCTTCAAAGGCAGGGCCAGAGAAAATTTGAAGGAAGCAAAGTAACAGCTGAGAAAAGAATGAGCTACTTGCTCCTCAGTCCTGAATGAAAAGGACAGTGCTATATCATCATCGACATCAGTTAGAAAACAAGACTGTTGCTTTTTCTGGATGTCACCATGGACACAGGTGTTGAATAACCAGTCAATACTCAATAGTATTCTCTCCCACCCCAATGGCCTTCTCAACTTCATTTACTACATGGTGAAGCTGAGATTCAGATACATGATGTAACTTGCCCAAGGTCACACCTGGAGGGTTAGAAGCAGCATTTGAACTCGTCTTCCCTCTGTCTAATCTAATTCACTATTTGCTCAGCTCTGCTTCACTCTGTTAACTATCAGATAGCCTCAGGAAGGAAAAAAAAGAGTAGATGAAATAGACTGATTGGAGAACTGACAATTATATTAAGCCCATGAATCTTGCCCAGTCTTTATAATCTAAAAAATGCTTCCTCTCTCCCTCTTTTGGGTTTCCCTTTCTTTTCCTTACCACATTTCATTCACTGTAAAACTACGCTGTCCAAATGAGCACTTTTCATTACAATGTTCCCTCCCTCCCCACAAGGTTTCTTCAGAATACTGATGTATTCAACTCAACGTCTGAGGGTCGCAGAATCACAGCAACTTTTGGCTCGCGGAATTTCTCTGCCTCTGCCTTGGATGCTTTTGCTCTCAAATGCACCTGGAGACATAAAAAGGGGCTATTCTTTTCCCATTTTCTTCGCTGCTAATCTAGCACTCTCCTATACCAACTACAGATATATATCCTTTTAGCGCGAAACTAAATGCAATGCATCTAAACAAGAAGAGGCTTGTATGTCATATGAAATGCAGGCAGGCACCACCAGGACCGACAAGCCTGCAACAAAAACCTTAAGTGCATCAGTGGGCATTCTTTGCAGTGCAGTCTCCTGCTCCACTTCTGAAGAAACATGTAATTTAATCCCTCTGTACTAAATGGATGGTATAAGCCTTAGTACATCAAAGGAAAGAAAGGCAAGGCTAAATCTAGAACTTTTTATTTTATGTTATCTGAAGTTGTCCTTTCCGAAAATATTACAAAAGACACCGTAAACAGATGAAGGAAGGAAGAGCCAAGACTGACCTATGGACATTAAAATAAATATGTCTACCTTCCCTTGACATCAACAGAAGCCTGAATTCAGCCAACGGTTCTCATTTGACACTTGCTTTATCCTATTCTATACACCAAGCCATTCTCAAGCTAATAAATTTAATAACTATTTAAATTATTTGCTTCTTCTGCTATTAATGTACCAATTTTAAAATCATCTAATAAAAGTGCATCTTAGTTTTGTGAAGAAAACATTTACATCACATATAACAGACCTGTTACCAAGGGGACTGATTTATAATATGAACTGCATAAGGCAATCAGTGTAATTTTTTTTTGTCATTAGACTCTACACTCTTAAGAATAGTTAAAATAATGTGATTTCCTCCTCGCAAAAAACCCCCCCGAGTTTCAATAAATTTTTTCTCTTGGAAAAAAAACAATGAAACTTTAAAAGGAGTAATTAGCAATTTTTAAAAGATCATTAACATGCTTATATAAGGAGCAACAGCAATAAAAAAGATTATTTTAACAAAGATTTAAATTCAAAAAGCATTTACTAAGTTCCTACTATGTGCCAGTCACTCAACCACATGCTAGGGAAACAAAAATAAAAAAGAGGGAGGAAGGGAACTCCTGTCTTCAAGGAGTTTACATTCTATTCAGAAGCCATATTGAAAAACTCATTAGGACACAAAAATGAAACTGGTATAAAGCATGTGCAAATACAAGGATCATAGAAGAAAATAATTTCCATGTACTAAGTACATAGTATGGGCTGCTTAAGACATTTTTATCTATCAGTTACGGGTACCATGCATTACAGTGTCTAGTATATAGCAGGTGCTAAATAAATAACTATTGAATGAGTGTTACTGAGTTTAAATGTGCACACTTTTCATTTGAAGGACACTTGTCAAATTCAATTAATAATTTTAAGGGGGTGGTGATAATTAGGTGTCTTGAATTTAAAACAATCTTGGAACATTCAACTGATTTGGTCAATTTTTCTCCCAATTTTATATTCCCCTACTTAATTGTAACCAGGGATTTTAAAGCAGGGATTGTCATGTCTTCCTCTCTTTCTCTTTCTCCCCTTTGTCTAATGCAGCATGCCTTTCAGAGGTTAGTTTCTTAAACCAATGTCTCGTGAACTGAAGGCAAAGAATTTTTAAATATAAAATTTCAACAACACAAAAGGTAGCTATGAAATACTTCAATAGATTTCAAAATATTTAATGGTATTCTGAATGATATGTTTATATATATATGTAATGAACAGAAATCAAAATCCAGAAAATCTTTGGCTTCTTTGGGACTTTGGAGTGGTAACTTCACTGCACCAACTTGATACGGTGACAGATGACAATACAAGGTCTCATCTCCAAAAGGCCCATATACCGCACTTGCAGCCCAGGCTGAATGCATTCACCTATCACAAGAAAGCAGTCCTGCTGAAGCCACTTGGTAGGAAGATGGGGCTCTGAACAACACCAAGGTAATGAGGAAAGAAGGATCTTGTGGTCCCTTGCCATAAGCTCTGGGGTATGTCTAGGTTAGCACGAATTCCACGTTGAAAAAGTGAAAATAATTAGATGCTTCACACACAGTCTATACTGAATAAATTCTTACGTTAGCACATGCACATTTGACTCACATGAATCCAATTAGAGACTAGTGAAACATAAAGAGGTATTTGACACCCCCACCCCTCAGGGCTGCTCACTGCATATGACCATATTGCAGCCTTGGCTCCTACCTTTCTCTTTTAGGAGTATGGACTGGCGCTAGCTGTCCGTTGGTGGAGGCATGGGGGTTCATTATTAAGGAGGTCTTGGAAGGTGCAGAGGACGTGGTAACACACGTGGAAGACAGATCCAAGCTGCTATGATTGCTCGGGGTTTCTTCCGCTGGATGCGAGCTTGTCACTTCTTTCCAGAGCTGCTGCAGTTCGGCTGGAATCATGCCTGAAACAAACAAATTGGATAATTAAATCAATTAACAGCTAATTCCGTCCTCTTCAAACAGTAATTAAATCAAAGAGTCAGTAAACAAAGCCTAGTGTTAGGTTTTTTTTTTGAGTGTGTGCGGTGCGTTAAAGGCTTCATACTTTACTGTTAAAACCATTCAGCCTCTAACATGGGATTCTTGTTCGACTGTAACTAGAAAGGCCATTTTAAAATTTGGTCCTCACAGCACGTTGGGAGAAAGAAGGGGCTGCAGAAGGCCGGGACAACTCCACTCACTGACCAGATGAGACCACTGAAGCCCAGCCAAATGCAGGACTTGTGTGAACGAGCTCCCTCATCAGAGCAGAACTGAGACTGGAAATGCACTCCTTGGAGCCTGGTGCGTTTCCAGTCAGTGTGGTTAAGATTTTCTTCTGGTGCCTGGCCTGGAGGCCTTCTAAGGTTCCTTCCAGTTTTAAATCTGTGACCCTATGAAATTCTATCCAATTTTTTTTTCACAAATTTTGCTAAAGTGAATAATTGGCACCTTATTTTATCCACAAGGAAGGACTTGAAATAAAATTATTCAACTATGGTATTATGACAACATGAACCACAACATGACTAATTTTTTGTGCTTGAGCCTTAAATGATGACAAATAGCTTTGTTATTAAATATAGTTTTTATTAATCACTTTTAGACATAAATTATGAATTCATATTGTCTTCCTGAAATGCTTTTCAAATTTTAACAGTCAAATTGATTATACTATGATTATTTCATTAACACACCTATCTTCCTCATTAATTTTGGTTTCTAGGACTGCTCACTTAATTGATGGATGTGTCTACTGAAAAACTGTGTAACTTTTTATACAAGTAACACCATTATCACTGTCATTTCTTAGATCAATGCTAATGAGCCATTCAAGAGTAAAATGAAAACATTAAATAAGCTCTGAGTAATAAAGAAAACTGTTGTTTTCTAAAGGGGTCAAAGTGGACAGAGGTTTTAAGACACACATGTCATATGTAAACTTGAATTTCCCAGCGAGAAGTAGAGACATTATCCATATGTCATGCTTACCATTTTGGGTGACCTCACCTTTAATCAGATGACACTTCTCTACCGAACCAAATTCCCAAATCTCACATAAATAAGACACACTTCATGTTAAGAAGCATACAGGAGAGAAATATTTACAAGGGCAAGTGCAGAATTGACAATGTCACTTGAACGGATACCTAAAAATGGAACTCCTGCATGTTTCAGGCAGGCCTGTAGCAGAAGCCCATTTCCAGGTGTCTTGGATCACTGTTCATTGTTTCAATCAATTGTAACACAGCCATCCTAGGAAATCTGCCATTTTCTGAATCTATAAAAGCAGTTGAAACTGGCATGTATCTTAACCAACCTAAGGTATTGAATTAAAGGAGAAGGCTGTATGCATTATATTCATTTGAAACACATAATAAAAAATGCCAAGGTCTAAATTTAATTTATTTTTGTCATTTAGAATACAATAGATAGATAATCATCTCAACGTGATCAGCCAAACATCTTTACTTTGCTAAACTGTTAAAGATTTTAATTATGCTAGCTTTGGAGAGCACGGGTCTAATGAGGCGATAGACTCCAGAGAATCTAAGTGGTTAAGAACTGTGAAATGAGTCTGATAGGATTTTTTTATATTCACCGTGGATCGTTTGCATATCAAAGAGGAGTAAATTATTGCACAGCAGACCAATAACCTTCCCCGCCTTTCTGAGAGTGGCATTAACAAAAACAGTTGGTATCTGGTAACTATTCACCACAAAAATGTGAAAATGCTTAAGTATTTGCAATTAATATATATTAAAAAGGAAGCTTCAATTTATACATTAAGTGATCAGATATTCCTAGAACATAGCTACCCTTTTAAAGCCAAGTCATCTTTCTTTCATAAAAATCAAATGCCAATTATATTTTGATGGATTTTGTCCCAAATGAGCATTTAGTTATTAGACATATTCAATTATTACTAGTCCCTTGAAATTAAACCTCCGAGGCAAATTAAACAAAGAGAAAGGTCACTCCCCAATCCTATGTCCTGTTTTGCTGCATCTGGGCTATTATTTTCAAACACCTTGCAAAGTGACAGTGTGGGATGTAGGGATGTATTTTTAGCGAACATGCTTGACAGCACTGTCTGCACACTAACAATTACCTGTGAGTACCGCTGACCCTCACTCCGCTGTTTACTCAATTGAAACAATAGCGAACAGACTCCTCTGTGGATGATACGGTATTAATATGAAACTATACAAGTCAACACCTCTTTTATTGTTTAAGAATAAGCAAATACAAAAAGATTAAGTTGCCCATTTTTCAAATGATAAACTATTTGATTTGGGGTCATTTTATTTCATGTGGGGAAAAGCCTACTCACTGTGATCTGTATCTTCTTCCTTCTGACCAGAGGTAAGGCTTGTAAAAGTCTCCCCCCATTCCCTCCATATTTGCCCAGCAAAGGAAGACTAAAGCCCATTGTATCACTATCAGCTCTAGACCTAAGATCCTAAGATCCATCTCCCCCTATTGTGCGACCTATTGCACGATCACTCAGGTTCACCTCTCGTGTGTGTGTGTGTGTGTGTGTGTGTGTGTGTGTGTGTGTATGTATCCTCCAACTGAGAAAACTCAGAAAAATTAAAGAAATAGTGTCAATACTTTTTGTTGGTCAGATTTCAAAAGTAACAGTTACTTTAATTATAGTTTCCTCTTCTGTAAGGGAAGAAACTGATGTCATAATTTAAGCAGTGACATCAGACATGCTTGGGGTGGTCAGATCAGTGATCTCCATGGCTGCTATAGTTAGAAAATAACATGAAGCTGCTGGTTCAATGAATACATCAAAAGATGCTCATTTGCCAGTCAAGATATCCTGATAGCACTAAGACAGTTAAAAGGGAAAGCCAGTCACTCATCAGGTTAAATGGGATCAAATTTCCAGAAACTAAACATTTTCCTCCAAAATGATGTAGGAGAACAGTACCAAGTTAAAGAAATGCATTAACAGGTACACAAAAAAGTATATAATTTGCCTATATACAATTCACATTTTAAAAATTAGGTCAGAATATTGTTGAATTTGCAGTGAGGTAAAAAAACAAAAATAGCCCTGTCCTTTAGAAATCAAAGTAACTACAAGGCAAAACAACAGAGATATGCTAATTATTTCAGGTCTAGGAGAGGTGCAAATGTAACCTTAAAAGAAAACCTGTCCATTCTGCAATAGAGAGTGCCATCATTCATCTCTTAGAACCATTGACTATAAAATGACTTCAAAGATGACATAGCCCAAACTCTGTCATTTTTGAGATCCCCTTTACTCCATTTTAACATATTTAGGGTACAAAGAAAACTGGTAAAATCCTAAAATAAAAACACCTTGGTTTTCTTATGAACTATCTATCACCAATGATTTTAATGCATGGTCTTGGCTCCTTATTACCTCCTTTTTTTTCTTCAGGACAACTGGTCCCCTTCATTATAAAAGAAAATGCAGGTACAGGTTTAAAAAATGTATGTTGTGGGGACAGTTGACAGATTACTGTTCATGGAACTCAATTTCACAACCCCAGGTATCACGGGCTCAAAGACAAACAGAGTTGATCAACCTTTTTTTGTCCTTGTACATCCATACCCAGGTGACCATGTTCAAGCAAGCAGAAAGTTGATTTAAACCTCGTAATGACATCAGTTTTAAGCCATCATCTCTCCGATGAAAAAAAAAATCATGTTGTCATCCAACAGGCCTGAATTCTCAAGGCACTTCAAGAAAAGGGGTAGGGGGTGGGGTCCAAATGAAAAAGAGCCCCTACTTTCTCGAGGGCTGTCAAGTACACTCAGTTCACTTCACTGCAAGGGCCTGACCTCTGAAGCATCTCTGTTTATGTTTATGTGATCTTGGGCACGCTCAGAGGGCACCCCTTAGGTTTTAAATACGTTTTTTCCTCCTGTTGTAGGGGCTAATAGTTCTCCCAGACTGCTAAGCATATCAATCAATGCCATGACTGCTGAATTACCTACTGGTGTCTCTGATGTGTTACCGCACAGATTACACTTCATGCATCACCACATTCATTTCTTTCACATTACACGAGCGTGTCTTGTCACTGCCCAATTGCCCTCTTTTGGACAGCTTAACTGATGTACTCTAACAATGAACCTTAGTGAGCAAACTTAATAGTGGAGGAGCTGTGGGAAAAAATGAGAAAGGGTGAAGCTTGAGTCCAGTGGGTGTGTAAGAACAGCCTGTGATGTTTCCAACAATAAACCTGAAGGTGTAATTAAAGCACGTTTTAACATTTTGCCAGCCCAAGGCACATTAGCCTATGAGCCCTTTCATTTCCTTTTGTATAGCTCAGTTACCAAATCTTCTATTTTGACAGCAATGCAGGGGGTGCTGATTAAATATCAAAGATTTGAGCCATCGCAGCATAAATAAGGGGTGAGGGGTTGCAGGAAGAAAAGGAAAAAATGGAGAAAAGGCTAGGATTTCAAAGTTGGAAAAGAGATGGACAGAAAAAGGGTGTGGTCAAAGGTGTCCAGAGGAGAATCCAATCCCAGGATCCCTCCCTGGGTCCACTAGAGAGGAAACTTTCTCAATCTATTGCCAGTTCTCCAAGCAGCATGCATAATGAAACTTTCCTATTTCCTGGTAATCCTTTTCAGAAGATAATTTAGCTCTATTCACAAATGTTTTCACTTAACAATCTGTAAGACAATATATAAACAAACAAGCATGAACCGGAGTGTGAACTGGCTTGAATCATTAAGGAAAAATACTTAAATTTGCTTCGACTGCCACCTAATCCAATCCAAAAAATATTTATTAAGTACTTACTATGTGCCAAGAACTGTGCTAAACACTGGAGGTACATTAAAATATAGTCCCTGCCTTCAAGGAGCTTATAATCTAATGGTGAGGGGAGATAAAACACAAAAGGAGACAGACGGGGAGAGTCTTTTCACAAACACATACTGATATGACACTTCCAAAAATGAGCTTTTTTGAGCTTTGGATAATCTATGCACTTAGAACAGCTCAGGCCAACATGTCTCCCTAAAAACTGTTACATTTACCATTCAAACTCCATGTTCAAAGGCCTTAGAATAAAATGTAGACCAGTAGGGGTCCTCAAATGTAATCCACCAAAATTGCACAAAACTTTGGTGCCCTATATTGAATCCTAACATTTCACAAAGTTAGGTTGAAGGATGGTATTTATTGTGAGAAATATGTGATCCTCAAAGTCATAGTTTGGGATTTAAACCATTCAAAAACAAGTTTTCATTAGAGTTTCTCTCAGTCAAGGCAAAGATCTAACTTCTGATTTTTAGACAACGGGTGTATATATGTATGTGTGTGTGTGTTGGGGGGGGGGGGTCTTGATATAAGTCTTGAATACTAAATAGTGTTTATAAAATAAAACAGAGGACCAAATTTGAGAAAATTATAAAATAAAAAATGATTTTAAAAATTAATGTTGAAACCATAAGTGAAAAATTAGTTTTGCCAAACTTTGGGAAATGACTAAAATGTTCCATTTAAAAAGTGCCTTTTCTAGTGAATCCTATGCAATGTAAAACTCAAAGACAGTGAAAGTGACTTTCCAAGCCTGAGTTTGTCGCTCTAAGAACACATCCTCTACCACAAGCCCACCCTCCAACTTTATCCACAAAGGAGATTCATCCTTCTTTAGATATGATAGTCCTGAAGGGATGACCAGGTTCTTGAGTGATGAATTCATATTCATTTAAAAGGCTGTTTAGTTGCCCTTCATAATTCAACACATACCTTGAGCAATAGGTTGAAGGGGAAGGCCCGGCTGTCCAGGCTGAATGGTCAGCAGGCCCTGACGCTGCAAAGACAGGAGGTGTTGCTGCTGTAACTGTTGCATCTGTAAGAGCTGTTGTTGAAAGGCCAACTGCTGGGTAGCTGCCACCTGCTGCTGCTGTGGCTGTAAGAAACCAGAAATGCGGGGTGGGGAGGAATTAGGTAGATCTTTCCCAAGGATAGAAAGAAGGATCACGTTTTCAGACTTCTCAATATCATCAAATATTATGAAACACAGGAATTGGGGCCACATGCTCTACTGAAAGCCCACAGACTAGGTCACCTATTAAAGGAGCTTGTTTGGGTTAATTTATTACCCTGGGCCTTAGCTCTCACTTGACAGTCAATCATTTGTCCACCAGGGACAAACTTTTGAAAAAAACTAACTTCTTGAAAAGTTAGGTCTTCTGTTTATGATTTCAATTCCTAAGACTTTGAACATTTTAATTTTTCTCATTATAAATAGGACTGAGTTAACTCTCCTCCAGAGGGATTTGAACCCTGAACCTTTGAGGTGTAAAGGAACATGCTGCTCTTCTCCCTCCTCCACCAGCAGAAGCTTTTAACTACTCTGTTTATCACTTCTGACATAAATAAATGAGAAAAAATCAGACCTTTGAAGAAGAAAAACTTCATCTAATATTGTTAATTAGCCATGACAAACGATGAAATAACATTGTAAATCTTTCATAGAAACAGCCACTAGATTTTAATTACACACATTCATAATTTAGCAAACAACATCTTAACTTGAATGTGAGTATGATATGTACAGTACTCTCAGCTTCATATCCCCTAGTTTCTAGGCTGGATCTAGCTAGGTTCTAGCCCCTGGGTTTGTTGCTCATGGGCGATTTTTTTTCCCTTCTTTGTTCTCTAAAAACCACATGGAAGGCTTTACATTATGATAAATATCTTTTGCTTATTGTACTAATGACGGAAAACTTTTGTTGTGTAAAACATCAATACACCATTCCAGTGTTTAGGAGCTTCTTGTGCTAGCCAAAAAAAAAAAATTAATGTAGATTTCCTTAGTAATTATCTGAGTGATAGAAAGATAATACAGTGCAGGAGTACAATAAATAGAAGGAAATTATCTAATATCCCTAATCTACTAGGAATCATACTAAGGTGGAGGTCTTATCCACATTATGGCTAAGAATTATGGAAAGAAAATTAACCCTTCACAAACGACAGCCAAAATAGACAGGTAAAGAAAGAGATACATTTAACTCTCCTAAGTATTATTTTAAAATATCATAGAGATCGTATTTTATATGTGCTCCTGAAAGACTTTAAGGGACTATCAACCGTTTCAGTTCTTATATGACCTTGCTTAATAAGTATACCTTGGAGATTAATTATATCCCACTTGACCTAACTTCTGGTCTTCTCTGGCATATACATAAAATAGAATATATGTTTTAAACCCTCTGGACTGAACATTCAGAGAAAGAAGAAAATGTTGTTTTCCTTTTAATCCCCAAGTAGTTTATTTTACAGCAAAAAGCCATCATTCTCATATTAGCAACCAATTTCAGACTTACTACTATGCCACTGGGAAAGTTAATTGAGTTTCACTCCAAAAAACAAAATCTATAGCACTGACAACAAAAATTTAAATAAATTTAAATGAAAAGCCAGTGTTTTCATTTTAGGAACAGCATGCATAAAATGATCCAATTGTTTTCACTCATTCTCAAGTTATCATGTTAATATAAAACCCAATGATAGTTATATTCATGTCAAAAATATATTTTTTCACTTCTTTAACAGATATTAATTCCCAACATTCCCCTACATCCTTCCCCCCCCCCACCCCAGTCAAAAACATGAAAAAAAAATTGGATTCAATTTTCTCTAGATTGAACATAAGCTTTTGGGAGTCCCCACCCTTTTATAAATTAAATGCCTAAAAATTATTTATTTATCCAAAATGACTGATGGCCTCTCTGTTGTCTCCGCAAGCTATCCCTAGGAAAAGCTCATGAAAGCTCTCTACATCTGAAAAGCCAGGATATAAAAGTATACAAGGCCCATTGTCCAAGAAAGAATTTAAAAGCAACACACGTTGCCAAACTGTGCTCCCCACCCAGTTACCAAACACAGGATACGAGCAAGTTTGTTTACTTCTCACAATTGAATGCATACAAAAAAGGTCTCAGTGCAGTCCTGTTGTCAGGTCAGTAGTCAGTGTTAAAATGCTGAAATATCCTGATAAAACTTGCATTTTTGATCCCCTCCCTAAAGCTTCTGTCAAAGGTCTGTTTTCTTTTCTTAGGTTACTCCCTACTGCCTAACATAAACTGTCATAACTGCTCGAGGACAAACGGCCTTTTGCAAACAATCAACTCAGCCTAGGCTCAACTACAGAAAAAAGGCTTCTTCTTCTCCCTTGATTTACAATGAATTCTGCCTATTTTCCACATCAAGTCTGTCAAATATTAATGAGAAGTCACTCCAGCAGCCACGATGGGATGGGTTCCACTGCCCCTCCCCACCTCCCTAGAGTGTCCATTGAGTTACGACTTGGGTCCTAAACTCATGATGGGTCATGATGTGTTCTTGATCTGGTCTGGAAATACATCAATCACTGCAACTTTTTAAAAAAGTGAGAGTAAAACGTATATTGTTCTGCTAAAGGTCAAGTCTTTTACTGAAGAAATAGGTAAAATAAAGAAAAAAAAAACAAGGGAAGGGGTGGAAGCCAAAGGTAAAAAATTATGAGCCACTAATGACCAGGTGATTCAGTAAATTAATACACTTGTACCATCTGTCGATATTCAAGTTCAAACCTTGTTAAAATCATCATGAAATTGCAACCATGTGACTGACTTCATTGTCATTTTTAGCACAAAAGGACCACCAACTGCATCATACTTTCAAGAGGATGCCCTCAACTCAGGAAAACAAGGATCATCCTAACTGAAAGACATGGGATGAGATTCACTACTGCAACAGGCCTTTGCCAAATCCATCTGTACAGTAAACATACAGTCAACTCAAGGAAGGTACGTCCCCTTGTGCTCTCCCTAATCAGAGAAAACATCCAGCTCCAAACGGTTCCTTTATTTTAAACTTTGCATGCAAACAGAATGGCCAAGCAAGAACATGCTAAGCCCAGTATGTTTGGAGACACTGAAATGCCATCACGTTGTCTCACTTTTCCTTCTCTTTCAACCCAAATGATGGTGTCATTTTTCCC
Organism: Potorous gilbertii; assembly: GCA_028658325.1. Taxonomy (NCBI): domain Eukaryota; kingdom Metazoa; phylum Chordata; class Mammalia; order Diprotodontia; family Potoroidae; genus Potorous; species Potorous gilbertii. Next base: position 32,008,065 of record CM053772.1, read on the forward strand.
CCCAGAACTCAGAGCCCTCATCTTTGTCTGGGGATGGTCTCTTTTCTGACAACAGCAATTTAGCAGAGTTAACTTTTATCATTCATTCTGCAGTGTAACTTTCCCCTTCAACTTTCTTTATCTGCCCTCGGAGCCCATCTGAACTTTCATGTTCTCCCAGCATGCAGGCGTGCATTCCCAACTATGTCTAATAGACCAAATAAGAGGTTAATAAGAAGTGGCAACAGAAAGAAAAAATCCAATCGCTGGTAACTGATAAGAATGACAGTGGCAGCCCTTTATTGTTTGCCTTCAAATATCGAGTTAAAGATCTTTAAAAAACTAAATTTTGACGCCTTTGAAAAGCAAGCAGCACAAAATAACAACAGGGGGTTATTGCCTGCCAGCCACAGGGGAGAAGCTTCGGAATTCTCCTTCTCCCTTTTGAAGGCTGTTAGAAATCGGATTCAAAAAAGCAACGGCAGAAGGAGAAAGCCTCTTGAGGCTGTAGCCATTTCCTGTGATCATGCATAATGTGCTTCAAAAGTGAGTTTTTACCAATTCTGTTGATCAATTGCACCTCCTTCATATTCCCTCTTTTTTTCTGCTGTGTTTACATCTGATGTGACTCAATGACAAGCACTGTCTGAGACTGTGAAACAGGCCTGTCATGTTGATTTATGGGCGCATCAAACCACGACTTGTCCAAACTGAAGCTCGCAGTTCATTAATTAGAGAGTTGTGACTTTGAAGTCAGCTTTCAGACTGTGGTTTTTAACATTTGGCTTAATTTATATGCTCTTGAATGTGGATCTCTAAGGAAAAAACTGAAATTCCCTTCTTGTCTTTGAACTTCTTTTGACCGCACAATAATCATTTCTTTGTCCAGAGTGATGCCTGCATCCCAGAGTCATTAACGCGCATTGAACTGCCACTGATGAGTAAGCCCTACTGAATTAGAAAAACAGCCAGCAAAACAAAGCTGAGAGCATTCTGCACAGTGATATCTCACAATTACATGCCTTCCCTCCCTGTGCCATTTCCATTTTAATTACTGTTAGTCCTTTAGATTTACATTTTAGACACTTTTTAATCTGTTCCCTTTTTATTATAGCAGCACCCGTTACCCACTATACTTAAGGTTGTGTCAGCATTTTCATTATAACATTTCCTCCCCACATCCCTCCCCCCACCCCAAACTCCCTGAAGCCACCACTACCACCACCACAATCACATTCTCCCACCCCAAAACAAGCTTTGCCTTCAGGGCTTTCTACTCAGGTGGCAAAAACGTAATCCCAGATGAAAACTTGGCATGGCACAGGAGATTTGCCAAATTTGGTGGGGAGGAGGGAACTAAGTGAGAAGAGAATAGTTAGGTCATCCTCAATATGGAAAATCGGTGTAACTCAGCAACTTTCACACGAGGGACCCCGACATCTAAGATGAACCATAGCATTGGTATGATGGGAAGCTGGTCAGTCAACAATGTCCCAATTAGTCAAGATGGTTCAGAGGCACAAAAAAGTCATTGAAGAGGAATTTACACCAGTTAGCAAATTACAACTCATACCATCCCTGGAAGAACTGTTTGTCAACAAGAAATATCTATTATGATATAAAACTACCTTCAAGAGCAGGTAACATAAGTGATAATGCTGCAAAGATGACCGTAATCCGTCACTCTGAGCTCAAATTTGCACCAAAGCTGAGAAAGTTGGGTCTCTACTTCAGGGCATCACCATTTATGTATTAATAAAAAATATAAAAGTGACCACAGCATTGAGTTTTTGTAACCTAAAGTAAGTCATTTTGAGAAGGACAGTGGAATTATGATTTCATTATTTGTTATTTAGAGCGTGCCCATAAAATTAGGAAAAGAAAAAACTGTGAGAGCATTACAGTTAGGGGGCTGGTGTATCTGACCATCCTTCTGAAGTCTGGGATGGTCAACTCATAATAAAATGGTTCTGAAGGGGAATTATTGTCTTTAATGTACAACATGGAAAAAGTCTAGCTTCATAATCCCAAACTGTATTAATGGCATTATGTAGTTTCGCCTGCCCCTCCTCCATAAAATCCCTAAACAATCCAACTGGATGGAGAAGACTTAAATATCTCTAAGGAAATCTGGACCCTTAGTGACGCCAGTTTCCAAAAGCATCCTAGAAGATCCTGTTCACAACACTTGTCCCGTACTCCCAGAACAAGGCAAACGTGGAACAGGGCAGTAAAATATGTGGCAGCGAGCAAATGGAACACAGAAAAATTAGAGAGAAAACAGGACAATAACTCTCAGGCTGAAAGCGGAGCCCTGATACAGTCAGCTCAGTTGTGCAATCATTTAAAAGATGAATGACAGTTTAATAGCCCCTAGACAGTCCTCTGGGATCTGTGGTTTGAAAGTAAAATATGTATTGTCTGTACCTCTTTAGGCTGTTTTCCAGCATGTTGTTGTTGTAAAAGTTGGAGCTGTAACTGTTCCTGTTGTTTTTTGTAAAACTCTTGAAGCTGCTGCTGCAAAGCAAAGCAAAAGATGGTAAGTGACCAAGTGGAGGAGCCAATTCCATGTCCCTTTCGGTGTAATACACAAACTGTGATTTGAAAAATAGCATCCTTTTATCTGTAATGGTCTGACCTTTAGTTTGAAACTCAACAATAAATTCAGTGCACACTGACTATTCTTGGCATTATCGTCTGAAAAGTAATCTCCAAAATGAACTGATGAAAAACATACCATTTTCTACACAAACTAATTAAAATAAGGCAAGGAATGACCTTTGATTGTAACAACAAAGCGAAGATGCCCTTGTTGAGAGAGACGGGTAAATCTCTGTTGTGAAACATATCCATGCTTTCTAAATGAGAGGGTCTGACTGTATTCAGTGTTGGTCAATACAAGCACAGACAGTGTAGGTGCTCCTCTGCCTTTCCACCCCCTCCCTGCTCATTCTGCTACCACCATCACCATAGTCCTGTTGACGTATGATGTATGGCCTGTACGGTTCAAACATCCATCGGGAAAGAAGGCTAAATGACAACCTGACAGAGATTTTAGCATCAGCAAAAGGCAGTGGATTCCTGTAACACAGCACCTTCAAATGTGCTGGCACCATGAGGGCTGGCTCATGTGTCAGAAGAGATACCCCTCCCTTTTGGATATTTGAATCTCTCGATAAAAATATTGGAAATGTTTGATATGACCATGGCCTTCGGTTCAATAGGATCAAAGCTTCAGAATCCCAAAAGACCTGGGTCATCATTGGTGCCCCTCCTTCCCATCCCATCTGTGTTTCATAGATGTAGCCCAAGGAAGTGAAACAATACCAACAAACATTTACATAATACTGAAGAGTTGGTTAAATGCTTTACAAATATCTCATTGATTCTCACAATAAAATGCTGTCATTATTAATATTATAATCTTTTCATAGAAGAGAAAAGTGAAGCTTAAAGGGTTTTAGTGACTTGCCCAAGGCCAAGCATCTTAAGGAAAACAGCTGAAGCAGGAGTCAAATTCCGATCTCCTGGATTCCAAGCCCAGCACCCCAAGTCACACAGATAGAAAGTGACAGGACCAGTGACTGAACCCCAATCCTCCTACTGGAAATCCAGCATACTTTCCGGTGCCTTAGTAAGAGTTGCAAAACACAAACACCTAAGAAGTCCCTTCAAAAACTCCAATTCCTAACTTCCCAGCATGAAACATTAGTGACTTCCAAAATACTGTTATTTATCAAAACAGAGAATTTTAGGTCATCATTAAGGAAGCATCCACTAATTTTGCCCTCTTCTCTTGAATTTCAGTAGCCAGAGCCTCTTACCATATGAGGGGAGTGGGTATCATCCGCTAACTAGTGGTAGGGACCAGGAGGTGGATCGGTGCCTTATGTGGCGTGGCTTAGCATGGCCGTCCTGCCAGATGGCAAAGTCAATAGTTACCTGTTGAAGCATGAGTGCCTGCTGCTGCTGAAGCAGGACCTGAAGCTGCTGGGGGGTGAGCACTTGTTGCTGGAGAATCTGCTGCATTTGCTGGGGAGTGATAACTTGAGGTGTCATCATAGCCACTGACACGGGAACCTAGAGCAGCAATAAAGCAGAAACACTGAGTACCTAGAGCCATGATTTCCCAATCAGAGTTGAAGCACTGCAATTTCTGCCTAGAGATTTACCAACTTTTCCTGCCAAATGAGCTTTTCCAAGGGAAGGCCTGCTTACAAATTCCATTGTGCTATTATTATAAGGCTGATAAAGCTCTGGTGTCGTTCTCTACTGCAGCAGACGGCCTTGCAAAGAGCAGAAGGGGTAAAACCTTAACAATGCTCCAAGTGAAGATAAAAAGCTCTCTATTTGTTACTGGGAAATGTTCCCTTTCTTCTTATGAAATGATCTGTAAGAAGTTAAGCAAAACTTGAGTTTTCTTTTACAGATCACAGCAAGTGGAAAACAAGTCAGGTGTTTGAGACCAAAGTGATCTATGGCTTATGAAGACAATGATTTTAAGAAAAAACAGTAGAAACTGAAACAAGTGAATAATCTCACCCCTTTGCCACCCTCACTGTGATGCTCTTACCACTCCATACTTGCCCAGCATACAGAGGTTTTCAATTCTTTCATTTTATGTAAGATACCATTAAAAGCCGCTTTCCATGACATTTCAGTGACAAATAGTTACAGTGATGAACTTGATAGCATTTCATATTTGCAACTGTTAACACATTTCTGCACGGGCATCTTTGGAAGGAACCTGTACACTGTATCTGAAAGGATGATGTCTTGTTCAGATAAAACACTGACATTAAAATGACAGGCTGTCTTGGCCAAGGTTACACAAATTGTATTCAAGCGGATACCTAATGACAATGCTATGAATTCTGCAAGCTTTCTAGAATGTAATTTAGCTATTCAAAATAATCACTGCACTTGTGTTTAATTTGCAGACTACATGAGAACCATTTTGTCAGTCCTAGTAATGCAAGAAGACAATTTCATGAGAAATTTTGGAAAAAAAGGAAAAAAGTGAGAGTGAAAGTGAGAGAGTGAGAGAGAGAGAAAGAGAGAGAGAGAGAGAGAAACAGAGAGACAATGAAAGTAAAGACAAAATCTGTATGACTTTAAACAGTAATATTTAAGCATCTTACTTTTCTTTAGTTTCAAATCAAACATGTGACAGCAAGAAACTAAAAGCAGTAAAAGATCTACTTTGTTCAAAAGGATCTGCTGTCATCTCCTGTATTATAATAAAAGGTAATAACATGTTTTGCACTTTGCCAGTGCACCACCAAAAAAAAAAAATCAGCAGACAATAGCTGATCAGAAGAGAAAAGAATTTTTAAAAATCCTTCAGGAGAGCAATAAGCAATAGGGAGAAGTACAGTATTAATTTTACGTAACATAATGTCTTAATATGCAGTTTCTCTTGACTTTTTCACATGATTTGTCCTGTCATTTGCAGAGCGAGCTTGCATCCCTAATTTCACAGTCATTATGCACTGATGTCCTGATTTCTCAGCATCACTAATTTTGATGAACTAAAATTGGTTCCTGAAGGTCAGATTCATGTACAGCGAACAGTCACCAATGTTGTTATGTATGTGTTTTGTGTGTGCATGTCTGTGGACATTCAATTTTTTTTTTTAAAAAAAAGCTTCAAAAGAAAAAATAGTTTATATCCTTCTGATATTTCATTCACCCAGTACTGGAAGGTCATCAATGAATTCTTTGTATTGTGGTTGGCTTCTGAATATAGATTAAGATACAGTGTAATTTACAGTAGACATGAATTTTTAGCACTGTCTTATATTCCCAAGAAAGCAACAGAGGTATGTATGACTGTGCAGCTCATGTGCTCACTCACGACATATAGGCATGAAGCTGTACACACAGAATACAAAAATTAGGCTTTATTTTAGAAAAAGCTTAACGCCCAATATCGATGCTTGCCATAGCTAATTATCACAGCAATCATGAAAAATATCCATAAGACTTTTAAAAGTTTCCTTTCTAACTGCACTCTATCAATTAATCCTTAACTGCTTTAATTTAGGAAGTTTTTAAATTTCTCATGTGTGCACCATATTTGGAAGAGTAAAATGTTCATCCTGACATGCTGTTATTACCCCAACAAAAGTAGACTTTTACTTGAAATTTTCATCATTATATTTAAGTTTGATTAAGCAAGTAGCACAAGAAACATGCCTAAGTATTTTTTTTTCTGTGCATTTCTTGGACTACGTACAATATAAATATTCTCGAGCCAGATTTCTGATGGTGATTAACAGGAAAACAGGCAGGAATAGGGTGGTGTAAAAATTAAACTGAGTAGACAAACACCAAAAATGAAAGAAATGACAGCACACCCTCACTCAGAAACACCTTCCTACCAAGAATTATATTGTTTTGCTAGAAATGTTCTACTCCTTTTAGAAAGTGTATTTGCTTCAGTGAGACATGCCACCAACCCTCCCCCCAACCCCACTCTCTCTTATCTAGGAAAATGGGAGAATCATGAATGAAAGAATTATGGATAATTTTTAAAAAACCTCTCAGTTTCAGGCAGCAACTCAAAACTTTTTTTCTTATTGTGTATGTGTTTGTGTGTGCTCTTGTGTGTATGTGTATGTGATGTTGTGTGGGCTCACACACATGCAAGTATACTAAAGCACAACTAAGCGGGCTACTTTGAGATCCCTATCTTTCTTTCTTTGGGCACTTTGGGGAGGTATGATGAGTAACCCAAGGGTTAAAAAGTTGGCATGGGGAAAGAGGGGGTGAGCAGAGGGAAGGAGACTGAATCACCTACAAACTAGATGATTAGTCCTTGAATAACCCAAAGTTGGCAATAGTATTCTGATGGGTTTGAATTAGCTTTACTATCTGAAATTTCATTTTTAGGCCAGCTAGCTCTGTGCCTCTAAAATGTGGGCTCTAGCATTAATTTATAAATGCAATAAAATCTAAATTTATCCAAAGTTTCTGCTCCAACATATCATGAAAATAACTCATGGAAACCTTTAACAAACATATTCAAATGGACCAGAAATGACTGTATCCCTCCCGTCAGCCACTGGAAAAAAAAAAATCTAAGCACAGTTTAAGACTTTAAATAGTTAAGAATTATGGCCTATATATCCACTCCCTTAACTCCCAATGTCCAACTTTTTCATGTAGCTAGTCCCTACTAATACTAGGAATCAAAGGGCATGCAGCACCAGCAATAGGCTATTATAGCCCACACTTTATTACCCATTACTACTGAGGTCATTAGCGGTAAGAGTGATTGTACTGGCCTTAACCTATTGATCACGGTAACTACTGTCATTTAATCCTGTGTTGAATGTCTGGAAAGCTGCTAAAGGCACACGAGAGAGACAGTGCTTCAGCCCTGAGAAATACAGCCAAAGCTTGGAAATTACACTTTGATTCATAAAATCTAGCCAGTGGTTTAAATCAATAGTATTTAAAACAGTCATGTAAGTCCTTAACTACAGTTTTCTAATATTTATGAGTCCCTTTTTGAGTGTGTTCAGTCAAAACTAAACTTTATTTTAGATACTGTGTAATACACTTTACAGTACTTTAGATAAAAACACTCATTTCTGAGGTTTTGTGTGCTAGGGAACTCATACTTTAACTGGTAGTTCAAGCTAATTCTTGATTTCTCTCTCAAATGACAATTTAAATATAATGCAAAAAAAAATTATAACCCCAATACTGCAACTGCCTTAACTATTTGAGTATATATAGAAATGAGTATGTTTTATGAGTGAACAATGAATCATAGAAGGCAGTTTATGAAGAACTAGAATAATTCTGTCTAGCTGCCTTCAGGGACCACAAATTCAAATTAAACTTCTGGCAGACATTTAAAGAATGCTAGCTTACAAAATGATTTTAAAAAAAAGGGAACACGTTTTAGCTCAATTTTCAGAAGAAAATCATGAATTCAAAAATACACTTTATGATACATTGTTGACTGATCCCAACGGGGTGTGGCAGATACCCAGGTGCACCTAAACCTGGCGGTGAGGGTAAAAATACAGCTGTGCTTTGGCTATCGGAACTCTGCTAGTAGAGACCTGCTGTCATCTTAATACCATCAACTGCAAAAAAATGCCTTTAATACAAACTATTGCTGTTAAATAGCCTGAACTTCTGTGCAAATTCTGCCTGATATTTTAATTTTTTTCAGAATGATCCCATAATATTTCGGACCTGAACCAATAACAACATGCCTTTTCCTATCCCTTCAAGGGGGTAAATGAGTGATGGAAGGGAGGTGGGGGTGGGAAGCTTAGGACATAAGTGAGAGAGCTAGAAAGGAGAGGAAAAGATTGAACATATAAACACTGAAAATTACATGATCATCATTCTGTCTTCTTTCTAAATGTAAACCAAAACATCCCCTAGCAGCGAGCACCTCTGAGCGTAAACACAAGCACAGAAGCACACATCATATGTAAACTGAGACCTGTATTTTCTCCTTCACTACACTCGTTAAAAAGTACCCTCATGATGCCATTTAAAAATACATTCTAACCTCATTACATATTAATCTGCCACTGTAATTTGGGAAAATTTCAAAGGATGTGTTTCCAATAAAAATCTTTTACTATATATTTGTTTCAACTTGTGACTAGGTAACTTGTAACTGGCCAAGTTAGGTGCTGTCACCTGGTTCCGAATCTTTCTATTGTCTTTCATTCTGGAATTGTCACCCCAAACCACCAATACCAAATAAAAATTAAATCAAAAGGGGACAGTAGACTGAGTTATATTTTAAAAAATAAAAAAGGCAAAACACAGAAAAGGAACAAGTCATGTCAGATTTCAACTGACTACACTAACAAGAGCTTGTATACAACATGGAGCAGAGGGCAGAAAAACCTTATCGAGACAATAGAAAACTGTTTTCATGATTCACCAGTAAATGGATACGACTGATATATTGGCAAACAGAAAAGCTGAAAAACACAATGCCTCAGTCTCTAGCTGCTCCCTATGGAATTGAAAAAGTAGAATGCAAAGTCCCTGCATGCAAGAAGAAAATACATGCTTGACATAATATTTCAGTCTTTAAAACAAAAAAGCATGCTATTCATGTAGAAACCATAATTCTCTTTCATTATGGAATTTCACTTTTTGTATCACTCTCTTAGACTTAGCTATTTTGCCACAATACTGTACGATGCATTAAGTCAGGTAATGGTTATTATATTAATGCAACATCATCTAAGTAGTCAGTCATTAGCATAACTGTTCTTTCAGTAACAATACAAAGCCCTATTAAAACTGGGGGGGAGATAACTCTTTAAAATGCAATTAGCATTTTACCTTATTTTTTAACATTTCAAATATCATGTGCTATATCAGGAGAGGCTATTTTTCTTTGCCTAGATACCTGGACAACAATATATGCTAGCTAGCTACCCTAGGTAAACAAGCTCCACTAAAGCTCTTTGACCTCCTCTACAGTTTTGAGGAAAAATGGGCATAAATCCATATTTGTTTATGGCAGACAAATTAGTGGGACTTCATCTGATCTTATCTAACACCTATCCTGCATAATAAGGTTCCTCCCTCCCCCAACCTAATACCAAGATAATTGTTTTAAGTATAATAAATATCTGCTCAATTTGCATAAATGCATAGCTTGCATAAATTAAATCCTTCACATTTGTTAAATAGAAGAAACAAAGGAATGTACCCATGAAACTCATCTTCTAACAAGTACACCTGTCCTCAAGTTTCTAACTTCTATGATTTTTTTTAAAGCAAAGACTAATATTTCATCCTTCCTTCCTCTACCTCCTCTCATGTAGGTGGAATGGAAAACAATCTAATGTGCATGATTCAAACAAGCTATGACATTTACAGTGGCAAAAATAAGTGTTAGGAATGGTATCTTTCAATGAGGAGGGGCAAACCCATTCTTCAAACACCCATAACTACAGATCTTTAAATCACGAAGAGAGGAGAGGAGAGGACAGAGAGACAGTCAGAGACAGACAGAAGCTAACCAAGTTTTGAGGTTTTTAACCATCACTTAGTGAAGTTAAATCACATCAATCACACAAAGCATCGGATGAAAGCAGCAGAAGCACTTCAGACATACATAGTTAAAACAAGTAAGAAACTTAAGGCAAGATGACTTTTGGGTACAATGTTTAGATCAATAGCTATCAGAAAGGTTTAAAAAAATTCTCATTTCAATATCTTTTTTATGCTAAAGGAGAAAATACCTAGTTATCTACTCTATGCTTAACAGTTTAAATGAAAACATTTTTTAAAAGATTACTACCTCGAAACAATAGAGTTCCAGGGAAATACCCAGGCAGACCAAAATGAGAATGGCCTAATACACTTAGGTGATACTCAGGTGCTATCACCTGATCTAGAGCAGCAATGGAAAAGTCTTGAAATGGTCCACTTCCTCACATCTATTTCTAGTACCCTCACATACACATCACAGCTAAGCACAAGGGTACAAATTAGATCCTAATGAGAAAATATCAGTTGCTTCTTTGACAATCTTGCCATTCACTGATTTATTTCTAATGAAGACATACTCCAACCAGCAATCTCTTTCTGTGTTAAAGGTCAAAACATGTTCAAAAACGCCTGGCAAAATCAAGGCAAATGGGGAGTCCGTAAAGAAGCCTTCTCATAAAGTGGTGTGGCAATTAGAGTAATTGTGAAAAAGCCGTCTTCAGTAAAAAGTAAAAGAAATTAAGCCGCCACGACTGTAACAGGTTAGATGAAAATCAAAATTTAATGTATTCTCCCTTGTGTCATCTTGTTTTGTCAAGACATCAAATAGAATTGGAAAGTACAAAATAACAAGCCCTTGAGAAATCACAGAAGCCGACCTTTTTGATGTTGTTGGTTTACCTTGTTCTCAGTTATTTGAACAATGATGTTTCAGATTTAAAGGCAAGATAAAGCTTAAAAATTAAAACATGATACCAGGTATTCTAAAAAAGTACAATATAACATTTTTGCCTGGTTCCTCATTAATTAGTTATTTAAAGGCAAATGCTAAAAGGATGTATAATTATTCTATTTTGTATTCAACAACCCCCCCCCCCCACATTAATTTCTCTTGCCTTTAAACAATAGGCAGGTCTGAAGGGGATGACAGACAAGGCTGTTCATACCTCCTAAAATAAGGTTGAGTCTGACTTTGCTCAGATACCTCAGTTCTCACAATCTGCACAGACACAGCTTTCCAAAGAGATGATACCTAAGTTTGTTTTTCTTTTTTTTTTTACTGAAGAAAAAGAAATCTGAGTTTCAAATATTATTTAGCAAAATAAGAGAAAGTACTACAAAATGTAACTGAATGCTGAACTTTTGACAAACATGTTTCTGGCAATGCAATCCTGCTATCAATAAAACAAACAAACTGCTCAAAATAAACCAAGTATTTTCCCAAACAATAACAAATTTCGCTGATGCTGTTAAGGCCTTTCCCACCATCTAGCCTTGCAGGTGGAGATAAAGTCCACAGCACATCAATGATATACAAACGTCACTCCCCTCTGAAACATACGACTTGTAAGAATACATGCGTCAGGCTATCTCATGGAGCCTTCTCCACTTGGAGACATTTGGAGCTGCCTCATCTTGAGACCAAGGGCACACCATCATCTGAGGAGTAACAAGCCTGAGCCACTGAAAATCATACACTTAACCACATGAAACAATAAACACCCGGGGACACCTATCGTTCCTTAGCAATAGTACAAGGCATAAAGAGCACATAATCAACAAGGCTGTTTAGCAATTAAAACGAGCCCTATCTTCTAGGCCCTGGTTGTAGGGTCCCAGAATCTTCTTTTTCCAGTCTACAAACTGTTGCTACACTCGACATTTATTCACATTCATTCAGAATCACAAAATCTATCTCTCCGCCTGTACCCAGAAAGGTGCCACCATCAGCTCACAGTGTCAGCTTCCCGTTAGTCATGTTATTACAACTAGTTAGTAGAATACAATCATTCTCTCTAGCTTACTCTCATACCTCCTTTAATCTCACTCAGATTTCAATATAGGCTTACAATTAAATCTATCAGCACTGACTCATTTTTTTCCCCTTTTTTTAAAGAAAAAATGAGTAGCAAAAACAACTCCATCCATTTTTTGGCTGCACTGATTCAAACCAAACTGGAAATTCAATGCTGTTAACTCATTTTGATTTTAATAACACTGCTTTTTGCATTTCTGTTGAGTTTAGCTAAAGTTGTAATATTGGTCAAATGCATGGCAGAGCTTATTTTTTCAAGCAATTGCTTCTGACAATTTAAGAACACAGGGCAGTAAGAGTGAGGGTTTTGTTTTTTAAAGTACATTCAGTTACAAACAACAAAAAAAATCAAGCCAACCCTTCCTATCATAAGCTTTCTGATGATTTATGGTTTACCAACTCAGCAAGGTTACGCAACACTGCATGCCTTTAGATGCATTATTTGAGTCAGTTGAGATTTAATTAAGATCACAGCCTCTAAAATCCCTGTCAAATGAAAATTCAGTGAAGACAATACACTGTGTAGTCTCATGCAGATTGCCTCCATTCCATGCTCTGAAATAACAGAAGTTAATCCTCCTTTCTATGGTGGCAGACAAAAGTTGACTAATTTTGTTTTCTTTTTGACAGGTTGTTTTCTATGGTATGTCATGAGATCAATCCATTTGGAAGATTTAAGAAGGAAGTCATGGCAGAAAATGCACTTGACATTATTACTCGACATAATCATAGCTTTGCTGTGATGTCATTACATTTTTATATTATCACTCCATACCTCCAAGAGTCTCATTTAAAGACATGTCCCTTAAAACACAAAACTCAAGTGAAAGGTACCTTCTATTTCTATACAGGACAGGCATGGGTTAAAAAAAGTAACAGCTAAGTCATGCCTATCATCCACAGAAATGACCAAGTTTTGTGGCAAAGCAGTGGGGAATTTGGGCAGAAGAGGCTTCTGGGGAAAAGTAGGAAGGGTAGACCTTGCTCCTCTCATTTACATATACACACACACACACACACCCATATATACATACACACACACACACATACATATATATACTCCCTATTTTTTCCTCCACATAAATATTGGCCTATACTATTTTAAATAGAAATATCTGTAGACTTGTAGCACTATACCTAGTCCAAATGCATTTTTATTTGCCTTATCTTAATATCTGATTGCTTATCTCATGGCTTAGAAATGACAGGTGCTAGAAGTCTCCTGCTTGACAGGCCACTACACAAATAACTGTCTTGCCTGAAAGGGCTAATGCACTACTAATGAACAATAAATCAACTTTGATTATAAAGTGTCAGACCAATCAGTTTTCAGCTCAGCTCTATCACATACTAGGGCAAGTCAGCCAGAGTATCTGTGTGTAGGCAGTCAGTATTGTGTTTTCACTTTTTACACACTGCTCACTCAAGATTTCCAGCAAAACAGAAAAATCATATATAACTGAGGTGAGATTTTAAAAGTAATATGAAGCATATCAATTATAGTAAGCGTTCCCAAGTATTTTCTCTCTTCCCTTGATAAAGAGTAAAAATGAGAATTCATAAAGCTGACACTCTTGTATACACAGAATCCTAAAGCAATGGTATTTTACAATGGGTAAACTTGCTTTGCTACTGAAGAACATAAACTACCTTTTATTCCTGCTCTAAAGTCCCTAACCTTAGCCCCTGGAAAATATATATACATTTTTGCCTTTTTCAGACTTTGATTAATGTAATATAAATTTTACTTGCTTTAAACTTTAAGATCATTTTGGCTCCCTTAATACTGATTATGAAAATAAATCTAACTCAGTGTTTTCCCCCTTTCAGAAACAGATATTAGTCACTGATGGAATGATTCACATTTCCTGTTATCAGACTTAAATTTTTTTTTCTTCTCTTCTTTAGATGTGTCACTTTCAAATGTTGGAATCTATGGAAATGAGCCGTTTTGCATTTTTAAATAGACTTAACTAAAACATTTAGACTATTAGAAGTGTAATTTGGACAGTTGTATATTTCAGTAAAAACCTGCAGAAACTCAAAGAGTTAACCTTAAAGAGGAAGCCTATATGTATGTTCTTAGCTCTAAACTTACCACCCACTTCCTAAGGGTTCCCTCCCTCCCATCACCACACGGAGGGGAGGGGAAAAAAAAATCTCATTTCCAGTGAAATCCTGTAGTGAAGGTCTGACACTTGAGTTTGGCTACATTTAGATCCTGTTTAGATCAGAGTTATTTCGCTGGAATTCCTAAGACTATTCAATGTCAAAAACAATCCCTAGTCACTTAATTTCATGTGGCAAATTGACCCATGAAGAGCTGGAACAATGAATACCTAGGCTGTAAGTCTGACAGTGCACTTTATTTATCTGCCTGAATGCCCCCCCACCCCACTTCTTTTTTGAGTGTGTCTGTGTGTGAACTATTCAAATTTGAACAGCTAAGTTAAAAATAGCCCAGACAGATATGGAAACAAACTATCAGAATGAAAGAAACAGCCATACCACTGGTAACATTTACTGTTTACTTACGACATTTTTAACATGCTACAAAAGTAGCAGAGAAATCCTACTTCTCTTTTCCCCAATTGGGTTTCTAATGCCGAAGACTAAATCAAATTGCGCTGGGTGAAAACAAACTAAGTCTAAAAAGGAGCAATAAATGTAAAGAAGGAAAAGCAAATTAAAAAAAAAAAAAGTCGAGCACCCACAACAGAACAACATAAACAATACTTCCTCAAACTCTCAATAATCCTATGAGAGAGAGAGAGAGAGAGAGAGAGAGAGAGAGAGAGAGAGAGAGAGAGAGAGAGAGAGAGAGAGAGAATGAGAATGAATTTCTTTTTCCTGCTCAGGAGAGCCGGGCCTGTTGGAACTGTCTCCCCTATTTCTAATTCTGCCTGAGCTGTTTCTACTTACAGTGCACAACTCAAGTTGGTAAACACACATTAAAAAAAAAAAACACCCAACTTTTAAAAAATGCAGAGCCTCCTTTTTCCTACAAATGCAAAATTAAGAGATCACGCTGTACCCCGGGAAGACACCCAAATCCCCCAAATCAATCATATTGACAAACCTGCCAAACTCCATTTAGCTGCCACAAACAGAGAGCTGGGCCATGACGCTCTCCCAAGGCTGCCTGTATGGACGTACAGTGTGGAGCTTCCTCAGGTTACAGACAGATTGCACGCGCAAGGGTGCTCCGGAGCTGACAAGATGCAAAACTACCCAATCAGCCACGCCCTGCTCCACCAATCACAACCAGCCTCTAAACAGAATCAGTTCAAACACCCCTACACAATGGGCCTCCTCTTTTTTTTTTTTACTGACGGCAGGTGAAATAACGCTTTTGTCTCTGAAGCAACTCCGGTTAATTGCTGTTAACCCTTTGACCCGCCTCTGCTTAGGGCTGCTCTCTGGAAAGCCTGGCAAATAGCGCACACTCTTACCTTCAATCAAACAGCTCTTAAGAACACCCCCCCCCCCCCATAAAAATAATAATAAAATAAAATAAAACAAAACCAAAAACCTACACTTACGAACACGTAGCTTAGAATCGTTACCTTGAAGAGAAATCTGCTGGGGGAAAAGACTGTCTGCCCCTGGAAGTCTCCACCAAACACAATGGCTCAATAATCATTTGAAATCAGAAGGAAATGAAATGACTAAACTCAACCCTGAAAACATTTTCCTAGAAAACAGTCTTTTGAAAATAACTTTCACTTCACATTCAATGATTTAACCAAGCCTTAACCTTTTTTTCCAAGAGTTCGCCTGCCAAACTGTGTGTGTGCTAGTGAAAATAGGGCTGCCCAGGACTTGGTATAAACAATAACTATCTCCCTTCTTCCCCAACCCCTGCCCTCATTACTAGCTCTCTTTGTAAATGAACCAGAAGACACTTACCAAATATACAAAGAAACTCTTTTTAAATGCACCTTTAAAAAATCCCCCTACTCCCAAGAACCTTAACCCGAGCGTTTTTGTCAATTTGCATGTCTGTGTGTCGGGAGGGGAAAAGATGAAGCTTTGTGGAAAGTAAAACTTAACTGCCAAAAAGACCCTCTGTTTTCCCTAGAATTTCAAGCCGGTGCGTGAACCACGGAAGCGATCACCTGCGAGGCTCACAAGTTCGAACTTTGAAGAAAAAACTTCCTGGTTTTTATTATGAACCAGATCAGGTTTCTGTCGTCCAACCACGTCTATCTGGGGGACACAGCTACAACGACCAGAACTGTCAATTTCTCCTTAATTAAAAAGGAGCTCCCTCTTCCACTTTTGGCAGCAGCACCCAGCTGGGAAACTAGCCCCCAACAGCTAGAGTCCTTGGATTTTCCAAGAATGCAGTTTTCCATGGGAGACGCCGTGCTCACTGGTGTCAATCTCTCTCAGTGCAAGTCCCTCAGAACCAGAAATCACATTGATAATGTTTCCAATCAAGGCAATAATTCAGTTTCAGTAGTCACCATGAACAAGAGACAATACACGGTTAGTGATGCTATTGAAGCGCCTCACACAGCAAAGACAAAGGCCCCAATTTAGTGACAACTTATGATCAGATGTTAAATGAGAGGCTATGCAGACCACTTTCCACCCTAGTGTTTTTTGTGTCAGATAACAAATTTATTAATGAGATTTTTTTTCAGGTCACAAAAATATGACCCCACCCTCTCATGAATATTTAATAAAGGATTGAGGGCATGGGGGGGTGTATTATTAAGGGAAGGACACTTTAAATCTGCCAGGATGTAACATGTATCACTGTCTCTTAAAGAGACAGAGAACCTTATTTAAAATGAGGACATAGTTTTGAAGTTTCTCCAAGACCCAATGACTGTGACAGCAATCATACCACAATAAACAGTTTCTTTGCAAAAAGAAAGCACTTAAAATGGGATCTAGGTGGGAAGAGGCCCTAGAGCGCATCTGTTTGGAGGACCATACATCAAAAGCTGGAAGGGCTGATAAAGTCACCTCTCCCAGCCTCTGAGAAACTGAGTCACAGAAAGAGAAAATGTCTTGCTCAGGGTCACAGAAATAGAAATGACAGATAACTGGCTTAAATTCATGATGAACTTACTTTAACAGGTATAAAAAAATTTTAAACAAACTTCAAAGAACTTGTCCAGGGACATCATTCAGTGCATACTCCTCGCTTTTCAAATCAGTTTTCTGCAAAAATATGGCTACTTCAGGTATATATAATATGTAATATTAATAATATATAATATAATGTAGTCTACATTGCCACTAAGATACATTGACTCCACCGGAATAGGGAGAGCATTGTAGCTTAACTAAATGCTCTGATTTTCCTATAGTTTCCTCACAAATTGAATTTGTACTTTCAAGTTTTCATAAAGCAATGCCTTCATGAGACACTCCTAAGACTAATGATTTAATCAGTTCTTGCTTGCTTATCTGTTTTTGTTTTAAATGCAATGGAGTCATTTCAGCTC
Source organism: Potorous gilbertii (assembly GCA_028658325.1). Taxonomy (NCBI): domain Eukaryota; kingdom Metazoa; phylum Chordata; class Mammalia; order Diprotodontia; family Potoroidae; genus Potorous; species Potorous gilbertii. Next base: position 32,025,531 of record CM053772.1, read on the forward strand.
TCTTTCCTGGCTGATTCTCCATGGCCTCATACATACAAAAAAGTTCCAGTAACAAATTAAGACTACAATGCAATGCAGCCACACCTGGTTGAAGTCAGTCTATAACCTCTTCCTTTTCCTATACACACCAAAACTCATCATTCCTCCTTAATCACAAATACTTCAAAAGATGCCCTCCTCAGAGACAGATCGCAATGCATTCTTATCTTACTCTATGGCACTCTATGAACTGCTGCAGCCAAAAAAGGAATCAATCAACCAATCATTTGGTGGCCAGCATGGTGATGGGCTGGGACTCAGACAACAGATTTCACATTGCCATGCTGGGCTCAGTTTCACAGCCCTTCCAGCTTGGCACAATGTGTCCAAACTTGTGCTACCCTGACATAGCCTTTAGGAATGCAGGGTCACCTCCATACCACAATGAGGCATTACAGTCTGACTTCAGTGGAGGCATCATTCTCATTAGTAAATCTTGTAGTGCAAGGACCGAAAGCTTAAATGGAACCTGAGTTTGAATCCCACATCTGACTCTTCTACTCTGTATGATGCAGACAGAGTCACTTCCTCTCTCAGAACCTCAATTTCTATGTGTTTAAAATCAGAGGTATGCACCACCAAGGTCTCTGGCTAGAACAAAATAGGTATAAGATCCATGGCAATAGGTGACATGTATTTAGCACTTTTAAGATTTACAAACTGCTTTCATACATTATCTCATGGAAATCTCACAACAGTCATGTGAGGGAGATACATGTACGGTTGGTTCCATTTTTTAGTTTAAAAAAATGAGTCTTCCACTAGTTAACCGACTTGACCAGCATTCCAAAGTAAGTCTGCCTACACTGTGATGGTTTCCAAAACACAGAAAGAGATTGGAACAAGTTAGATGGGGACATAATAAACAAGACTGAATAAGCCTAGACAATACCTAAGACTTCCAATGAACAGAGATTTATTGAATATTTAGACAGGCTGGACCACTGGGCTGGGTTTTATGAAAAAAAAAATCCCTTCTTTCAATAAACTTCTACCTCTTAGATATGTATAGAATCAGATGGGTGCTGAGGCCAACTCAAAACCACATAGATGATTGCTAAACTTGCAGCGTGAGCATTTACAGATTGGCAAATGCTATAAACCTGGACTAGCCTTTTCTTCCTTTTTCCTTCCTTCCTTCCTTCCTTCCTTCCTTCCTTCCAGAAATTGTCGAGACTTAAAGTGATGGAGTGTCCTGTGTACAATTTTTGAGAGCCTATTGTTAAACATTTGCCAGAATGTCCCTGTATGTAATACTTGTGTGTAATTCAAAGTAATTATACACTTAAGAGTGTAAGGTACTTGCAGACAGGGATGGTCTAGAACACTTTTATTTGTATCTTTTTTTGAGGTGAGCTTATCAGTGTGCATAGTATGCACATAATAATGGTCTATCTTCTATTATCTCTCCCTATAAAAGATAAGTGTATTAGAGGTACAAAACAAACAAACAACACCCTCCCTCCTAATTAACTGAAGTCTCTGGAGAAAGTTTTCTTTATACTGGGGAGAATCAAATAAAGCTTCCTGCAACTGGGTATCAAAGTGTCAATAGTAATTCAAAGGGATGGATTAATTTAGGGTGGAAGGTCATTCTAGGTAGAAGAACTCCTATGCAAAGGTACTGAAGGAGAAAAAGTATTCAGAGGTTGCATGCTCCAGTCTGAGAGGAAGATAGACTATATGGAAGGCAAAGGAAACTGCCCTGAGTATCTAAGTCAAAAAACAAAACAAAACACTGAACTGAGTTTTGTGGGGAAAAAACAAACAATCCCCATACTCAAGAAGCTGCTAGTTCTTGAAATCAGGCAGGTGCTGCAGGCAGCTCAGACCTGGAGAGCCTATTGTTAAATCATCAGTGAGAACATTTGGAAATTGGCAAATGCAACAAATCAAGATTGATTGTTTTTTTTGGCAAATTGTCTCTCTCTGTTTAAATCAAAAATATGGACAGATTGCTGAGGGTCTTAACTGCCATGCAAAAGAGTTGGAATAGTTTGAATTTTCTAAATTCAGTAGATAGAAGTTCCTGGAGATTTTGGAGGATCATTGCTATTTGCTATTTATCCTTCATTTCTGACAAGGACCAGTGACATCATGGGGCAATCTTGTGACTTGTCAGTGAATCAGATTTAAGGAGGGGCAGAGTTGCACAAAATTATCTAAAGTTCAGGGGCAAGAAAAGTAAGGATGACTGGCAATGGCCTGGGATGCAGTGGATGACCCTGGCATCCTTGATGCCTGACCAAGCTTTAAGCGTTCCATAGCACCTGCTTCAGCTGCCTTCATGGCTGTTAGAACAAACTGTTCTCATCCACCCATTCCTTGGGGGGAAGTCTTCAGATGCTTGGAGGAGACAGCTCCCTACTTCATCTGCTCATATACCTGCCTTTCCCCCAACTCTCTCCTGTAGTTCCAAGAAGGTAGATCATGCACAGTAATCAAAGCCCTGGTAAAACTCTTTCAGCAGAAAAGCTAAACCAAGTTTAGAGTAACTGACAGGGCTTAAGAACATCTGAGGAGTATCCCATGGCCATATCTATATTAAAGGATAATTAGTCTGGTAGCAATACAAAGGCAGTATTAAAGGGAGGCAGGAAGAACATTACAAGACTATTTCAACAGTCCAAGATGGTGGCGATGAAGGACGGGACTAGGGTGATGGCAGTGGGAATAAAGAGATGATGGGGAAGGACTGCAGATATAGATTCAGCAGATCAGACTGGATATGGCAGGTGAGGGAAATTCAGAGATAAGACCAAAGTTTCTAATACAGAAGATGAATGAATGTTAATGCCAATTTCCTTTCCCCACCATGATTTCAGGTATGACTGAGATCAACGTGGATGAGAATATTCAGGGAAGGATATTAGAAAATATGGAACTTGCTTAAAAGCTAAGTGCCTTTTGAATAGATGAAGAAATAATCATCATGAGCAAAGAAGCTGAGGATGGCCTGGCCATGCCAATGCAAAAAATGTAACTCGGAATATCCTCAGAGTTCACCCGACCCTCAATCTAATGAATGCCACCATGTCATAGAAAATATTCTTAGCAGGGACCTATTTTTGAAGACAGATGAATATTATTTGTACACCTTTGGACATCATGATAACAAAATAAAGGTGACATCTATGTAGGACATCCAAATCCTTCACTTCTAAGTCATGCCTGTCCATTTGCTTAGTCTGTATTTGGATTCCAACAAGAAAGAGAATCTTCCACATAACTGAGGCTGAAAATGCAAGTTTTAGTTCATTCCATTTGGAGGCTACTACAGTTTTCAGATCATATTGGAAGAGTAGGGGTAAGTAAAATTATGCAAAGTAGTTGGGTGGGGCATGGACAGTTAATTGGTCCAGTGGATAGAATAAAGAACCTGGAGTCAAGAAGATTCATCTGCCTGAGTTCAAATCTGGCCTCAGACACTTCTTAGCTGTATGATCCTGGGACAAATCACTTTAGCTTCTTTGTATCATCTGTAAAATGAGCTAGAGAAGGAAAAAGCAGACCATTCTAGTATCTTTGCCAAGAAAAACTCCAAATACTTCATAAATAGTCAGATATGACTGAAATAACTGAACACCACATAAAGCAATAATGCCCACTTGGAGAGAAATTTATTGACCAGTCACAGCAAAGGAAAGTCTGAGAAAAGATCACTGGAAAACCATCTTTGAAGAAGGGTCCTCAAAAAGAAATAATAAATGATTTAAAATACCAATACCCAATGTTTTTATGTCCAATACCCACAACAAACCTACCACACCTATTTACATTGCTATTTCTCTAAGAAACTTGTTCAAAGTCCTTCTACTCTGGCCACTGTTGTGTCCTTAAAAACAGAGTTTTGAAGTCCTACACAAAATTAACCTGTATATAACACACCTGTGACTATGCTCCTTCTTTGAATTTTTAACTCAAGTGAGCCAAAGCACTGAAGAGACAAACAGAAAATGAAGGCCTCATTCTGGTCTGTAACTGAGGAAGGTGTCAGAGGAGAGAGATAGTAAAGTAAATTATCTTGTTAGGACATTACCCCTACACACTGATTAATGGAGTGGCACTGATGTTTACATGGACACTGGATCTCATCCCACTGTGGTCATACAAAGGATATCCTATAAAAGCAGACAGATAACCAGAGAAAGTTGTTGTCAATACCAAACAGTGGCAAATGTCTCTAGTGAAAGTAGGCAAGGGGACTCTTTGAGTGAAAGACAGTATCATCTACTCACTTGATGCTAAGTATGTCCTTATAAAAGCTGAGAGAGAGAGGGAGAGAGAGAGGGACAAAGGGAAAGAGAGAGAGGGAGAGGGAGAGAGAGAGAGAAGAGAAAAAGAGAAGAGAGACAGAGAAAGAGAAGAGAAAAGAGAGAAGAGAGAGGAAAGAGGAGAGAAGAGAGAGAAGAGATATTGGTGATTATGATTAGAGCTTTGGATGACAGAAAAATTACAAAAATAATAAAGAACTCAGGGAGGGGAAAAGACACTTTAAGATAAAATACTCTCTCCCAAACAACAAGCTTACAGAATATATTATAGGTAATTATATGTTTACCTTATCAACCCGGTTAATCCAGAAATAATGTGAAATAACAAAAAAAAAATAGAGGCTTTGAGACTCAGTTGGCCACTTTAGCCCCTGGAGAGATACATTCAGGGCTGCAACAACAAGTGACTTTCGCCCATCCTGAACTATCCAGCCTCCCAACCTGACTTGAGGGGAATCACCTCTCTAGTGCAAAGAGATTCATTCCATCTCTCTCCCTCCTTCCCTCCCTCTCTGACTTCTCTGGAGACTGCCAAAGGGTCTGCTAATTAAGGTTCCCAAATTGCAACATTAATGTCTGATTTCAGTGATTTGGCCACTGGTCTCAGAGGAATGGCCAAACACTCTGGCTACAAGTGGCACTTTCACTTAGAAAAGTGAATGCATCATGCATTTCCTGAGGGATAAAAGGAGCTACCTTCATATCAATATTGTTCATGTCATCGTTGGGTCTATGTTGACACTGTCACTAATTACGCTGTTTTTCTTACAGGAGCTGCGAGATTGGCCGAGGGAAAACACTTACATTTCCCATTGTTCGAGCTGAATTTAAATTTCTCTTCATGACATGCTTTAAATTACCGTGCTCATCTTCATTTAATACGATGTTTTATAATGCCAGGGTTACTGGTTAATTCATATATACACAGCAAGATATGCCAACATTCAGGTGAGTTACGAATATGCTTGTTCATGAGCTACGGAAAACATTTCAAAAAAAATTATGACATTGTCTAAATGCAAAGACATTAATAAAAAACTACAAGTAGACAAAATTACGTGTTTTTTTTTTAAAAAGGCAACATTTAATCCTAACTTCTAATTGACAGCAATAAATTGCTTTCCCCTTTGTGAGTAAGTTTATATTCTCTCGTTTGACCAGAGTATAATGCCTACTGTGGTACCATTCTACTCATAGGTCATTGCTGGGAACTCTGGCATTATACCGAACAATTAGAACATATATGAGGCAGGAGGGGTGGAGAGTGTGAAGAAAAGAAATCTTCAGTGGGATGTTCTACTTCAAAATGTTACCCACTTCACACACCCAATCAAAAAGAATTTATTTCCCTGAAACTTTAGTAAGAGTATTTATAGCACATCCAGGACAAACACAAATAAACATCTCACTTCAGCATAACAACCACTAAGGCACTGGAGGGGGAAACAAATCTTGGGGGATGAAGTCACATTTCTAAAAAGTTTACTTAAGTAGAAACAACCGAATATCAGATGAAAACAACTGACCAGTTTTTATTTAGTAAAGTCAGCTTTTCCAGATACCCAAGATTTTCAACAGGCCTGGGAAAAGGCAAATAATACATGTTCTGTCCTGCCACCATCGGAACAATGCTGGTAGATTTATGTTCAAATACTGAACAGCACCCTCCCTGACCCTAGGTAGACACACCCTAATGTCAAAACCTTTTTTATGTCTGCCCTCTGCTGGTACCTCTGCCAGGATTAGGACACTCTCCAGTCGCATCTCATTCAAAAGACAACTTTGAAAAAAGCACTGGAGAAAGAAGGCCTCGTAATGAACGATTAACTGGAATATATAAATTAAAACACTTAAACAAAAGAGGGGGGAAATCTCTTGTGAAATATGGTACTTTTAATGTAAAAATGCACATTAGTCTGTTATATAGCCTACTCACTCATAGCCCAGAAGTGCAAAGCTATATATTTCAGCCTGCCTGTGAGGACAACCTGTCTGACTGCTGGGCATCCTGCAGGTTTTTACTCATTCTCCTGGGAAAACAAGTCGGCAAATTTCCAATAAAACACCTTAGCAGTAATGGGCCACTGTTCCCACTTCAATCGTCCCTAAGGTTTCATGATACAGGATACTTAGCTTACTGGCAATGCCAGTTTTTCTCTAGCACTCATAAGATTCATAAAAATGAAACAAAACAATCAACTATAGAGCTCTCCCCATCCCCTTTAAGAAAGAAAAGAGTGAGCTTTGGGAGTGATAGGGTGGCTTTCACTCATCAATTACACCTGCCTCCTTCCCTTTCCCCACTATCAGGTTAGTTACAGTCAGACAAGTCTTCCTGAAGACTTTAGAAGGGTGAATTTCCCAGAAGCATGCTGGGCCTTCACAGTACAACTCCTTCCAGTGTCAATGGGAATCATGAGACCTCTGTAAATCCCTGCATACCATTTCAAAAATATATCTCCAAGGCTGCAAAATGAAGCTTAGCAGTTGCATTCTCAAGAGCATTCGGGAAGTATCAGTCTCGATAGTGCTTTAGATTCCGAGTTAAGGCTCTTAAAGGACACCCAATCCAGCCAACAATAAATCTTCCAAGAGGGAAGCCCACACAAGGCCATGGAATCCCCTTCAAAGATAATTGCCTTTTGCGCCATGTGCTACAGGGGAGTCACTATAAATAAAAGCATTTTTAGAAGGCTTAAAGAGAGGGACAAACCCTGCATAGCCTTCCTTTTCAACCTCTCATCAATAAGGTCACCCTTTTAAACACATAACCCTACCAAGGGACTCTTTAAATGTACTCCCCATCCTCCTCCCACCCAGCAATTATTTGGATCAGAAGAGCAGGATAGGGTCTGATAGGGTGGGTAATCCCTGTACCACTGTACATCAACTAACTGTTCTGCAGCTTAAGTCTTAAAGAGGCATCAAGGGGTAGTTAGTGACTTGTTCAAAGTCACACAGCTGGTATGTGTCAGAAGCAAGACTTGAACTCATGCCTCTCCACTCATTTAGTTGTTGCTAAATGGTAGGGGAGATAAATTACGTTTGATTGAGAAGGGGAAAACAGTGCTTTGAAGCAGAATACCCCCATGAAAATTGTCTTCCTCCCATCTCAACTTGCAAATACTTTTTCAATTCTCCCATTTTACAGACAAGACAACTGATACTCATAAAGTTTAATAATGTTCTCAAGATAAAATGGGGTTTCTCACCCAACTCCCAGCAGCTAGGTGGCATAGTGGATAGTGCACCAGGTCTGAAGTCAGGAAGACTCATCTCCCTGAGTTCAAATCCAGTCTCAGACACATATTAGTTATGTGACCCTGGACAAGTCACTTTACCCTATTTGTCTCAGTTTCCTCATTTGTAAAATGAGCTGGAGAAAGAAATGGTAAACCACTCCATTATCTCTGCCAAGAAAACCCCAAACAGGGTCATGAAAAGTCATACATGCCTGAAAGACTGCTTTAGGAAAGGTACAGCTTCCATCATCCCCAAATGCCCATTTTTAACTCTAGAATAATTCTAATGAATAAAGGCCTGGCCTTGGAGTGCCCAGCTGGGGAGAACAGTCATTTCCCTCATTCCATCTTTTTTAGTTATACTTCTAATTGGAAATATATTCCAAGTGGAGAAAGCGATCACCTAGGTTTTTATTTACTATTAACGTTCTACACTCCAACAGAATGAAACGATGAACCAAGTTTTACGTAGTTAGGACATCCTGACTATAGCCATTTCTGTATTAAATTAAAGCAAAAAAAAAACCCAGAAAGATTTTCTAAGAACACAACTCAAACAAGTGGTACTTGTGGATCTGAAAGTACTTCACATGGCTACACAAACTTTCATCTCATCCTAATGCCTTTGATAAACTAAGACCTATCATTTAATTAATTAGAGAAATGAAAGCCCCACTGTCAGAATTCTGCTGTTTAGCTCCTGAAAGCAAAGTCACATCATACCACATAGGAGAATGTCGCAAATGTAGAGTCTTCTGAAAAAAGCAATATGAAAATTTGGGGTATTGAAGCTTTTTACTAAAGGCAACACAATGAGATCTCAATGGTTCTAACATCAAAAACAGTTTCAGCTCCTTTGTCCCTAGATTTTTACCAAACCCACTCCTTCCATCCCCCCTGTCCCCAATGTCTATGTGTTTCTTCCCCTGATAATCACTTTCAATACAAGCTGGACCAATTCTCTGACTTTCTAGTCCAGCAATCAGAAGAGCAGGATTGCTATCAATCTTTAAGGTTTCCAAAGTCATTTCAGAGCTTAGTATAGGGCACACAGCAAGTACTTAATGAATGTTTATTGACTGAATAACTGACGGGTTTTTCAACTTGAAATAATTTGATCTTCAAAATAAATTTGTAATGTAGGATTTATTCTTTTTAAATTAAATTTTATTTTATTTTGTTGAAAATCCATGTATTTGTCTTTGAAAAAGCAAAACCAAAACCTGTCACTAACTTGTAAAGTCAGGCAAAATAAATTCCCACACGGACCATGTCATATACACATATATGTTCATATAAACACATCTGGCCATGAGATCATGTCTCTGTTTTGAGGTGGGGAGAGTGTTCATCATTAGTTATCTTGAATTCTTGTTGGTCACCGTGTTCATCAGAGACTCAACATTTTCAAAGCCAGTTTTCTTTATAACACTGTTCTTACCATTTCATTATTCTTCTGATTCCACTTACTTCATACCGTATCAACTCACAGAAGTTTTCCTTTCTCTGAAAATTTCCTATTCTTATCTTCTTTCAGCATAATAGCATTCTATTACTTTTATGTCATAACTTGTTCAGTCATACAGAGCCAGATGGGTACCACCGCTCAGTTTCTAATTCTTGGTCACGACGAAAAGAGAAACCATAAATATTTGTTGTACACATAGATCCTTTCCCTCTTTATTTGATCTTTTTAGGGTACAGACATAGTAGTCTCATCTCTGGGTTAAAGGGTCTAAGAGTTTAATACATTGTTGGCCATAGTTCCAAATTGCTTTCAAAATAGCTGAAACAGTGTGTAGTTCCATCAGTCACACATTAATACACCTGTTTTCTCACATCTTCTCCAGCATTTGCCACTTTTCTTTTTTAATCAACTTCATCTGAACTTCAGAATTACTTGAATTCACATTTCTTTAATTATTAGTGAATTGGAGCATTTTTTCAAATAGCTAAGCTGTACCCTCATCTTTAAAGAGGATCAATGACATCATGGAGTGATGTCTTGATTTGCCAGTGAACTGGATTTAAGTGAAGCAGAACTACAAAAAGTCATCAGCCTCACTCCCTTCCTGAGTCAGTGAAGCCCCATGGTAAGACAAAAGTCAAGATGACTGACAATGGCTGGGATGCAATGGATGATGGATGTCTGACCAACCTCTAAGAGCTCCACAATCTGCCCTTTCCAATGGGGGAAATCTTCACATGCTTGGGGTGGACACCCCCATAACTCACTAACGGGTTTGTGGTTGGTTGGTTACCCTCAACCTGGTTTAGCCTATCTACCAGGACAGTTTAATGGTTTAATGCTGCTCATGCTACAACTTCTCAGAGTCACAGGGGAGAGTTGAGTGCCAGGTGGATCCCAAAGTTGGATGAGCAGTCCTGAAAAAAGCTCAGATAGTGCTCATAGCAGACACACTAATCCTCCTTGAATGAGGACTGCAGTTAGTGAGCATAGATAAGTTCAAATATCAGCTCTATCAGTCCTCGTGTGGGCTCTGCCAAGCCACTTAACTTTCCTTGGTGTCAGTTTTCTCATCTATAAAATGAAGGGGTTGGGCTAGATGCTTCCAAGATCTCTTCCAGCCCTAACTCTATGATCCTAAGAAAGGTCGAGCATTTTTCACTGATGAAACAGGAAGGCACCAGGCAGTCCTAGCAGCATAGAGCCCTGAAGGTTTTCTGGCTCCCATGAGTTATATAGAAGCTGTCCAATTAAAATGATAGTAACAGAGCTAACATTGAGGTATACCTCTTAAGTTTTACAAATCAATATTGATACCTTGGATTTCTTCATTTGAAAATTGTATACTTGTTCAAATTCTTTGATCGTTTGTCAAAGGGGGCATAGCTTATTATTTTTATAAGTGAGAATCATTTCCCTATGTAACCTGGAAATCAAGAAAGGCCACTCAAAGAAGCCTGCCACAGGGACCTCCCCCTCCCCCCATTTACCTGCTTTTCTTCTAATTTCATTTAGGCTGTCTTTGTTTCTGCTAAAGATTTTAATTTTATATAACAAAAACATCCATTCTACTTTCTATTATGGTAGATTCTATCATTTGAGGCTTAGAGGGGTTAGCTGAGGTAGGATGCATATTCAGATCTCCCGGACTCCAAGGCAAGCATTCATTCTATGCATTTCACTATTATGGCCTCTTGGAGAGTAAGTGAATTTATCAGAAATGCCGAAACAGTCATATCCAGATTGTATCCAGATTTGACAGGGCATTCAGTTTGAGATTAAAGTAGGGGAGGAAGTTTTCAAATGTTTATTCCAATAATGATAAAAATTCCTTGACAAAACACAAGCACAATCGAAAAACAACAAAAAAGAATCAAATTTACTTTATGTACATTTCAAGGATAGTGATGATAACGGTGCAATATCTTTTATTTTGAAATAGTTCACAGAATTTCATCCCTCCACGCACAGGATTATACGATCAGATTTAGGGTTAGAGGGAATATAGCCATCAGCGGTAGAGATTTATCTCTATATTATTTCCTTATTTATTAATATTAATCAATATTATTAGATTTCCTTAGAAAGTTCTATCAAAGGGTGCAGGTGGGGAGATGGTTCACCATCATCCTATTCTAAAGCCCAAACTCTTCTTGCCTTCAAACTTCTTATTATTGGGAGGGGCAATACCATCCTGCCAGTCCCCAGGCTCACACCTAAGTGTCATCATCAACTCTTTACTGTATCTCATCTCCCATATCCCTTCTGTTACCACGGCCTGTCACTTTTTACCAGTGCAACATTTCCAGAGGACACTATTCTCTCCTCTGACACTGAGACTTCTCTCATCAACTCATGCTTGGATTACTGCAGTAACTCGTTAGTGGACCTGTCTACTGCATAGCTCTCTCCCCACTCTAAGCCATCTTCCATTCAGCTGCCAAAATGGTTTTCTTGAAGTGAAGGTCTAACCATGTCACAATTTCCCCAACTCCATAAACTCCAGTGGCTTCATTTGTCCCTAAATACAAAATCTTCTGGTATTCAAACTCGTCATAAGCCTCGCTCTCTACCCACTGCATTCTGTTTACACCTTACTGCCTGCCACCTACCCTTTATTCTAGTAATAGGTGCCTTTGCTGTCCCTGAATTTTCTCTAGCCATCCTCTACTCCTGAAATATTCTCCCCCCTCATCTCTGCATGTTGACTTCTTTGACTTTCTTCAATTCCCAAACAAAACTTCATCATCCACAGGAAGCCTTTCCTAACTCCTCTTAATTATATTAATTTCTAGCACCTTCCCCTTTTAAATTGTTTTTTATTATCCTGTATATAACATGTTTACATAAGCATGTTGGCATGTTGTTTCCTCCAGGAGATTGTGAATTCCTTGTGGGTGGCGACTGCCTTTACCTCCTTTCGTATCTCCAGTGTTTAGTTCAGTACTCCACACATTGTAGCTGCTTAACATATGCTTACTGAGTGACTCTAGTCAAAGAGGTCACTGAAGTTTTGATATAAGTATATAATTCATCAGAAAAAGAATTTGGTGCTATCTGAAGTCACAGGTGAGATGGAACACATTTATTGAAAGGAACATGCCAAACAGGTCATACACAGAAAGCAAGCTTTTCTCTCTGCCTCTCTGATTTGCATTTCCTCAGTCTGTCATGGTAACATTTCCCTTTTGTATATTTCTTCCTTTGGCATACTCTTTTATACTCCTCTGCGGGTATTTCAGATATACATAGACTTTTGTCCATGTCCATATTATATCCCCTCACTAAAATGTAAACTCCTTGAGGGTAGGTGTAATTTCTTTTCTTTCTCTCTCTCTCTCTCTTTTTTTGTCACCATATTCCCCAAACACTGGTACAGAGTAGGTGCTTACTTAATAAATACTAGTTGAATTGAATTCATTTGGAAAAGAGGAAACAGAAGTATTTACAAGGTTAAAAGTCCTTTCTTTTCCACTGTGGGTCTTACAGACTGATGAAACATCTGAGAGCCTGAACAGATCCAGAGCTCAGCTTTTCTGACCTGGATAAAATGTTTCAGAAAAAAAGCACCTGGCAAAAAGACTTATTCATTTTAAAGGCTGAAATTGACCAGAAATGCATCTATGGTCAAAACAATTTGATAGTCAGAATGCATAAAAGAAAGCTCATGACTGCCTAAGATCTTCAGATCCACCCTAAGGCCCCAAAGAAGAGGTCTGTCCTAGGCACTGCAAGCCCAAATAGATTCAGCTTCATGAGGTTTGGCAATTGCAGTGAAATTTTTAGAAATGTCAGATCTTATCTTATGTCTCCTGCATGCAAAATCTTCAGTGGTCAGCTACTGTTTTTAAGTTAAAATACAATATTCAATAAAACACAATATTTTTTTTTAAAAATACAATTTTCTAGAAGGGAATGAGATTAGGTTACTTTTTTTTTTTACCACCACGGCAAGAGGAAGAATTATTAAGCAAACAAGGACAAAGAGGTTATAAATGGTAAGAGAGATCATTTTGACTGCATAAAATTAAATGGCTTTTACATGCATATCATCAATGTAGGAGAAATTAGAAGAGAAATAAGACAGCTAAAAAACCACTTGCATACAGGAACAGCTAGATGGGGCAGTGGATAGAGTGCTGTCAGAAGTCAGGAAGCCTGAGTTCAAATCCTGCCTCAGACACTTACTAGCTATATGACCTTGGGCAAATAATATTACCTCAGTTTTCTCATCTATAAAATAGAGATAACACCGTCCAGGGTTGCTGTGAGTATATCAGATGAGACAGCAATTGTAAACTGCTTGGCACAGGGTGCTAGCGCACAGAGAGCTCTAGGGAAATGTTAGCTGTTATTATTTTTATTCTTTCATAATACTGTATGATAAAAGCTTGATAAGTAAAACACTGGGATTTGACAAAAATTCATCACACCAAGGCTCATCTCCTAATATTAAATTGCCAAAGGATGTAAATAAATATTTTTAAAAACAACTAAACTTCAGGGTACACATGATTCCCCTGCTTCCCCACATATATACACTGTTCTAAATCGTTACTTAGTAAGAAAAAGACAACTTAAAACAACTTTGATGCTTCAAATTGACAAAGATGAAAAGAGCCGAACGTTGAAAAGGCTGTGGGAAGGCAGGAACACAGATACATTGTTGGTGGAGCTGTGAAATGATCCAGATACTATGAATTTAAATTAGGAATTATGTATAAAGAATGACATTGATAGAGTAATATCATTGCTTGGAAATATATCACAAATAAGTCTAAGTTGGGAACTATAACTGCCCAAAAATATAATACATTTATTGTGGAGTCTTTCTATGGAAAAAGGAAAAGAAAAGTGAACTCATTGTTTGAGGAATGGCTGAAAAAAATTTATATGCACCTAATGAATTATTTTAATATAGAATTTAACATATTTAACCTCTATATATATCATATATTGGTATCAGTTAGACAGATGAACCTATATGTATATAAATCACCCAGATACATACATATGTAATTTTACTAAGCAATTAAAAAATGAGAGATATGAGTCAGGTATTGTGCCTACTGTGTGCCAGGTACTGTGGCTAAAGACAGTCCATGACATCATTACAATTCCATAGGGGAGAGAGAAAGCAAATTAATCTGTACAAATAAGTTATATACAGGATAAATAGGAAATAATTAAGGGAAGGAAGACACTAGAATTAAGAGGGGCGGGGGCAGGCTTCTTATAAGAGATGGGATTTAAGTTGGGACTTTAAAAAAATCAAGGAAGTTTGTAAATATAGATGAGGTATGAGAACATTCCACACCTAGGGGAGATCCAGAGAAAATACCCTGGGACAAGAGATGAAGTGTTCTGTCAGTGGAACAACCAGGAGACCAGTGTCACTAGTGAATGGTAAGGTATAAGAAGATCAGAAAGGTAGATGGGGGCAAGATAAGGTGAGGGCTCTGGACAATAAACAAGATTTTGTATTTGATCCTGGAGGAAAGAGGGAACCATGAGAGTTTAATCAGGATGATGTATGTGTGTGGGGAAGGGGAGGTTGTTGACTCCACATTTTAGGAAGATCACTTGGTGATACAAGGAATTCAGAGAAACATGAGGAGATGTACATGAGTTGATACAAAATGAAGAGGAAAATATACATGACTACCATAGTGTAAGTGACCAGATTAAAACAAGGAAGTTAAACTCTGAATAACTGGGGGAAAAAGAGAATGAAAATCCCAACAGATAATGAAAGAGCATCCTTCCCCACAGCAGAGAAGTAGGGAACCACAAGGAGAGAAAGTGATATACATGATTACACAATGTTTCTACAGCAGATTTATTTATTTTGCCTAATTGTTTTTTTTTTTTAACAAGGATTTAAACCGAAAGCATGGGTGGGATATGCCCAAGATACAACAACAAAGGACACAACGGCTAACATTTATATAGCACTTGAAGTCTGCAAAACTCTTTACAAGTATTATCTCCTTTGATTCTCATAGCAACCCAGTGAAATAAGTACTATTATCCCTATTTTATAAATGAGGCATCTGAGGCAGATTCAGGTTAAGTGACTTGCCCAGGGTCACACAGCTAGGAACTATCTGAGCCACATTTTCTTGAACATAAGGGGTCCTGAATTCCAAAGGTAACACTATGTAGGGCACCATCAAAGACATCAAAGAAACATTAATTTATACACACACCCACATACAGACACGCACACATACAGTCACAATGCTCTCACACTGAAACTTAAAATCCTTCCACAATCCTGTTTTCGCTTCCATTTCTAATAATTTCACATTCAATCAATCATAAAACATTTATTAAACACCTACTATGCCCCAAGTACTGTGTTAAGTTCCAGGGATATAAAAAGAAGCAAGAGGTAGCCCCTGCCCTCAAGGAGCTTACAAGCTAATGGAAGAGACAACAAGCAAACCAATGTACAGAAAGCAAGCTGTATACCAAATAAAGATAAAATAATTTTAAAAGAAAGGCAGTAGAATTAAAAAAAGGTTTGAGAAAGACTTTCCATAAAAGATGGGATTTTAATCCAGGGAAGTCAGTGGATGGAGATGAGGAAGGAAACATTCCAGGCATGGGGGACAGCCAGATAACATGTCCAGAGAAAAGTGATGGAGGATCTTGTTCATGGAACAATAAGGAGGCCCATGATCAAAGATTATGTGGTAAAGAATAATGTAGAAGTTGACTGGAAAAGTAGGAGGGGGCTGGTTAGGTAAGACTTTGAAGGACTTTATATTTGATCTTGGAGAATAAGGGGAGCCACTGGAGTCTACTGGGCAGGGGAGTGTCATGGTCAGACCTACACATTCAGACTTGTCTTCATTCTCTTCAGTAGAGGCAAGCTTTGGCTAACTGCTCCTCACATATGATGCCATAGTAGCACCTACATCCAAGTCTCTGCAAGGCTAGTTCCCCACATCTCCATCACTTAGAATTCCTATCTTCCTTGAAAATATAGAACAGGCTCTTCACCTACTACATGAAGCCTTTCCCTGATCCCCCAAATGATGATTGGACTTTCTTTCTTGCGATTTCTTTGCATAGCTTCATACATTGACTGCATGGACTTTCCAGTGTATACATTGTGTAGATACCTTCAGTTTACTTCCCCTGGGGAAATGGAGGCTCTGTAAAGGGAGAGATTCCTCCATTTTTGTCTTTTTCTTTCCATGATCTAGTACACTGTAGTAGATGCCACATAGTTGACACTTAATTTTTTCTTTTGAATTGAATTGTGCTTTTCCAAGAGTTTTAACTGATTCTCAGTTGAACCATGACTGTGATAGTGTTGCTTTTAAGTTTTCTTTATTGGTGACTCAAATTCAGTTGAGGCTTGGAGCAAGGCCAAGAGGCAACACTAGGCCAATTTTGTCTTAGACTGACTCCAGAATTTTTTTCCAAAATATAATCAATTTCCACACCATCTGACACAAGAAGGAAAAGTGACCTGTTCAAGTCACTAGTGATGGTATTGGATATTATCGCTTGTCTTTCATGTTCTGAAAGAGTACAATTTTCTCATGTTACTGGACATATTTTGCTCAAAATGATTTTGTTCCATATGATTCTCTGGCCACAGCAAATTTCCATGGGAATCTTCTAAGTTCATAGGGTTTGAAGGGTCCTTAGAGGGCAATGAATTCAATTCTCTCATTTTACAGACGAGGAAACTGAGAACCCCCAGAGGTGAAGTAACTTGCCAGATTCATGCAGCTGAGATATATCTGAAGCAGGGCTGGAACACAGGACTTCCTAATGCCAAGTCCAAAGCAAGAAAATGGAAAAGCCAAGATTTCCACTTGGATCTCTGACTCTAATTCCAATTTTCTTTCTATGGTACTACCTTGTACCATTTGTATCAGGTACTTTATCAATTAAGGGAATAGCCACATTTAAAAATAATCAAAATAAATCACAGATTTTGGCACTACTGAAGTATTCAACATTGTCCCACATTTTGTTAACTCTGAATAAAAGCCCTAGAAGTGGGAGGGTTATGTCAAAGGCTTAAACGCTCTTTTTTTTATTAGCAAAAAAAAGTTCAGTTTCCAAGTAGTTTTCAAATACATGAAAATAGTTCTGAATCTGAGCTGCCATAAGTCTTTATCTTCCAACATACACCTAAAATATGAAAGGAAATTTGACATTTTTCTTGAAGTAGAAGCAATGTCAAAATAAGAAGACTGATACAAGAACGCTCTTTAGGATCTAACCACCTCCTCTACAGAGCTCTGGTTGTTGAAAGTACAGTTTTCAGAATTTAGATAGCAAATCCTTATCTCACTTCCCTCCCATCTCCTCAGTCCTTCACCATCTGAAAAATAACAACTGACATTTAGCCCAGCAGGTGGCTTTCAGAAAAACCTGGAAAGATTTGCATGAACTGTTGCAAAGTGAAGTCAGCAGAACCAAGAGAACACTGTACACAGTAACAACAATACTGTACAACAAACAACTGTGAATGACACTCCTCTTAAGAAGATAAGCTCTTTTTAGCAATATAATGACCCTAAGGATTCATGATGAAAAAGTGCTATCTACATCCAAGGAAAGAAGTGATGGAATCTGAATGCAGATTGAAACATACTATTTTCACTTCATTTTTTTCTCTTTTGGTCTGTTTCTTCTTTAACAACATCACTAATATGCAAGTACATTTTATGAGATTAACCTATATAGGCCGTAACAAACTACTTATTTGCCATCTCAGGGAAGTTTGAGGTGAGGGAGGGAGAAAATTTGGAACTCAAAATTCGAAAAAGAAGAATGTCAAAATTTGTCTTTATATGTATTTGGAAAAAAATGAAATACTATTTAAAATAATAACTGACATTTATATAACATTTTGAGTTTGAAAGCACTATATAGACATCTCTCATTTAATCTTTACAACTTTTTTACAACAATAACTTTCAGGTAAAAACATTTTATCGTTTCCATTATACAAACAAAGTTCTAAGAGAACTGGATATAGTCAGACAGGTAGGATGTATCTAAAGCAGTATTTGAACCTATAACTTCCTGATGCCGTGTCAGCAACCCAGCTACTACAACAAACTGCGTTCTTTATTTTAGGCTATAAGAAAATGAGGGAGCCAGCTCAGAGGCGCACCCAAGACAACTCCAGACCTATCTCTTTACTGACCCAGCTAGTATTTTATATTAGAGTTACTCCACTCGTTATTCTAGGTGTACCTACAAATACATCAGATCAACAAAAAAGTTAAAGGCATAAAAAACAAGTCAGAGAGAAGTTAAATGACTTGCCCTGAGTCACACATCAATTAAGTGCCGGGGCCAAAATTTCAAACTCAGGATTTCTTGACTCCAATCCAGCATTACATACACTGAGCCACCTACTTGATGTAATCCATTCTTTGAAGAGACTATGTCAAAATATTCCAAATCATTCTCCAGCCTAGTTTGCAGTAAGTCCAAATCTTGGAGGTTTTTTTTCTCTCCAATCTTCCTAGTAGTCACAGATAGATAAGAGCATCTCAGGTTATGGCTCAGTAGAAGAAAAGTTACAGGAAAAGCATTAGCAAACTATGGAAGAAACAAGAACCCAAGTAACCCTCCACATATATTTTTCAGTCCGTGTATGAGACAAAAAAGAGAAAAGTAAACTTGACCTTCTCTGTCAGTACAAAGTCCAACCTAAAGATGTAATTCCTCTAGCTCTAGAGTCTCTCACCTAGGCTCTGTGAATGTGTTTTTTGTGTTTCTTTGTTTTTGAGCACTTTAGTAAGTATATTTCAACATTTCCTTTGTATTTCAGTTAAAAATTTAAATTATATATATATATATATATATAATATATACACATACATTTTAAAAAGTGTCCCATAGAATTCACCAGACTATCTATCTACAACTATATTAAAGTTCATGACCCAAAGCTTAAAACCTCTTATGATAAGGCCCTTTAGATACAAAAACATGCAACAGACCTGAGTCTGTTGCTCATATTGTTACACCAAATGTCACAGTACTTCATAATCTCCTAGAAGAGATCAGCAACCAAAGTGTTTTGCCCAATCATTCACACAAGAAAAAGCAAGTGAATGAAAGATATCTTTTATTCTGACAATGCCACGGATAACTATGTAACTTGGATAGGCAATAAAAATCAGAAATGAGTTGTGTCCAAAATCAAGCAGTGATAGGGAAGTGGACAGAATTACGTATGGGTAGATGCTTTTCCACGAGCCCCTGAGAATTTCTCCATGAAATGAAAGTGGATCTTAATAACAAAATTCTGTGTTTTTGCATAGCTGAGAGTCATGGAATATTAAATCTAGAAGAATTCAAACTGTTTCACTCAGAAGGCAATGAAGAGGCTAGAGGTGGGTATATATATATATATATGCATTCTGCAACACATAGCTTTTGACAATATGAAGAAATGGAGAAAAGGATGTTGTAAAAAAATATGATGGTCAAGTGGTGAGATCCAGAAATAACCTATGGAGGACCCAATTTCACATGCAAAGAAAAAAAACTCAGTACATTCACTAGGTAGTGAACTTTTGGGAAGATACAGGCAAGGGTGCTCTGTATTATATTTTTAATGGGGAGGAAAAGTAACAAAGTTATTGCTGTAACAAAGTAACAACCCTTTCCTGTTTCCAGAGAGTCACAGTCACAGACAACACAAAAACGATCATATACAGGAAAGATAGAGATAGATAGAGATGATTAAAAATATAGATAGATAGATAGACAGACAGACAGGCTGAGTTGTAGATAATCAACAGGGAAGGCATTTGAATTCAGATGGAAAAGAATCAAAGGTTGAAAACAAGATCTCCCTCTTATTATAAGAATTCAGATATCTGTTATGAACCAGGCTTGGGAGTTGGGAAGTGAAATTTACTAAGCCTCTGAGGAGTTACAAGACAGAATAACTCATCATGGGTCTGGCTGCAGCAATACATGTGACTAAGGAATGGAAAACCTCCGTTCAAGGAAAACTGTCCACTCCCACCAGGGAGAAAGACTTCAGGAACATATAGCAGGAACACTGAGAGCAAAGGATGACCTGTCCAACAGCTGGATAAATCTGCTTAAGCATGGCCATCAGACAAGGAACAAAACTGGAGCCAAAAGTACCTTTCCATTCATGCTGGGAGGTCAGATTCTACCTCCCAACCCACCCTGCACTGTGAGGGCATCTGTTGTCTAGGTTACTAACTTTACCACCTACCCTAATCATGCCTGATACAATGTCTTTCATATAGAAGACAGTCAAATAGTTGCTAGGTGAAGGAGTTGATCTTTCTTAGCTGTCTGTCCACTCCAATTCTAATTATACTGTTGTTTACTGAACCTCTCCCATTCTAGAGCATGATGCTAGATGATTGGTAGATATTTAATAAATATCTGTTGAATGAATGGATTCCAAGCCACAATTAAAGATTATAATGATAAAATATGGAACTCCTCTATTCCAAATTCTCAAGAAACATTTGCTAATTATAATGTCTATAAGGCTTTAAGACTGACAAGATATCTTTAGGATTACTTTCTGAAATTCAAATATAAGATCAACCAAATATAAATATTTTGAGGAGTTATCATCTTCAAAAGCTGTTAAAATGCATTCAGTGGTAAGAAATATAAGAGCAGAGTTTGTGATTTCACAACTGACCTTGGAATTAGAAAGCTAAGAAGTGTTTGCCGAGGACACTTATTCTGTCTCACCCTCTGTTTCCAGCCAGGATAGCACCTAATCGAGACATCTGAATATTTAGACTATTCATTCCTTTCTTTCCTCAGTCTTACTAAATTCTTTGTTTTCTAAAATCAAAAGAAGTCTTTTGAAATGGGTCAGGGCACAAAGGGACAGATTGTTGTTATTTCAGTTGTGTCTGACTCTGTGACCCCATTTGGGGTTTTCTTGGCAAAGATACCAGAGAGGTTTACCATTCCCTCTTCAGCTCATTTTAAAGATGAGGAAACTGAGGCAACTGAGAGTTAAGTGACTTGCCCAAGTTTATACAGTGAGTAAATATCTAAGGCCAGATTTAAACACAGGTCTTCCTGACTGAGGCCCAGCACCCACTGACCCATGATCCAGGTACCTATTGTTGAGTGATTTCAATTCCAATTCTATATTTTCCTTGGTCCACTTAAATAGAAAAAAAAAATTCTCGATTAGTGACAATTACTATATAGTATTTACTAGTGGATGAAGAAGGCTATTGACTCTATAGGTGACAGATGGTGGAAACATTAATCTTCCCTCCTAGAAGCAAAAGACTTGGGACTGAAATGATCGCCATCTTAAGACAGACAGAACTTTGTTTTTTGCATTTGTTAATATTTTAATTTTTCAAATGCTTAATCACAGACCGAATGTTCAGGCTGGAAAGAACCTCAGAAATCAGTGAATCTAAGCCTCTCAGTTTACAAATGGGGAAACTGAGGATATAAGACATCAAAGTGTGATTTGTTCAAGGTTCTTCAGGTAGTGAGTGGCATAAGGGATCCTAGAACTTCCTGTCTAGGTTACTTTCTATTACATCAAACTTTTCCATCCCACCCCCCTCTATTATTTTTTTCCCCTGGGAAGATTAGTGACTAAATACAAATTCAAATTAAGCTGGCAACAGATTTCTTATTCTTCTCTCCCAAAACTATCAATCAAAGCCATCCAAACAGATCACAAATGTAGCTTGCAGACATAGTGGGAAAAGTATCAATTTATTGTGTCTGCAGAAGATACTGAAAGAATTTTAAAAGTTTTTTTTAACTGCAATTAACATCTTAAGTGCTTTTTATCCTTTCAAAATTTATCCTCACAAAAATATTAAAATATTTTTAGAGCTGCAAAATTTAGTCTTTAAATGAGCTATACCTATAGGCAGTAATTGTCATGAATAATCTTAGTCAAAATCACACTGAATAAGTGGGCTAACTTTGTTGAGTTATCATATGAAAATAGTGAAATTATCTCAAATCATGATGGAACATTAAAGTAAAATGCCAAGTAAATATCTCATGCCTGATCAGTTCAAGCCGATACCTATTCCTTGTGTTGTTTTTTTTTTCCTTTCCTCTAACTTTTCCAGTGGTAAGTCTTTTAACAAACATATCCTTTTGACTTAATTACTTCCTGAGGAATTGGATACAAACAAAATTGGATAGCCTAGTGGAAGGTTCAGCCACATGCATATCTCTGACTGAGGACTGGAAAGCCTGTATTCAGGGAAAACTGTCCATCTCTATAGAGAAGAGAAACTCCTCCCTCCCTCCAATCCCTCCTGATCTCAGCAGTTTTAATTCTTTCCAATGTCTAATTACTTCAGATTTATCTCCTCTTAAAGGACTCATCCTTTCACAGGTGAGTTCATGCCAAACTTTTCCCCTTAACCTGAATGTCACTTGATACTGATGATCATTGTATCATCACAACATGTTTCCTCAGCAAGTTGACTTAAGGATTTAATCTTTTTAACTAGATTAGATCTCCAGTCTACCTACACTCTCACTGGAATTATTCCTATGTAGAGACCAGTCTCATGGAGCTTACTGCTGAGTCAGAACAAGAGATTAGCCACAAGCCGGCCTACTGGCATCTCAGAGATTTATTTGGGCTTCCTTCTTTTGGCAACATCATTTACTTTCCCTTCCTTTCCTTCTGAAATGAAGTTGTTTATCCACCCTTCTCAGAATACTAAAAATAGGAAAACCTAGTGTGCATTTTGAGTTTCTGCATTTACCCTCATTCTATCATCTAAGGAGAGAGAAGTGCAAAAACCTACACTCTAGGTCTGCCCTCTGATTCAGTACAGTTACACTAACTTGAAATCACCCACTGACAAGCTTTTTTTCTAATGACTCTTGGTTGGATAAATATTAGGGAAAAGATTCTGAATGAAATCCAAAAATGTTACACCAGGAAAGGACCCTAAGAGAAGTAAGGAAAGTATTTATTAAACACAAGTGATGTGCCAGGGACTGTGCTAAGCTCTTTAAAAATACGATCTCATGTGATCCTCACAACAATTCTCAGAGGTAAGTACTAATATTATTTCCATTTTGCAGTTGAGGAAATCGAGGCAAACAGATTAAATGACTTGCTCAGGATCACATGGCTAGAAAATGTCTGAAGCTAGATTTGAACTCAGGTTTTCTGGATTCCAGGTCCAGGGCTCTAGCTACTGAGTCACCTAGTGGCCTAGGATCACAGAATTAGGGCTGAAAGAGACCTGAGATGCTATCTATTCCAATGTCTGTATAAAAAAAATGAGAAAATGGAGATGAAAAAATGGCAGCAGGGAGGGAAAGTGATTTCTTTAAAGTTATACAGGCAATGCATGGGAGAGCAAGGGTTCAAATTCAGATTCCTCTGAATCCAAAAGCAATGGACTGCTAGTGAACCCCACTGCTCCCCAAATTCTGGCCTAATGACTCATGTGTGGATGAAAAGATCTGGTTTCAAATCTCACCTTTGCCACTTTTACTAACTGTGTGACCTTGAGCAAGTCACTTCAGTTTTCTAGGTTTCAATTTCCTCACCTGGAAAATAAGGGGGTTAAGTTAGATGACTTCCAAAGTTCATCATACCTTTGCATTTATTCCTTCTCTATGATCCTCTTAGTTGTAGAGAGCATCATTCTACACTCTCATTTTGAGGATGAACTAATCAGACTAGAGTGATTAAGAATCTAATGAGTATCATTAGATAATGAATGGCACAGTGAGTACTAGAACCCAGGGCTCTCTGACTACCAATGACTTCTCCTAAATGGCACCACTCATCAATGAGAGTCCTATTCAAATGGGTATGGCATTATGCGGGACATAATCAGACATCGGGAAATGAAAGATGAATCAACTCAACTTCGCAACGGATTTATAATTTTATTTTAAAGAATAACACCCTAAAAAACCCTGTTCATGGCAGGCTGAAGTTCACAAAAAGAATATCAATGAAACCAAAATGTTGGTTCACCAGAAGCGATTCATGGTTTACTCAGACCTCCACTAGTTCACTTACCAGTAACTATGTTTCAATGCCCTCCACACTCTCCCTTTTTGCTCTGCTCTGTCTCTGTGGTTTCCTATCAGAGTGTGCCTTTAACATCATTTTGAAATTTAAGAAATTCCAGAAAGCTTATTCTATTCACTCAGCCTTGGGAATTTCTTCAAGTCAGTTTCATCCACTAAAAAAAAATAATAAAAAAAAGAATTTCCCCTTAGGTCTTATGACAAACATATGATTAAGACTTCTTGGTTCAATGGGTTTTCACTTAACACTCTTTTCTCATTATACTCCTTTTAACAAAGCAGATACTAACTTCTTTCTCCTCCGTCACTCCCTTTCTCATTTAACTTTTGGCTTTCATTTCTTTTCATCTCCTGTGCTAGAAGGGATGCTTTTTCGAAATGCACTGTACAGCATGGGCCACTGAGGTCCCTTCCAACTTGGAGCTTCTCTGGCTGTAAAACCATTGACTCTTTTCTCATCCACCTTTGTCAGACCTAAGAGATAAAAATCTCTATAAACAATTGTTTTATTACAATCTCATAAATCAAGAGAATAACAAGGCAAATTCTTCTTATACCATGACATTCCAAGAAGGACCATTTTCAAGAAATTTTGAATTAAAATAACAAAATTTACTTTGAGTGGGATTAATCTTAAATGGACAAAACGTAATGGTACCTTGTTCTTCTGTCATCAGGATTTTGATTTCTACTATTTTTTTTAACCTTGGGCAACTTACTTAAACTTGTTAGGATTTGTTTTATCTATTTTCAGTATGCTGTTGTGAAGATTAGACTATTGTACTAGAATATATTTTGTTTAATATTTTAAAATATTACAATTACTACTATTATTAAAACTTTACATGTGCATGGTACCTTATAGCATGTAGTCAAATGTATGTAAACATATAAACATAAATACACCTATAAAGTATATAATATTATATAATGTTATTGTCCAGCTTAAAATCCTTCAATGTTTCTCTACTCTCTCTTGGATAAAACACAAAAAAACTTGGCCTGGCATTTAAAGTCCACGATCATCTGCTCCTAGCTTCTTTTTCCAAACTTATGCCACAGAACCCTCTTTTTTACTAAGTACACTCTATTCAGACTGGCCTGGGATTATTCTCAAACTTAACATGCCATCACCATCCACATCCAACTATATATGCTAACCTCCAAATCTGGAATGACTTTCAGAATCTTTGTCTTACTGAAAAAATCAGCCTTGGCATCATACAGCTTCCATGAAGTTTTCTTTAACCATTATCTCATGACCTGACCCCACAATTCCTTGTATCTCTCCCCACTCCTGCTGCTAAAGCTCTCTCATTCCTCAAACTGCCTTTTATTTTTATTCATCTGCATTTATGTTTTATACCCTAGCTGGAAGGTTCTCAATATTTTGGGGTTTTTTCTCAACTCCTTTACACACTTCAAAAAAACCCAGAAGACTCCCTCCAATCCCCAAAGAAATTTTGTTTATGTTAGTCATATCCATCAGTATTTACTACATTAGAAGTGAAAACATCTTAGTGCTGTTATGAAAATAGTTTTGACTTCACAGACCTGTTGAAAGGATTTCAGGGACACCTCCCCAAGGGCTCCCCATACACTACATTTTGAGAAGCCCTCTCCCGGAAGAATGTGAAGTCCATGAGGATGGGAACTGTTTTTATTTGTGTAGACAAAGTAGCTAGTATAGTGCTTACTGTGAACACAGCAGATAATAAATGTTTGTTGAATTGATGCAGTAAAAATATGTATGCTAACAATATACAAGCATTCATTTTCAAAATTAATAAATCTGGAATTAATAACAGTACTTTTAAATTAAATATTCTAATTACACTTGGATGTGTGGATTTTACCTAAGCTAGTCTTTTTTTCTCTACCAAGTGGCTCCAATTTCTCTTATATCTTTAGCTGGTTCATAGAGTTGTTTATGTGTTCTCTCCCACATTTGACTGTGAGCTCCTGGAGACTAGAGGATGAATTTTGCCTTTCTTTTTATCCTTCAGTGGTTAGCATGGTGTATGGCACACAGTAAGCACTTAGTAAATGTTTACTGACTGACTGAATGTGTGCTATCATTTTGATTCTTATACTACCACCAAGAGAATTATCCACTCACTACATGGTACTTTTCCTTGCATACAACTAGATTTGAGCTTCACTTGCATTTTTCTATCTCATTTCATCATTTTGATTTTTGTCTCTCCAGAATTTCTAATCTCTGGCCAAATCCCACTTCTACCTAACTCTGAAGACTGCCATCTTTCAGCTACAGTATACTGAAAACGGCAAGCATTCCTAATGTTTTAGTCTCTTGTTCAGTTACCTAACACAATGGTGCAAGAAGCACCACACTTTCTATGAGACCAATTCCAATGCCTTACTCTTTCCAGTTTTGTTGTCCTATACTTGAAATCTTTCTCTACTACTCACTCTTGGAATCTTATTACTTTAGCCATCAGACAATGGAAAATTTGATTTCATTGCTAAAGCTTAAAACTAACTTCCATTTCTTTGTACTAACCAATACTCTCAGAATACCACTCCAGGAACATCACTAATTGGAAGTTAATTAAGGAAATTTCTTCAAGACATGTCCAGGGAGAAACAGAAGCATTATTTATTCTTTAACAATTCAACATACAAAATTACACTATCACGAAATTTATAAAACAGAGAAATGATATAACCCTCAGTGACAGCTTATCCACACTCCTCAGCTCAAAGGTCCCAGGAATCTTTATCCCTTGATCCTTCCTTGCCTACAACTTTAGAGGATGAGGCAACCTTCTTTCTTGCTAAGGCTGACTCCTTTCTCTGTGCCCTTGATCTCATATCTTGCCATCTCCACGACCACGTTCCAACAACAATTTCCTCCCTCTCCAGTCCCGCCTATTTCTCTGTCTGGCACATACCACATATATGTTTCATTAATGCTTACTGAGTAACTGATTCATTGATTTTTCAGTCTCTCATTCTTCACTGGGATCTTCCCCTCTACCTACATACAATCTCAGATCTCCCTTCACATTGAGAAATACAACTAGAAAACAATAAGATACCTATGTATGCCCTTATGGAATAAAATTTAAAGCAAGAGAACCACAGCTAAAGCAAAGTTCTTGTGCCACAAAAGAAGCTCTATGTATTACAAACATATTTATTCTTCTTTAGCTTGAATTCCAGGGAGCAAAAACATAGTCATCTTTACAGAAATATTCTATTACTATTTCATATAGAATAGAGAAGGCTAAGAACTGCTAAGAATTCCAGGCACATCCTGGAAGGGGGTTACAATCCACCTCATCAGTATCCCCAGAATCAGCATCAGATCTCAAGGACTCCAGGGCTAAGAGTCACCCAACTGGTGTAATGGGATGGAATCCCCAACTGGTGCAATGGGATGGAATGGGATGGAATCCCCAACTGATATAATGGGATGGAATGGGATGGAATGGAATACCCAGCCACATGAAGGGAGGCAATGCAGGTAGCTCCACTCACTTCACAAAGACTCTATTGGCAAACCTTGCTCCTGTGTCTTTCTATTGTTCCTAACTATGTTTACCAAAATAAGAAACACTCTATTAATGAACAGAATGAAAGAAACAATGCTGGTTTTGTTTGGAGATCTCTTATGCAACAGATTACTGTTAATGTAAACATGCCTAAGACATGCCAGGGCTATTTTGACCATTTCCCGGATCTGACAAATAAGGGCACAAATTCCTTGTCAATGTATTTCACAAAATGACAAATAAATGTCACCCCAAATTTCCTGTGGAGAGATTTGCCAGCAACTATTGACATCATACTTTATGTATTCCTCTTGAGACTCCTGTGGTTTAGAAATTTGTCAAAACAGGATACTATTTAAATTAAAATTTTACTGATTCAAATTAAGAAAAACCCTGCACTGCTCTTTTTGTAACCAAATTTGTGGGTGGGGGAACTCTGACATTTATTTTTTGGATACCTAATATGGGTATGAGAAGGCACTATATTTAGCAATCTAGTTTTTAGGGCGCAAGTATCTAAGCAAGATGACTATCACTTTCTATGAATGAGTGTACATGGGAAAGCATACCCTTGTAATATTAGACTCAAGCCAATTTTAAGTTAAACAAACAAAAACACCTGCTTATACATGTTAATCAATTTAATCTAGTAGAGAGGGAAAAAAGAGAGGAAGTTCATAAGTGAAACATTCTTATATTATTTGCCTCCTACTTAAGTCAGATTTACCACACATTTCTTTTCAGAAGACTAGTCTAGGACTATTATTACAATGATATAAAAGTGGAAATTGGGGCAGCTTAATTGGCTACTAAGATTTTTGTTGAAGCCTCCATTAACTGCTGGAAGACAACTGAACTGTATTGAAGTCATCTCCCCAATCTCACTTCAGATTCTTGATCTACAGATGGGATGTCAGAAATCAAGTTGAAGTTCTTCATTTTACAGATGAAGAAACTGAGCTCCATAAAAGTCAGATGATTAGCTCAAGATCATAAGTAATAAGGAGCTGAGCCTGAACTTGTACTCAGGGCTCCGGACTCTAAGTTCAGGACTACCTCCGTGACATTGACCTGCTTCTTCAGGGAAGGGACAGTTTTATTTTTGTCTCAGTATCTCCACTATATACTATCATCTTAAGCACTTTTGTTGAATTCTCAGGATAAGAGTTGTTATTCCATTAATGTGAATATCAGGGAGGTCAATGAGGAATTTCTAGATTGATCCGTTGATTTCTGCCAGACTAAGTTTTCCCCCTGGGAACTATCCTGACCCAGTGGCTGGAGATGCAGCCTAAGCAAGAGGAAGGAAGACTTGGCCTCCAACTCTAACTGTTGGGTTAGGCAAGCTTTGTAGCTTTGGGCAAGGCACTAAACCTCACATTGCCCCTAGGAAACTGAGAATTTAACCCACCCAGTACTCACACATTGGCTTTGTTACAGGGAATTTTCCCATAGGCTTCAGTCTATTAGAATCACAAATCTGGATGAAAAAAAGTTCACTTTTTGCTCTGTTGTATTTGTTTCTCCGGTGAATCCAAAATTCTGGTGGTGATCTTGGTCTTTACCATAATTAAGATTTGAGTTTTCTGTCCATTCTTTTGTCAATTAAGCTCTGAGCTCCTTGAAATCAGGTTTGATTTTGCTTATCTTTGTATCCTGAGCAGTTAGTCCTGTACTGGGCAAACAACACGTGCTTAAAAAGATCTGACTCCAAGACTCTGTGTGATGTTGCTGCTGTCTCCATCTGGCCCCCAAAGTCCTTGTCTCTTCAAAAGTAACAACTCAAAAATCAGTACTTCAGTAGAAGTGGACTTTAAGCACCCTACCCCTACCCTTCCTTCTATCTACTTTCTGACATTAATGCCATCTTATTGTCCTGTCCTTAGCAAAACAAGGGTTTTGGCTGCTGGGCTCATGTTTGTGTAAGCCATATGTTAGAAGGCATTACTCTTTCCTGATATTATAAATGAAGTAAACAATGTGATAAATACAGAAGTGAGAGAAAGGACCTTCTGCAGGTGCTAGCAATCAAGCAGGGATGGGAAAAAATAGTACAGAGGCAATGAAGGTTAGCAGAGCTTAAATCACTCCCCCTCTTGCCCTAAGGGAAGTGGGGGAAAGCTTACTTTTGTTACACTGATTTCCAACCATTTTTAATACCATCCTCCATCCCCCAAATGACACTGTTGAGCAAGAAAAGTAAAAGATTACAATGGGAAGAGAAGCTTTTCCATTTATTTGTGGAAATGTAACTGTAAAGTCAACATACTTAACAAATATGTCACTTGCCCTGTAGAGATGAAATACTGGATTTTTGGAAGGGAGGAGGGGAGGTGGGGAGAGAGGGAGGGAGAGGGAGGGAGGGAGGGAGAGAGAGAGAGAGAGAGAGAGAGAGAGAGAGAGAGAGAGAGAGAGAGAGAGAGAGAGAAAGATCTTCCTTTCAGTAGCTAGAGCTAACTGAACCATCACAGATCAAGTCAGTTTCCCCACAGTAAAACAAATTAAGCCCACTTGTGGAAATAGATTTTGTTCTGTTTTATAACATCCCCCACATTTGACATGTCAAAGGCTCAAGGACAGGAAGTTGTCTCTCCTAAATGCAAATGTCCTGGGAATATATATCGAAATTGGGCCAGGTAAATTTCTTAAAATAAAATTGTTTACAGAAACTCACAAGGTTTACTTATTTAAGTGTGAGGGGGTGGCCAATCCACAAAGAAGGGCATTGAAATATAAAAGGGTAGGTCAATTAATGTATATATGAAATATGCACTGATCACACAAGCCAAGGCTGGAAACCCAAGAAAGTCACTTAAAGTCAGTTGACAAGATCCCTTTGGAAACCACAAGCCTAGCTATGGGCCATTTGGAATCTGAACATATTGAAATCCATCACATTCCAATCTTAAAATGAATTAGAAGTTGAGGCATCCCATCTGATTTCTACCTTTGTATGACTAGGAAACCATAAAAGCGCAGCATTATCAATTATAAAAAGCAGTCATGGCATAGCAGATACAGAGATGTCACTGGGGTCGGGGACACCTGGGTTTAACTTAGGCCTCTGAGGATTCCTGGCTTATGACTCTGGATCTCATTTGGTCTCTCAGAGTCACTAGATGGCTAAGAGGACAAACTTCAGAGCAGGTGCTATTCCTCGCTGGGGATGTCTGATTCTAAAAATCACAGGAAGGAAAATAATCACGAGCAATTGTTATTTATTTCATGGGACTTTCATAAGAAAAACGTAAATAATAACAATTATTCTCCACTCAACTATTGTACAAGAAAGCATAGCATTAGATGTAGTGAGTCCCTACTGCTAGAGAGGATAACTTGGTTCTTTGGTTGAGTCCTGGAGCTGAGAGGCAGTAGAACCTGATTCGGAGACCGCACTAGGTCTAGCATCAGCATGAGGCCCAAAGAGTGGAGGTTCCCTAGTCTGCCGTACGGAGGGTTATGCTGGCCCAGGGAAAAACAGAGGACCAAAATTCCACAATGATCACCCGGGGGAGATGAGAATCTGGGAGTGGGGCAGGGAAACCAGGGCATATTAACAGTAGCAAAGAAGACAATGAACCAAAACCAAACCAACAAAAGACAGAACAATGCACTTTGAAATGAAAGTTCTGTGTTCTAATTCAAGCTCTCCTGTTTGGTACATGTTTGTATACGTTTGACCTGAAATAAGTTATAATGAAATAAATCAGAGGGGAATCCAAAGTGATCAGAAACTTACTCCTGAAAAAGGAGCAAGGAAGAAAGTAAATAAATAATGGCAATTAAATAAATAAAATAAATAGATAGAAAGATAAATAAATAAAGCAAATAAAGGAATAAAACAAAAACAAGGTTTGAGGATTCCTCCTCCTCCTTTTCAGGAAAACCAACAGAAAAAGAGGGAGCCAGTTGGCTGCCATCAGGAGAGAGGAGGGACCCATTATGGGACAATGTGTTGATAGTCAGTGAAAACAAGGCAGGAATCCTAAAACGAAACAGAAAACCAGCCATGCTCTGGGGTTAGTTCAAACTTTTGGTGGGAACAGATTTTCATGGGAAATTATTTGCTTTTTTCCCCTCAGAAACATTCTCTTGAAAATTTTGTTTTGATTTTTATGTATGTTCTAAATAAAAACAATCTAAGTATCAAAGGACACAATTGTTTATTTTCAGTTTTCTTGGTTTTGCCCCGTTTATTTCTGAATGTGATCCCTTTTCATTTCTCCCTCCCACTTCACTCCTTCAAAGTCAATACATTTTTTTCTGGTCTCCAAGAAAAACTGAAGTCCTCAGAGAATTGGGCCAATGTGTTTCTCAAGAGGTGAAAAGAGATACAGCCCTTTGGGTTAAATGCAGGCAAGGAACTGAACTAGGAAGACACATTGTGGCAAGAGGTCTGACTTCAGAAAAGTACAGAGATACATCTGCATTAGCCACCACATGCCAGGAAACAAAGGGCGTTTATGCAAAAGGAAACTTTTAAAAAAAATTAAACATTTTTATTTAAGGTTTTGAGTTCCAAATTCTGTCCCTCTCTCCCTTCCTGCCCTTCCCCTTCCTTGAGATGGTAAGCAATTAGATGCAGGTTATACATGTGCATATATGAATAATATTTCCATATTAGTGATTTTGTACAAGAACACTAGGATGAAAGAAAAGGAAAGTGAAAAAAACCATACTTCAGTCTATTTTCCAACAACAGCTGCTCTTTCCCTGGAGTTGGATAGTTTGCTTCATCATGGATTGTCTTGGATCATTGTATTGCTGAGAACAGCTAAGTCATTCGCAGTCCATCATCCAGTACTGCTGTCACTGTGTACAACGTTCTCCTGGTTCTGTTCACTTCACTATGCATCAGTTCATCTAGTTCTTTCCAGGTTTTTCTGAAATCATTCTGCTTATTATTTCTTAGAGCACAATAATATTCCACTACACTCATATATCATAGCTTGTTTAGCCATTTCCTAATTGATGGGTATCTGTTTGATGTCCAAGTTTTAGCCACTACAAAAAGAGCAGCTATAGATAATTTTGCACAAATAAGTTCTTTTCCCTGTTTATGGATGTCTTTGGGATAAAGACCTAATGTTATTGCTGGATCAAAGGACATGCACAGTTTTATAGCCATTTGGGCACAGCAAAACAAAACTTTTAATATTTCCATTTTAAAGATCAGTACAGATAACACTGTGTATATAGATCAGTGGATAGAGTGTTGGGCTTGAAGCCAGGAAGCCTGTGATTCCAGTTGTGCTTCAGAAACTTCCTGTGTGGCCCTGGATAAGTCATTTAATTCCTTTCAATCTAATGTCTCTGTAATATGGGAATAACAATAGATCCTGTCTTATTAGCTGCTGTGTGGATCAAATGAGGTAACATACATAAACTGCTTTGCATATTTCAAAGCAGTATAAAAATTCTATTGGAACTTGTTGTTGTTGTGTGGACAAAAAGCTGGAAGGGTCATCAGAGGCATTCTAAGAAAATTTCCTCATTTTACAGGTAAGGAAACTGGAGACTCAGGAGTGAAGGAACCTGGCCAAGGTAACACAGGTAGATCTAGGCTTAATCCTTGCATCCATACCACAGCGGTTGTAAATTTTTTAGTGCTCTCTTCTTTTTGTCATTTCTCTCCCTTTCCCTCCCTCCCTCCCTCTCCCTCACTCTCTGTCTGACTCCCTGTTTAGGTCTCTCTCTCCCTCTCTCTCTTTCTCCATCTGTCTGTCTGTCTCTCTCTCCCCCTTCCCCTCCCTTCCTCAAATCCAGTATTTCATCTCTCTCTGTCTCCTTCTGTCTCTCTCTCTCTATCTCTCTCTCTCTCCCTCTGTCCCTTTCTCTCTCTCTCTCTCTCTCCCTCTCATTCTGGCCATCTCACCCCTCCCCCACACACAATCTAAGACTCTATTTTTGTCCCATTCTTCTTTGCTCTTGAATATTTTGGACAGCTAGGATTTTGCTATCACGAATGGATACCAATAAAACTGGAGGCTGCTAGGTGGTCCTGGTTGAGAATCAGGGAGACCTGAATTCAAATCCTTCCTCAGACATCTGCTAGTCATATGGCTCTGGAAAAGTCACTTTAGATTTCTCAACTTCAGTTTCTTCCACTGAAACATGGGGACAACCATAGAACCTATCTCACAGGTCATTGGGAAGGTCAAGTAATAGAATAATATTGGTAAAAATCTTCACAAACTTTGTCGCTACACAAAAGCTCTGATTGTTGCCACTATTAGTGCTGTTACTATTATTAATGGGGGAGACACAACTGTACAATAGCACTTGTGAAAATGGCAGACAGCAAGTTGAGTAGGAATCATCAGTTGTGATGGAAAGGAATATGAATCGAAGCAGCCCCAGGGTACTGGAATGGGGGAGCTCCCTGTCCTACCATACTCTGCACTATGGCAGCCAGTTTGGGGCATTACATTTCAGAAAGGATGTTGATAATTTGGAATACATTCACAAGGACAGCCAGAAAAATGAGGGGATTAGAAAGTGTGGCATTTGAGATTCTTTGAAAGAATTGAGTGTTGAGCCTGTAGAAGGGAATTATCTGTAGGGGAAGATGATGGTTGTTTTCAAATACTTTCTTCTTCTACCTCCCTTGGCTCAAGAGGGCTAGGAACAATGGGTAGGAGCTGAGTTACAGATAAATGCATTTGGATCCAAATGGAAAGAAAAAAAGGACAATTGGAACTACATAAAAGTAGCCTAGGATACCCACCCTGGGAGTGAAGGAGTTTCTTATCACTGAAAGTCTTTGAGCCAAGGCTAGATGTCCACTTGTTAGAGAAACCTGAGAGAGAATTCATGGCTCAGGCCCAGGATAGACTTCAATGACCTCTGAGCTACCTTTCAGCTCTAAGAATTGATGATTCTAAGGTACTGTCCCTCTTAGGACATTTGCATTTCAACAAATGAATCTTAGAGATTTACTAAGAGACATCTTAGTAAGATCACAGGATTTAAGATTCTAAGGAACTATAGAAATGATAAGACAAAACTGGAGACATTGTGACTTACTGGAGGTCACTCAAGTAGTAAAGAAAAGGCCAGGATTCACACTCATCTCTTCTGACTGCACAAAACCTAAATTTATTGAGATCAAGAAGCAAAGCAATGAAAGACATCAAAGACAGATATTTATGATGGATAACCAGGGTAGTATTTTTGGATATTGGGGAACATTTTAGGATCACAGATTTCCTTCAAATCAAATTATGGCATTTAAGTAGCTCTTTATATCCTCCCTAGTCTTTTCACTAAAGTTATTCTCTTTTGGGGTCCCAGGTTTTCGCACTATACAGAGAAAAATGTGTTGTATACAGCTATGAGACAGTATACTTTGGAAGCACTCGTTTTCAAGCAGGTCCTCTTCTAAGGTATTTCTAACTGCTTGTACTTGCTAACATCCCAGAGAAGTTCTGTTGATAATTTCCTATCCTCTCAGAAGCTTAGAACGTAAAGTTCTTGAGGTGAGCAGCTATGGAGATGTCTTTGTTAAAATCAATCAAGGAAACAGAAAAAAAAAACATTTATTAAGCCACTACATGTCAATCGCTGTGGATAAAAACATAAAAAAAAAATCCTTGCCCTACAGGAGGATCCATTCCATAATGGAAATCAACTTCCTACTGTGTCCAATAAAAAGATCAGATACTCTTAGAGCATGGGTGGGACCATGTCAACCATATGCCCAGCTGATCAGTCTTCCCTGCTTCTAGGGCCTTTTCTAAAAGATTACTTCCCAATTACGGTCTATATGTCATATATGAATCCTGTTACCTGCATACTGGCTCATTCATTAGAATGTGAGGTCCATGAGGGCAGGGACCATGTTTGTCTTTCTTTGCTTCTCCATCACTTAGCATATGCCTGGTCCATAGTAAGTATTTAATAAATGTTCGTTAGCTGACTGCCAAAATAACTCTTTTAGCTCTGGCTTCCACGGTGATTGAGTGAGGAAAGGGAAAGTCCCAGAGTGATAGTGTCCAGGTTGTTTTGTTGTTGATGCTTTTTTAAAAAGGTGAACCCATGGAAGCCCAATTGATTCTCTTATGAATAAGCTTCATAGAGACCTAAATTTGTCAAAATTGTGCTCTGTATAAGGGTTTTTGCAAAAAATGTTAATTATGTCTTTGATCTGCAGGTACATTATCTTCAATTAAGCATTAATATATTGTGCATGGAATGACACTGTGTTATACAAATGGTAAGACTCCTAGAATCCATTTCCTGATGCCAGGATTCTAAAGAGATCTGTGTAGGCAGTGAAATATTTATTTTCAAATTCATCTGTGTATATTTTTAAAATTGCTGCTCTTTAAATTTTCTTTGAAATATCTGACCTGCTGTTCATAAGTCATAAAATATAATCTCCCTTTTGTAGAACTCCAATTGGTAAATGATGTTTTTTTTTTAAAAATCAGATTGGCCACTTGCTGTTAGATGGTGGGTATTAAGGCCTAACACAGCCAGTAGTACCTTAAAGTAAAATTGTCCCAAGATGCCCTACAGACCAGCTCATCAGCCATGTTGAATTACTATAGCTGTGACTTCACCAATTAACACTCTTAAAATTCCAAACGGTAGTAATGGTTAGAGGCTTCCTTCTCTCTCTTTTTTCTTTTAAAGAAACATCACAAACTAATGTGGTTAGGAGAAGCTTGGTAGCAATGACACAGATTGAAACAAGAATCCAGATTTCTTTTCCTGGCTCTATGTAAGTAATTTCACTTTTCCATTTCTCCGTTTCCCTACTTGCAAAATGAGCATAGCAATGTCTGTTTATAAAGCACTTTGACACTGGCAACTGAAAGGTGCTGGATAAATGCAGACTCCAAATTTAAAATAACATGATTTAAGTTCCTGAATGAGGTATGCTCCTCAAACTCCTGGAAACCAGGTGTAACACCAAAAGACAAGCCAACTTCAACACTTATCTGAAAGTTATCCAAACTACTTGGGTTGGGAATCAGGCTAGAGATCTTGTGAGACTTACAGTATTTCCTGATTTGGGCTGGTCTGGAAATACCGTAAAAATGGGTACTGTGGTATTTTGGTCTACCCCAAACCAGAAGTGCAGAGGTACGCAGAGAGAAAAAATTTAGCTGCATGCTTTCAATCCCACAATTTGATCCTAAAATAGATACCAATTCTGTTACCCAATATAAACCTAATCATTTGTACTTTTTAAGGGTGTTGAACACACTGGGTGCCTAATAGATGTCTGGTGAACTAAGGAATGTATTCATGTGAAACTTGAGTTTAGTAGAATGTTAAAAATGTTACTCAGTGTGCACTTGTTGGAGTTATCAAGCCTTGCAATGATACAGTATAGATGGTGTGGTCCTAGGACAAGCAGTCAGAATACTAAAACAGATTCCATTCCATGCCTTTCAACACATATTTATGAAAGAGCTACTGGGTATATGTGAGCCACCATGATATAATGAGGATAAGAACATAAAATAAAATAGTTCTTGCCTTCAAGGAACTTGCTTTCTGTTGACATGTGGCTTGCTTTAATTATTATTTCACATGATTCTAGATCAGATTTATTGTTTTGATGAATGGAAAATAATCTATCTCTTGCATCCTCAGAAGAGGGGAGGAGTATGGAGATGAGAAGAAAGAAATGAACAGAATCCTAGAACCAAAGCATAGGTTTAATTTAAAAACTGGAGGGAACTTTTGATTGTTCTAATTCAGTTATTCTTGAATGTCCATGACCCCATGGACCATAGCACACCATGGGATTTTCTTGGCAAAGATATTGAAGTGATTTGCCATTTCCTTTTCCAGAAGATTAAGATAAAACAGAGGCTTACTGACTTGCCCAGGGTCACACATCTAGTAAGTGTCTGAGGCCACATTTGAACTCATGTCTTCCCACCTCCATTCCCAGCGCTCTATCCACAGAGTCATTTAGCTACCTTAGCTACTTACATTCAAACTTAGGCATTTAGAGTCAAAACAAAAACAAATAGGTTTAGAGATATACCTTGCTTATCTGGTTTTAAGAAATGCATTCTGTCTAAGGGGTCTTAGTTTCCTCATTTGAAAAATGAAGGGTTGGCACCAGTCAATCTCTGAGATTCCTTGTAGCTCTAAGGTGTAGTATTTTATAAAATGGTGGCAAACAAACTCAACAATACCCAGTATGTACCAGAGTTCCCAAATTGTAAAATCTCTGGATATGAATAGGTGTTGAAGCTAAGAATAATATATCAATATCATTTAGTGCTCTTTAAAAAAATATAAGTATGAACATAGATTTTCAGCTATAAGTGCCCTCCAAGGTTGTCTGATCTAACTCTTTTCTCTTTGATAAGGCAACTGAAGCTCAAAGAGGTAACTGACTTGCCAAAAGCTACCCAAGCAGTTAAATGACCGATTGGGCATTCAAATCTGGCCTCCCCAATTCCAAATCCGACAATCCTTCCACAGCCCTGCCAGTCTCACCACACCCAGGTGTTGCTCAAGTAAAGTCCATCTTTTGCTTTATTAAAATCTCCATGGCAGAATCCGCTTGCCAGGTAAATCACTATAAAGTATACAGCACATATGAGTACAAAGAAAATGAGACAATTGTCAAGGAAGGTCAATTTCGTTACCTAAGATCCTTGACAGTGTTCCTTTAAATGTCATCAATCAGGGCACTCTACTGCATGACTTGTAGTGCAGCTTTGTAAATTATAGCACAGTTGCACATGACATGATCCAGTGTGCCGTAACGTTGGTCTAGTGACGTAACATGATAAAAGAGATTTCTCGGCTTGGCTATCTGCAGCACAGAGCCTGACAATATCCAGGAGATGTTCATTTTCAGAGTGGCACCCTTGGCTATTTAAAAGAATTTCACACAACCTCAGATATCCCTGAGGAGAGCTTATTCTTGCCGAAGGATTTTTGGCATTAGGTGGCTTCTTTTAAAATATGAATTTTA
The DNA here is from genome assembly GCA_028658325.1 of Potorous gilbertii. Classification (NCBI taxonomy): domain Eukaryota; kingdom Metazoa; phylum Chordata; class Mammalia; order Diprotodontia; family Potoroidae; genus Potorous; species Potorous gilbertii. The sequence continues at coordinate 32,064,074 of CM053772.1, forward strand.
AACTTTTTTCAACTAGACAGACTAAATCCAGGATGTAGATTTTCCAATTAGGCTCCCTTTAAACATCTGTTGGTGGACTGCATTTAACATTAGTTATTTGAGCAAAGCACAATTTGATTAGGCTGTCTGAAACAGAGCCAAAGTCTGCAAAATAATAGCTCAATTAAATTTTGTTTTGCTTTCATTTGTCTTATACTTTCTTGAGTGTGATACAGTTGCATATAATCAAGTAAACCAATCCTTTTCAAAATGAGAGATTTAGATACATTTTTTCCATCTTCACTCAGAGTTGATTTAATAATCTAGTCCATCTTTGCTATGCTTCACTGAACTTCATCTTGACACAAAATAAATTTCTTTATTTTGCCTTCAGTCTATTTTAATATTCTATACTTACAATAAATTAAAGTTTTATGTGCCATTAATATTATACCTTAAACAAATTAGCAAATTTCACAAGGCAGGTGCCCGGCATCATGAACTTCAGCAGTCAATAGTGGGATTGAGTGTATATTTTCACCTCGCATTTGATATGATTTTTTTTCACAAACCTGATGAAAGACACTGGCAAGACTGTCACCCACCATGGGACTTCCACATTTTGCTGGCTTCTAATCTGCCAGCGCTCTGTCTCTTACCCTTACTCCTCCAGGGAGCTAGGCACATGAGCTTAACAGCTATTCCTGCTCCTGGGGGCTCCTCATTCCAATAAGCAGGACCTTTGGGGGGAGGGGGCAGGGAGATTATTAGAGAAAAGCACAATTTCAGTATTTCTGATTAGGGAATCATTTCCCAGTTGTTACAATTATAAAGAATTAACAAGTATGAAGTTCTGAGAAGGCACAATGAAAACAGCTCGAGAGGTAAGAACAGACTTACTTCCTGCCTAGTGTGAATTTCTTTTACATAAAAAATAGCAAACTTCAATCTTTCAAGAACACATTATTTTCCTTTTGCAAATGTTCCCTCCACCACTACTGATTGCACCTTTCCTCCAAGCGCCCCCTCTAAAAATTTACTTTTTGTTTGCCTGGTGTCAGTCAATCGTTAAGCATTCACCAAGTACCTATGTGCCAGGCACCCTTTGATGCTGAGAATATAAAATACTCCCACCTCTCAAGGAACTTATATTCTATCAGGGGAGAATCTGTCTATCTATTTATCTGTCTATCTTTCAGGGAAGACTACATATCTATTTATCTGTCCACCTGTCATCTATCTATGCGTGTATATATATATATATATGTGTGTGTGTGTGTGTGTATGTATGTATGTATATGTGTCTGTATGTCTGCATATATGTATGTGTATGTCTATGCATAAATCAACATAGATATAAGTAGATATAGATATCTATATTTATACACACATGTGTATATGTTTGTGTATCTATAAATACACATATATACACACCACATTTAATAAATGCTTGTTGACTAATAAAGAATTAAAATCAGCCAACATTTATCAAGTAAGCGTTTTAACATGTTCTAGGCACATGCTAGATGATGGAGATAAAGAGCCAAAACATAAATAATACTTATCTTCAGGGGCTGTTGAAGAACTACAACATGTACCCAAAGCAGCCTGGCACAGTGGATACAGTGCTGAATGTGGAGTCAGGAAACCTTCAAATCTTACCTCTGATAATTACTAGCCATGTGACCATGGGTAAGTCATTCAACCTTTCTAAGAGGGAGTTGGTTTCACATGCTTCTTTCAGTACTAAATCTAAGATGCTACAACATATACAGATAATTAAAGATGATTATTTATTTGATTAAACCCCTTCCACCTTATTCCCAAATTCCCCCTCTGTGGACTGTGCACACATTTTATATGAATATGCATTTAAGTACAGCTGCATATAAGTCTAGATGCATTTATATACAGGGTATATGCCAAGGAATTTGAGAGAAAGAGTCACTAGCAGTAGATTTTCTCTAGAAGGTAGGGTTTGATCTGAGTCTTGAAGGAAGCCAAAGACACCAAGAGGCAGAAGTGAAGAGACAGATCATCCCTGGCATAGGTGAGAACTGGTGTAAAGACCCAGAGACAAGAGATGAAAGATTCTGTTCGAGGAACTGTAAGTAGTTCTGTGCTGCTTGCTTGTACAATACTTGAAATGAGTAAAGTCAGGAATGCAAAGGTAGGAAGCAATTGGACTTTAAGAACTTTAAATGCCAAAGAAGTGAATTTTTATTTGATACTAGGGGTAATTAGGGAGCCACTGGAGCTCAATGAGGAGGAGAGGGCTGTTGATGCAGTGAGATTTTATGCTTCAGAAAAAAACAAACAAACCAGGCATTAGTCAGAGTTGAGGGAAGGTCAAGTAAGACAGTCATCCAAGTTAGTACTACAACTACTAGGAGCATGGAAGCAGAATACAAAAGAGTATACCCCAATACAGTGCTGAAACTAGAATTTTATAGGTTATTGACAACAGATAATTAAAGTATCCTTTAAATTTGAAATTTATTTTTATTCTGTAATTAGTAAGTCTTACAATAACTTCACTGGACTCATTTGGCAACAGCTTCTACTGTCGTGAGTAGAGATGAAATATTCAAAGTATGCTATTTCTTATCCTGAAAGGGCAGATATCCAGGCTAAGAATGCATTTTTTTTCATTTCCCCCTAAAGATGAAGAGAAAATTACAAAGTGATGCATGATTCTATATAATGTTTCATTAGCAAATAGTTACGAGTATATTAATCAGTCTTCATAAATAAAAATTATTTTGGAGAATCTCAAACTCTTTACAGATCACTAGTAGTTCACTAGTAGTCTACGTTCAGATGACCTCTGAACTATTATTTCTAGAATAAATAACTCACTAATAATATGCTGGTACCTCAAAAGGTCTGTGATTTCATCCATACCACTCAATTTTCCATTAAAAGAGACCATAACGTGGTATGCTGGAATGTACCAAATTTGGAATCAGAAGACCTAGATTGAAATCTTGCCTTTGCCACTTAATATCTATGTAATTTTGAGCAAATAACTTCTCTGGGTCTCAGGTTCCTCATTAGTAAAAGGAGGGGTCTGGACTTACATGGACATCTGGTCTCTTCTCGAAAAACTCTAGTGAGGTCTCTGTGGGGAGGGTCTCCCAAGGCAGTATATTCTACTTTTGGATAGGTAATAATTAGAAAGGTTTTCCTTACATCAAATTTAATTTGCTTCTCTGTAACTTCTATCCACTGTCAGTCAAGTCAACAAGCATTTATGAAACACCTACTATGTGCCACGAGCTGAGCTTAGCCATAGGGGTACAAAGAAAGGTTAGAGCTCTTCCCTGTCCTAGAGGAGCTCTCTTTCTATCAGGAGACACAATAAATAAATAACTGTTAATATACAAAACAATGAAGAGTGGATAGAAGGAATCTCAGAGGGGAGGCAACAGAAGGGACTGGCATCTGGATGGGTCAGATTTCACCTAGTCTTGAAGGAAGCCAAGAGTTGGAGATAAGAATGCCTTTTAAAATAGAGGATTCTTGTATCAAACCTCAGAAAACAGAAGGCATAAAGTTAAATCATAATTTAATGGGGGTGTTAACTTCTGTAAGAGGATTGAAAACAATATAGTTCAGGTACTTTTCTTTCTGAGGATCCAACTTACCATGGGGGACAGAATTAGGGGAATATAAATGTAGGATTTAGACTTGATGTGGTTGGAAATACTGGACTATTGAAAGCTACTAAGCACCAATGTGATACAATGAAAACAATGTTTAAGCAAGATTAGTCTGTTACCAAAACAAACAAGAAACAAAAAAAATGGAATGCCTGGAGAAAGAAAATTCTGGAATCAGGGAGTATGGCTAAGACATTTTTTGGTTAAAAGAAAGGAAAAAAAGAAGTCAATGCATGACTAATACTAGGATGGCAACAGAGAAGAAAGAATGGAGATGAATGGCATTTAAAAAGATAAATTTTATTGCTATATTTTATTTTTAAATCACTTAAATTTTCCCATGTATCCCTCCTTTCAAGAGAACTTCCAGAGCCAGAAGTTGGGAGGGAGGGGTAATCAGTGAGGGGAAGTGAAAGACAGAGATGAGGCTAGTGTCACAGTATCTAAAGGAGAGGGGAGTTCAAAGAGGAGGCAGCAGTTCACACTATCCAAAGTCCCAGGAAGGTCAACGAGTTGATGATGGTGAAAAAGCCACTGGATTTAACACCAGGATAACTCTTAGGAGAGGCATTTCAGGAGTAGTTGGAATGGAAACCAATTTCCAGGGGATGTATAAAGAAGGATGGGAAAAAATAAATACTCAAATACCATTCACTTGAAAAGGTAAGAAAGAGGATAGCAGAGATGACAGCAGGATCAAATAAAACTTTTTAAAGCATCCACCTTTAATCTATATTAACTGTGTATACAAGTACATATTGGATTCTGCCTCCTTTCATATTTACCAAAAAAGCATAAACAGAAAGTTGTCCAAATGGTTAAGAGCTGGCACACTTTGTCCTATTGTGTATTGGAAGTTTTAAATCTTGCTACTTAAGTAGTTAAAACGGCTGTGACCAGAAAAAAAATATGAAGAGGAGACAGGGCAGCAAGTCTAAAGTTCTTAAAAATGACTGGCAGTCAGCCTCTGTAATTTAGCAGGCAATCATTTAAAACTCAGAGATCCATAATGGCAAGACTGATAAAATCCACCCATGTTCCAAAGGGGATAGGTTTGCTTTAAAAATTTAGAGAGCTCCTAAATATGACAACCATCTGATGTATTAAAATTATTCACAACCAAAAACAGACAGTCTGGAAATAGCTGGGATGACTTCATTTAGACAGAATTACCCAAATCTGTTTCTAATATACACAGTACACATAATAAATTTTTACAATATGACAAGGAAAACAAACTGAATAAAGGTTCCTGATCTTTTGTTACACAAGCATAGTATATCCATGATATGTTTATAATAGTTTGCCCATGATATCACAGCTCAGTAACAAAAGCCTGAGAAACACAAAAACAGTTACTAGGTATGACATCAGCTCACAACTACCGTAATTACACTGATACACATATTTCCCCCCAAAGTATACTTTTTCCAGACTGCTTCTCAGTTTCAATGGGAGCCTTTGGACAATTAATCTCAGAGTTGTCTGCTGACCCTTCTTTCCTCTCCTTCTCAAGAGTCATGTCACTGTATAAAATGTATATTTCAATTACAAGTGATATTTTTCAAAGGTACTCATAAACATTATGTCCAGATTAGGAAAGACAATGGTCTGGTTAGTTGGGTTGGGGTAAAGAAACAGCTATCAGACATCCTAAGTTCAAACTGACTTGCTGCCTTTGATGTTTGTTCAGATACATATCTATATGCCTCAGTTTCTCACTTAAAATGAAAGTACTCTTTGTCTCATAATAATTGAGTATTTGTTTTTGCTAGAACCAGAAACTAAAATGGAAAATATGCTTATGTTTCCTTTTCTTTTCTTCTTTAATGTTTTGGGGTTTTTTTTGTGTTTTCTTCATTTACGCACCTTGAAACCTGGATAAATAATGTGTATAGGAAAAAGGAGGATGCCTTATATTTACAGATGGTAATTTTTAAAAGGATCAAACTTTTCAAGCATATCCCACATATACCGCTTCAATCTCTCTGTTTTACTATCTCAGCTGGCTTTCCTGCCTGGGCATCATGCCAAGTGGACTGGACTACCCCTCATTGTCACTTCTGTTCTATGGTGCTTGCACCAACTGCTGTTATTCTAGGCTTCAGGAAATTTTCTAACCACTGGACAGGCTCCAGTGCTGTGCACTAATGAGTTGCAGATTGGAGGGCTCTCCTCTGTGTGTGTGTGTGTGTGTGTGTGTGTGTGTGCGCGCGCGTGTGTGTGTGTGCCATGGTTTGGGGGTGGGAGGAGAGTAGAAAAGTGGAAAAGAAAGGAAAAAAATTAAAAAATGAAAGAAAAAGAAAAGGAATTGAAGAAAAATGAAATGCAAAAAGAGAGGGAAAAAACGGTAGTTAAAAATTCTGCCTACTCAAATTGACAAGAAACGTGACCTCTGTACTTTACCAGAAATTCCTGCAGACTTACAAAATAAAGGAGTTTGCTTTTATCACACAGTATGAGGCTCATATGGAAAAAATGGAAAACACTGCATCACTTGACCTTAAGATGCCCCCTTTTCAACCACAGATGAATATTATGTATAAAAATTCTAAATCAACTTAAGATGTAAAGGGGGAAAAGAACTTCAATTTTCTATATTAGACGTGGTGAACATTATTTTAGTTCTTGAAATTTATTTTGCAATATTAACACATGAGAAAGACTAATCATTTCAGGCCTTTTTTTTTTTTTACCACTTTGGGAGTGATTATTTAGTCACTTTTGCATGTTGTTCACATCATGGCCTAGACTTTCCTTATGTTAGGAAACAGTGAGCAAACCTCACTTACCCAGGCTTGAAAGCTACCCAAGGTTGAGTCACAAATTATTTGCTTACATTAACAGAACATTAAAACCCATCTAAAACAACCCAAGGAACCATGGTCATCTTTGAACTGTGATTCACTCCTATGGGAAACCAAAGACCTTTCTCTCTCTTAAAGGCAAAGAACAGTTATATATGATGACATCATAGCCCATCAAAATGTAATCACTTCTCAGTGGATTCTAAACCAATAGACTTTTTGAGTAATGAAATTACATTTCAAATTTTTGCCACACTTAGTGCCGGGTACTTTTAAAACTCAATCCCATCACATCCTTGAACTGTCATCAACATTTTTTTGGACTATGTCAATAAAATTGATTGCTTGCAGTTCTGAATTCAGCTCTGCACATGGAAACAATACAATTCATTTTAATGTATTTTCAGGGGTTCTGGTGGGTAGGAACCTAAGCAAAACTATCCACAACATGGAGCAAAAACCACAGAAGCAAACAGTGGATGTTCTGAACAATTCAGCATGCTGGAAACTGACAAAAAAAAAATCCTAATACAGAAGGCCTAGAACTGAGTCTCACTATTATACTGACAGATAGACTTTCTTGTCAGAAGTGAATGATGCTTTTGGAACATTAATACGTTCATTAAATTCTAACTCTCTACTGAAAATGCTCTGTACTTTGGCTCAAAAACATCTTGATGGGCTTATAGTAATCATATATATGAAGAACCCTAAGTACACAGTTGTGGAGATGCCTCATGCCTACAATCAATCTGTTGCTTTTACAAGTTTAATCTAGGTATTAAGAATCTGATTGTGGAACCATGTTGACAGAACATCTTCAACCCAGCTGTACATCATATCAACCACTATGGGTGGTGACAGTCTCCCATGACTCTTAGAAATAGTACATACTTTTAACTCCCTAATCTGTAATACTACAAAATACTGCTCTCATTTTTTCCAAAGCACAAGTGGAATATCAGCAAGGGTCCGACAGTGTTAGTCCTAATTACCTTTTTTTTACTCTTGATCCTGTGGCTCTCATAATTAGTTACCTGGGGCTGCAATCCAATTTGAAGTGATGACAAGAAAGAGGTCCATGAAGAAGTAATAAGTTAAATCCAATTTCAGCCTTCCTCTAATTAAATGCACATGGAACTAATGACTCAAACCCTACCATTTCAGTGATAAGGGTAATTAGCGAGGTGGGAGTCACTCTCTTTTTCAACACTGTAGGTGTAAACCTCCAAGTAAAATGGTAGGAGCCCTCTTAATTACATGTGTCATTTTGTCAGCAATTTACACATTTTTGACCAGTCAAGTATGTTTCATGTGTTTTATTTTTTGTATTCTCCCAACCCTTCACACACTGATAATCACATGCTCATCCATGTTCTGATCCACAGACTCTCACCGGATCTCTTCAGACGGCAGCATCAGAAATTGCTTTGGCTGGGATCTAGCTGACCACTTTGCAAGGCACACAGACAAATAGATGGTGAAGAAAGGAGAGAAGCAAGACAATTTTCAAGATGGGCTGAAGTCTGGTAGCAGAAATAAGTGGGGCTGAATTTTCAAAACTGAAGTATATACTGAATTTAGATGACAAATAGTGCCAAGAACAGTTGTGACTGATGAAGAAAAAAGAGACATGGCAGTGCCTGAGGATGGTTACAAAGATCAGAAAACATATACTACCTGACCTCATGCTGTTTACTACGACATTTGGATAGTACTTCAATGAGATGAAATTCTTTTATTGGGGGGCCGGGGTAGCAATGGCGGCATGTGACTAGCAAGGCATAGAATCAGAAACTTAGAGATGTAAGGTACCTTATGGATCATCTAGTCCAATAATCTCATTTCAAATGTGGAAAAAATCTAGAAAGATTAACTAAATTGTCTGAAGTCACACAACTAGAAATTGGCAGTGTTGGGATTTGGACACAGTGCCCTTGTCTCCAAGTTCAACCATTTTTCCATGGCACCAAGAAGCCACCTGACTACTTAGGTCAAGGTAGATTAAAAAATTAAAATAAAACTATCCCCCAAATCATTTGAGATTCTATTTATTTCCTCTTCTGAAACTTGTGTTTAGGGGTCTGGAATTCCTCAATGATGTGTGAGAATATTAATAACAACTAAAAGAGGAGAAGTTTTGATTCCTCAAAACAATTAAGCTGCCACGGTGTCTAGGCACAAAACTGGGATAAATCATGATTGCTGAAGGAATCAAATGAGACAAAGTGTATAGAAGACTTTGTAAATCATAAAATGCCACATAACTGTCAGCTACCTACTAATGGATGACATTTATACATCCCTTGGAGGGCTGCAAAGTGCTCTATACATATTGTCTCATATGGGTTGTGTGGTTTCCTTGTAATGGCATTACAATCCCCATTGTACAGGGAAATAAAGGATAAGTAAGGTTGAGTGACTGGTCAATGATCATACAGGTAAGAAGTGCTGAAGGCAGAATCCAAGTTAGGTCTTTACAACGGGAGCAGGAAGGGAGTGAGGGAAGAAGAGGGGAGGGGAGGGAGGGAGAACTTACCAAGTGCCTGACACAGTGTAAAGTGATGGGGATACAGACATAAGCAAACAAGACAATTCTGGCCAAAGGCTCTACATTGTAATGGAGGATGGCAATATAGAGTAGAGAGAAAAAGGGCAGTGTAATCCATTAGTGGCATGGCCAGAAAGCACTATGGGGATCTGTTTCCACGCAAGATACAGCGAAACCTCACCCACTAGGGCCCAGAACTCCAGTTCACTGGATGGCTCAACTGTTCTAAATAACAGTCATAGAAGAATTGGAATTAAGGTCATGTTAAACTTGGCATGCATCTTCAACACCAAGCACAAAGTAGGTACTGAGAAAAAGGAACTGAATGAAACAATTTTGGTATTAAAAAAAATTACTTCCTTAAAGTCGAAAACTTTATTGCAAATTTCAGGTATCTGTATTTTTAAGTGGACATTTAAAAACACTACATTTCTGAATTCAAAATATAAAGTTGTATTTCCCTTTTTACAGTTTCTTCTTTGGAAAGTTTTCCCATGTGAATAGTGCAGACATGATGCAAGACACTAAGTGATATTAATGCAAAACAACCACCAAAAAACCAAAACCAAAAACCTAAGCCTACTAAAGACATACTCAATGTGACATCAAGAAAACACCAACTTATATTTTAGAGTTCTCTACTAAAACCACTCATTCAAAGAGCATTTGTTAAATCCCTAATATAAACTATAATGTGTTACTACAATCACTTTCAACTGGGCTGCAGCATAGACTGAAACAAATCTTCCCATCTTTCCACAAAACTGACCTACCTAAGGAATAATTCTAGACCTTGGGAATAAAAGGAAGGGGGACACTACTCAAATGAGATAATATTTGTAAAGTGCTTAGCAGAGTGCATGGCACATAGTAGGGCTTATATAAATTACATATTATATATGTGTAATATAGAAGTTATAAATATATATAAATCACATAAATTTCTTCCCATTCCTTCAATCATAATTGGAATATATAACATATAGAATTGTGGACTTAGTGTCACACAAACTTAGGTTTCACTCCCACCTCAATTTCTAGGGCTGTTGAGACAAGTCCCTTAACCTCCTTGGGCCCCAAGTCCTCATTTGGAAGTAATAACAGTATTGGCCTCATAGCACTATTGTGAGAAACAAGAGAGATAACATACATGGAATCCTTGGAAAACCAAAAGAATTCTCTACATGTTAGTTCTCATTACGATGCAGTCCTTTGTAGACTCTGGAGCTGTGGTCAGCCAGGTGTCCAACTTTCAGTCGAGAGCAACACACAAGGTTTACTTTCTTTTCTAACTTTCTCTTCTGCCAGAATATACATAGACTTATACTTTCTTAGAAGAAAAGGTGTCATTTGATTGGCTTTCAATTTATATATTCATGCCAACAACTAAAATGCCTAAAGACTAAAATGAATTACTACTCAAAAACTCTGGTCAAAGTTCCAAATTTTAATCAATAAAATTGCTCATCTACTCCCAAATTAATCTTTAGCCAGTGAAGTTACATATTTTCAGAGCTATAAACACACCTGCAGGGTTAAACATTCATTTCACTAGGTCAAGAAATCTTCAAAAGTATATAAACACTTAAGAGAGTAGTTTGAACATTTTTTGCTCACATAAATTTCGTTATACAATAAAACATCGACAATTCAGTCTATGTTAATTTGAAAGCTGTGATAATTCACACAAGCTAAATTGAAATCAGATTTTTAATGCTTATTTATTTTTAAGATTTAGCTGGGTTAGTTAATAAGTGCAAACAAGACTGCAGAGAGGAAAAGTTTATTTTGTTTAAGAGAACAGATAGCTTTCATGTACTCAAAAATCACATTTTACTTAACTTTACTATGTTGATTATAAATCATTCATCTTCTCTGTGTCTCTATTGAACATTGCTTTGTTAACCTATTTAGTGTTTGTATATACACTGAAAAATAATATCAAAATTATTTTTAAAAATCACTTCCATAATTCAGACATGTCAGCCTTTAGACAGGACCTCTCCCTTTGTCTGAATTAATAAAGTTTTGCTACATTTTTTATTTTGCTACATTTTGCTACATTATTATCTATTGAATAACCAATTCTAATACCAGTTTCTAATTTCTAATTTCTTTTATTTGTATCATCAGGCTATGAAACTAGGGGGCTCTGTCAATCATAAAGCAAAGAAGTGAGAGATATGCTTAAAATGTGAGTGAGTATATTTGGAGATTTTTAAAAAGCAATCAGCTATCATTGGATCAAATCCCTCTCCACTGTCAAGTCTTCCTCAATGCTAAGATCTCAAAATTGCTAAAATAGGTCTTTGACTGTAGTTATCAAGGCTAAGAGAAGCAGTGGATAAGCAGCACTAACACCCTGGTAGGATTTTGCTTTCATTTAAATGCCAGTCATTCTATGATGCCCCATCCAGGACACAGGATGACATCTTTAAACATTAAAGCTAGTTCATCACTGAATGACAAAGAATTGAAGTACAATTTTATAACAAGGTGATAACATGTTAGCTGGGTCACTCAGGAACACTGTAATTTTACCTCCATCTGTTTATGCCAGATCAGCTTACCTGATGAAGCTTACTTAATTAGACAGAATGAGACTGGATAACTGAAAAGTCATTTAGGTATCCTCTGTACTGGACATAAATTGCCTTATGTAACCAATGCACTCAGCAATTCTTCCAAACCAGTTTAAACTCCCTGTTTGTCAACTACTGAACTCAGGAGGGTGGAAAGAGCTTTAAAACATCTTATCGGTAGAACCAACATTCAAAATTACCTACCTCTGTCCCTACCTGGTATTTTATACAAGTGGTTAAGTTGACTTAGATACTACCCTTGCCAAGTAGGAAAAGAAAAGTAGAATGCCCAGTATCTTGTTCATGGTGAATATTAGCTAAAAAACTTACAATCTTATAATGGTTGACAGGAAAAATACAATTTCATATATATATACATATATACATATATATGCATATATATGTGTATATATATATATATTCCTTAAGGAAACACAGATCCAGACAGACACGCACCCAACATATTTTACCTTCAAAAGAACTTAGTCTTTAAAAAGCTATCTAGAAATTCCAAAAAAAAAGGGATTTTAAAGTAAGATTAAGTATATTTTTTAAATCTCCAAATGGTCTTCAATAGTTAGGGCAACTGTGATCAGACACATTAATGTATGTATGTGTAAGTGTACATGTAGGTGCATGTGTACATGTAAGTGTATGTGTATGTATATGTGTATATTTCTTGACTATGTTTTTTGTAACTTATTAGTTTCCTCCCTAACCATAGTACAATGTCATTTGTCCAGTGCACTTGGGGCCTGCTATATTCAGGAGAACTTAGAGTATTTTTAAGGCAGCGAAATCTCCGGGAGTGAGGAAAAAAGAATGGGCAGTCATTTGAATCAGTGAGTGACAGGCCAGGCTAGCTCTCTGTATACATTAATAAATTAGAATTTTAATTGTGTCTCTGACTGCAGGAGATGCATGAGGACTTCAATATGTACCAACAATTGGCTATGTTATGGAATCTGCGATGCGGCCTTCACTGTTGACCTCTGAAACACAATTCCCAGTCTGACTACGGAAACTGTTCAGTTTGATCCTTTCAACTTACTTGAATTCTGACAAATAGGCTCACAGCTGAAAGGTCAACACAGTCATATTTCATCCTCTGGGGCTATTCTTAAGACATCTGCACAACAAAGCACTTCTCTTAGTACCTGACACTGGCCCTTCCTGGCACAATACCTCATTAAAAATGTCCCCAGTGTTAGAGTACATTAAAAGGCATATGGAGCAGCAAGAGTTTACCAAATAAATGTTTTTGGAAATGTTAATAAACAATACGTGTTGTGACTTGGCGTTTCCAATAAAATGTCACTGTAACACTGATAAACTCCTGAAAGATAGTTGCTTTCTCAACTTCAGAAAAAGGAATAAATGTATCCCTAGGAAAGGCTTTGCATTCCTTTCCAAGTTCCCAAGAGGATAATTTTGAGATGTGGATTTTTCTACACTGACCAGTCGAAGTCAACTATATGGAGTTATCACAGATTGAATTCAGAATGGAATCTGACACTCTGAATCAATTTCATTCCATTTATTCTAACCTGTAGGTGCATTCTCAAATTCTCACTCAGACTAGTCTCAAATTTTTGGGGATCCCTGAATTACCAGTTCAGAGCTTAGAGGTCAGCTAGTCAGATAGCAGAATCACAGACAGGAAAAGGAGGTCCAAAGATGACCAATGACTCAGCCAAAATCACACAGGTATTAAGGGAAAGAGTTATGATTTGAACATGTCCTCAAATTCTAAATCTTGCTTTATTTTCAATGCAATGCCTATATAAAGTAAGCCCTACTACATCATCCATTCATTCATCTATCCATCTAGCTACATAAATATCAATCTATCATATCTATCTAGCTATCTATTATTTTTCTTTCTCCTTCCATGCTATCAGCTGAAATATATTCTAAACACCTAATGCTTCCTAAACATGGGCACTGGGATGGCTTTCCAAATGTTATCTTCTCTTAGCAGAGCAGTACAAATAAATAATATTCTGAAATGGTCACATTTTTTGAATTCACACTGTGTGTTCCACTGGGTTAGGATTTTACATAATTATAACTTCAAATAGAATGATTTTTGAATATACGTGGCCACTTTAGGGTATTCTATAATCTCACTAATCAGGATCTAGTTGGAATAACTTTTTGTCCCTAAAGAATTCCAAGAAAAAGTTCTTATTTACCTCTAAGTATTTTGGGGGGCCCTGAATTGCAGCTACAGCGGAAATTTAGTCTACTTCTACATGCAAATAATTCTTGGCTTCATAAAATTAACCTCCAAAAATATCCAAGGCAACCAGCAATGGACAACAGGCATTAATTATAGGCAAATCATATTGGTAATGTATTGTAAAGGCACTATGTCCTCTTTATTCATTCTCATCCATTTAGAAATGATATTTCCTTGTTTCTAACAAGAAAAGAAGGACTCTAGAAGGGTGTGGGAGGAAGAACATTGGCCTTAGAAGCCGAAGACCCAGGTTCAAGTGTCAGCTCCAAACATACCAGGCAAGGGACTGTGAACATGCTATTGAATGTCCTAAAGCCTCAGTTTCTAGTTCTGTAAAATGAGCCCTGCCCACATCTCATAGGTTTGTTATTAGGATGCTTTAGAAATATTCAAGTGCTATGACTATTATGTGACTAGCTCCATGATTTCAGATGTACGTGTACTTCCCAGGTGTGGAAATATCTTCTAACAAGGCAGGTAAGCACCTTCTTTGCAACTCTGTGATGTTAAAGAATTGCCCAGAGCATTGAAAGATTAAGTAATTTGCTCAGAGTCATCTAGCCAGCACATGTCAGAGGAAGAACTTTAAATCCAAATCCTCCTGGCATTCAGGCCAGCTCTCTATTCAATACCACAAAGTGCCTTCATTTTGTTTAAAAAAAAATGATCAAACCCACAAACTTTCCTTGATCAATGCCTGCCACTTCCTAATCCTTGCTTAAAACCAGAAACATCTACTGAATCTTTTCTTCACACTTTGGAAGTACTTTTAGATTACATAGATGATAAAGGAGATATTGTCCCAAGAAGAAAACTTCACATTCTGGGATAAGCATAACTTCATTGATTTGGGAGAAAAACACTAGAGAAATTCTAGTGCAGAATTTCTTCCATAACTGGAAGACCATCACACAATGGCTGTTGGAATTTTTCATTTGCAATTGATGATAAACGACCAATAAGAAAACATCAAGTGTCTTACATTGGATGCCCAGCCTATGACAGAATGCTCAGGGTCCCTGCCTCTCCCTCTTTTTTTACCTGAAGGGCTGGCTGTTTGTCATTCCTCTTGGGGGACTTTAATCCACTAACTTGTTGCTGTTGTAGAAGAAGCTGTCTTGCCACCTGAAGAGCCTGGAAGGAAAGAAGGAAGGAAAACTTTGGCTTAGCACAGCGCTCTGGGATGCTATTTCCCCAAATTCCTGTAAGTTGGCCTCAAGAGTGGATCCCAATTTTGACATGGCAAAGACTAGGCTGAAGTCCATAAGACTTCTTCCCAGAATGATTCAATCCCTTTTCCAGATTTTGTTGACTTTGGTCAACTTGTCAGAGTTTAAAAGACACAAAAATCCATTTACTCAGATCTTTGCTGTAATCTACTGTGTAATATAAAATAGTAATAGTGACTAGAATTTAGGCAGTGCTTTAAGATTTGCAAAGTACTTCCATGGGGTATTTCACTTGACCCTCACAGCAACACTGAGAAGTAGGTTCTGTCATTAACCTCATTTTGCAGATGAGGGAAGTCAAATGACTTATCCAGGATCACAAAACCAGTAAGTGAATGAGTCAGAAATTCAATGAAGGTCTTCCAGTCTGCCTAGGTCTTTACGACTTTTGCCTCACTCTGAAGTGATGTTGCTAGGAGATGCCAAGAACAACTGAGGGAAAGAAAATAAATAACTAGTTTTACAGACAGGACTATCTCCTTCACTATTATATGCTTCCATTTAGGTGAATCACAATGTTTCACCTTACTTGAATTCTCATTATAGTTGGAATATAAATAAAGGATATTCCTTTGAGTCAGCCCATTTGAATAAAAGGACTTTCTGATTTGGGGACAGAAACAGATGTATCATAGGAAAGATGTGGGTAGTTTATAGAAAATGGGAAATCAATGAATGTGTAGCTAGATATTTTCTTTTCCTTGCCATCTATTGAAAAGGAATGATGCAAAATGATTATTTCAAAAGTTGAGTGTTTATCCTTCTTTCAGCAGCAAGTCAAGCTATTGAACATAGGAAAGGTAGAACATAGTGAGGAACTAACCATATTAGGAATCAGACAAACTCAATCTACTCATCAGAGATGCCGAAATAAGCAAACAGAAATGGGAATATTCATGAAACACCCATCAAGTCTAGACTTCCAAAGAGTCAATCAAGGGCTTGCCCAGATCTGTGTGGGTGTCCCCCAACATATCTAAAACAAAAATTCCTAATAAGGAATTGTGACTTTTTTTTTCTTTGAAGAATACATGAGAAGAGTCAGAAATACCTGTATGATAATTAAGGCTATGACATTAGAAATAGAGAATGAAAGTTCACAAAAGATTCTGACTGCAATTCACTTGAAAGAATAATATTTTTCTGACTCAAATCATCTAGGAGCCAAGAAATTATACCCAGAGGAAGAAAAAACTCAAAACAGAGCTATGATCTCATTGATGCACATTTTCTCTCCAAAGATGCTGAGACAAACAATAACTCATCCATGCCATGTTCTCCATGTTCTCCTGTAAGTTCACAACAGGATATCCTAGCCAACCAGCTGCCTTCTTTCCTTGCTTTCTCTTGACATCAAGGGGGTATTACTGGAGAACATAGATGATTGACCCTCTCATATGTCATGTGACCTGACCATCCTCTTTTTACATTATATATTTATTTCATGGCCTATTCTTTTCTTATATAATTTTCCATCCCACTACTCCAAGAGAGGCTAATATGCAAAGTAACTCCATTAGGAATATAGAAGAAAATGTACCTATTGAACTCAAACCAAACCACCAACTGACTTGGTAAATTCAATGGGAAAAAAATGGGTTGAATCAACTTGTTGACTAACCTGACTAGCAGACTAATACACATGCTTGGATGCTTGTCTGAACTGGCCAGTCATAGGACTTTAAAAAGTCACACTCATAGATGCTGCCTCTCTGGTAGGGAGTGGTGTCATCATACACTTGACAAAGTGGGTATCATTATTTACTCTTAAGACACTTGTACATGATTTGGTGGGCAATATCTTGAGACTATCAGAGGTGTGAAAGGGCTATAAGAAGAGATATAGTTAGAATGGTGAAAATGCTTCATGATCCATATGTACTTGGTCCAAAGAAAGGGAAAAGATATGTACGAAGTGGTCACAAAGAATTATGCCCAGTTTGAGGGATCTGATGATATGGGGCCAACAAGAAACACACCCGCTAACCTATGGCCAGGATCTTCAGCTAGGCCTTGTCGTTAGAGTGCTAAAGCCAAGGACATTATAAGTTCTAGTATAAGGTTCAGTGAAGGCTTCCTTTTGGAAAAATAGGAAAGGAAAAGAAGACAGAAAACAATGAGAATGAGGAACAAGGAAGAAGATTATGGGAAGAAAATCACCCACTCAGACACCCCCCGCCCCCCACACACACAACCTCTTGTCCCACGAAGGCCTACTGCCTACTGCACTCACCACAACCAGCCCTTCAGATGGAATGGACAGTCTAGCTCGGCTGTGAAGAAAGAAACATGTTGGAGACTGTCTGTCTGCAAAAGCCTAAAGAAAAAGGCTGTCTGAGAGGGACATCTGGAAGCTGGGACGTCTGGGAGAGTTGCCTGAGACTCAAGCCTGCTGTCTCACTGGAGGATTCACCATAGCTGGACTTAGGGTTTCCTGGTCTCCTTGGAGACGTTCAGTACATGCGTAGGTGTAAAAGTGGGCAGACTGAAGATTTCATTTATATCATATAAGAAAAATAGTCCCTTTGCAAGGTGCCTGCAGGAGCAAAAGTCTTTGCTGCTACTCTAAATGTATCCTGAGCTATTTATCTTGAAGAGTTTATGGCTTTTTCATTTAAGAAATGGAAGTGTTATAAATTTCAAACATGAAATTTAGAATTCTCAGATCAATAAACTGAGTCTGGGTACTAGTTAGAAAGGTAAGAAGTAATTATAAGTGATAGTGGTTAGGTGGGCCAAAGTCATATTTAGAGAAAAGAGAAAACAAAAAGATAAATACATTTGCAATTCTCTGGTGTGATGGGAAAAGCCTCATCTGGAGATTAGAAAATCTCACTCCAAGTCCTGGTTTTCATACCTGCTTTCTGTTTAACCATGGGCTAAATCGTTTAGTTAGTTCTGACTTTCAATATTCTAATCTGTAAAAGAAGGGTATTAATTTTGTCCCAGAGTTATGAAGTATAAGGACTTTTTGCACACTCAAACATTACAGAAATGTGCTGTCATTTTCAAATTCACACTATAGTGCCCCATGTAAAAAGAGCTCACTACAAAAAAGGTCCCTTTCTAGCTAGCAAGCTTCCAGTCTTTCTTCAATTATTCTACAGTGTTGAATGTGACTTGGTATGTGTCAAAATCACATGCATGGCCAATGGAGGCTCCATTGTTAATATGTGATGGTGTTCTCTACTCAAGTTACTTAATGAAAGGAAGACACAGAATTAAAACAAAAAATACATATTAAGCACTTGGCAATAAAAATGGTGAGAGTGTAGGTAAAAGAAATAATATTACGTAGTAATGAGACCTTGATTTGTAGCACAGGAAGGAGGAAGAAAGGAAGGAAACAGGTACTACTGCACACTTACTCTGTACCAAACACTGTGTTAAACATCGAAGATTTAAAGTTGAAGCAAAAAGAAAATGGTCTACTATGGCCTCAAGGAGCTGAAATTCTACCATGGAAAGCCAACAAACAGGAAGTTGGAGTGGGATGGGGAGGGTATGAAGGTATCCAGTAGAGGAAAATGATATTGAAATCCAAAATGAGAGAAACAAGGCCAGAAGGAGAATATAGGCGGATTATTCTGGGTCCCTTTCACAAAATGGAGGGTTCCAAGAGGAATTCACCAAGGGGAGAAAGATAGGATGGTAGACCTTGTGTAGGGATATTCCAGGGTACAAAGGTCTCAGGGGTGGTAGGATACTCCTGGATGAAAAGGCCCCAGGCACTGAGGGAAGCTGCAGGGTTAAGAGTGTAGTCAAAGAATGGTTTTGAAGTCCAGAAAGTCAGAACAGGGTCAAGAGGTAAATAAATGTAATGGGATTAGTGAGAAGGGGAAATAACTGTGAAAGACATTGGAAGGTCTTGGAGAGATTGAAGGAACAGAGCAGTATACTGGGTAAAAGAGATGAAAGAGTGAAAAACAACCACAAAGTTCTAGCCATGAACAACCAAGGGAACTGCAGTAACCGTGATTAAAACAGAGAAGGCCAAAGGAGGAGTCAGATTGGGCAGAAAGACTATGCTAAATTTTAGATATGTCAAGTCTGACATGATAGGGAGACATCGAGGAAGAGAGGTCTCTTTGACGGGTGAAGACGCAGGTCTGGAGCTCCAGACAAATTAAGGCTAAAGCTACACATCCATGAGAATAAGAGCCATATTGTCTTATAGCTTGGATAATTCCAATCACATGTCTCCCTATAAGAACCCTTGGCTCAGACAAAGTCTGAAGAATGTGGAGAGAACTAGTCACATCACTGAAGACAGAACCAGAGAATAATATTTATTCCAATAAATATTAATTAAGTATACGTGAAGACAGAAAGACAAAAGGGGAAAATAAAGACTCCCTGCCTTTAAGAAACTTACAATCAATCAGAGAATTCCCAAGTTGGAAGGACTCTTAAAAAGCCTTCATTTGACAGATGGGGAAAGTGAGGTCCAGAGAGGCTAAGGTCACAGAATGAATATGTCACATCATGAATTACTAAGACTAAAGAAAACAGACTACAAGTCTCCTTACTCCTTGTCCAATTATCTCTTATTACAGGATGGCAAAACTCATCAACAAAATAACTATATCACTAAGACTAGTTGTGGTAACAAAAACATATTTAGAAAAACAGAATTGCCTAAAAATCCTAAAATTAACAAATTCAGAATGTATACCGTAATGCAAAGCACTACTTTCATGAGTAAATCACCCAATTTCACTGATAACCATCTTCCTGAACAGAAGTACCTTAGGTGTCTCAAAAGGCAAATATGCTACAAGCACAAATCTATGTGAATTACGGAATCTAATTTAGAGAAATGTACAACCAACCAACCAATCATTGGGGAGCATGAGGTAGCGAAAACCACACTGGACTTGTCCTCAGATGGAGGCCTACCTATGCCATTTACTAGCTCTAAAACCTTCTAAACATTGTTTAATAAGCTACAATTTCATCATATAACATGCTGATATAAAGCACTGTTGTTGGGATGAACTGAGAAAACAGAAATGATGAAGCTATTTTGTAAACTATTAAATGCTATGTAAACTATAAAGCACTACATGAAATCACCTTAGATTTGTGGTAAGAGTTATAAAGTTCAGTTAATTTGAAGCAAACACATACCACACAGATAGAATTTAAAGTTGGAAAGGCCCTTGGTGGAGAACAATTCCAACTCAAAAGGAATCCATTATAACAAATGGAATAGGTGGTCATCCAGCCTCTGTCTGCTTTCAGTGATGAAGCCACCATCTGAGAAAGATCTTGAGGGTCATTATGATCAAGAGAGTCATGGGATCACAGATCTAGGAAGGTGTTCAGAAGCTTTCTGGTCTACTCCCCTCATTTTACAGATGAGGAAACTAAAGTCTAAGGGACTTAGGTCCCTCAAGTAATGTCAAAAATAGGATTTGAACACAGGTTCTTTGATTTGAAAACTAGTGCTCTTTCTACTCTACCAGGTGGTAAAATGCTATTTATTTACTTTTCTCCCAAGGCATATATGCTGTCGTTAAGAAAAAAGAACATAAATTCTTTTTGTGTCCAAAGAAGCTAAGCTTTAAAAAGGAGTAGAAAACAAGACTGACATTATTAAAGGATTATAAACTTCAGAGTGGGAAAGGGCCATTTAGGGTGGTCTCATTACTCTAAAGGTGACAAAATGGGGGCTCAGAGAGGTTAAATGTCTTGTCCAAGGTCACACAGGAAACCAAAGAACTTAGGATATGAAGCACATGTCCTCTAACTCCAAACCACTACTGTGATGAGTAGCGTAACACTTTGTATTGCTATCTTAAATAACAGGTATTTAAATAGAAAATAATTTATATTTTTAATATAAAATCAAAAGATTAAAATTAAAATAACAAGACTTAACAAGATATTTAGTTGAACCAAAAAGGCAGGTTGCTTAGTGCATATTTCACATAAATGAACAATTTTGTCATTTGCGAATTGTTGCATCTAAAATAAAAATAGAAGTTACTGTATATTTCCTATCTGAATGTGAAAATAGATGCTTCATTTTTTTCCATCAGAGCCACATGATCAGGCCTTTAAATGATCATTTCAATTGTTTAGTTTCTGATATAAAGAGAAAATAAATTTTTTCAAACCTAAAATTTTAATAGGAAAGATATATTCCTTGGTTTTCTAATGGATAAGGAATCTATAAGTATATATATATATATATATATATATATATATATATATAAAATATACATTGCATAATAAATATAAAATATTATATATATGTATTATGTGGTTCAAACTTTGAAGACCTTTTAACTCTCTTTGTGAAAGCTTTCTTGGACTGAACTGATGTAACATCTCATTTCTAAGAGATATATCAAATATTTGCTAGTAAGGAGGCCTGAGGGAATCAAGGAATCTTATTTATTTTTCTAAAGGTCTATGATAAATTATGATAAACACTTAGATTGCTAGAATTTTTTTACTTATTACTTTGTAATAGTCCATTAGGCATACTTCATTCACTAATTCATGAACTATTTATTATGACCTTAATAGGTAGGCATTAGATGCTTGGCATTAGAGAAGATATAAAAATAATTAAGATATGATTCTCTACCCCTATGTACCATGTCAAGACTTTTTTTTTGGCTCAACACCTATTTAAAATGATGGGCCTTAGCAAAATAGTAGGTAATTAATAGTTCGGACTCTAAAAATTAAATGTATTCAAGTGCTCATGGCTAGGTCATACCAATAACTTAAAAATGACAGTACTGACAAAACTGATTTACAGATGTTACTGTAACAATCAAATTAGGAAGAGGATATCTTACATAACTAGACAAAATAATGACAAAATTAATTTGAAAAAGATCTAGAAAAAAGATAATGAAAAACATCGAGTAGGAATGAAAGAGAACTATTTCTTCCAGACTTAACACTATATTATAAAACAACAATTATAAAAAAAAAATTGCTACTGTTTAAACAATGACAAAGTAGAATGAGTCAATGAGCAAGAAACAGAAATAATTGAATCCAATTATCCAGTGTTTAATATACATAAATTATCTAAGAAACAGCTCTCTATGTGACAACAAAAAGCAGGAAAGCAGGATGGCAGAAATTAGTTTTAGAAGAGTATCTTACACCACATACCACAATCAACTCAAATGAATATGTCATCTGAATATTAAAACTCATACCATAAAACAATTAGAAGAGAGTCAGACTAGGTACCTTTTACAGCTATGCCTATGGGGTGAATTTTTAACCAAATGATAGAGGCAATTACAAATGATAAAATAGATAATTTCAATTACACTACACAGAAAAAAACATTGAATGAACAAATTTAATTAAAGTAGGATAAGAAGAGAAGTGATTGATTAGGTAAAAAATATTTTTCCTTTGTATCATATATGTCTGATAAGGATTTGATATGCAAAATAAATAAGTAACGAACAAAAATATATATGATAAAATGACATTTCCCAATGAACAAACGATATGAAATAATAGTTATCAAAAGAATGTCAAACTACTGTCAACTATATGAATGTGCTAAGTCACCAATAATAAGAGAAACATAAGTCAAAATTCTCAGATCTTAACCTTAACAAATTCTCAAAGATAATAAATGAAGGGAATGGGAATAGTTCGTATTGGATGGATTATCAAAAGAAGGTAGGGCTGTGAATTGGTCCAAATACTCTGAACAAAAAAATTGGCATTATGAGATGACTAAAACATCCACATCTTTTAATCTAGAGAGTCCAATGCAAGGAATATGCCCCCAGGAAGGAAATGACAAAAAATAATCCCATACACAACCATAATTTTATATCAGTCCTTTTTATAATAGCAAAGATTTGTAAGAAAAGTCAATGTCTATTAAGATGGATACAATGTAATGTAATCCTCTAAAACAGGATGACTATGATAAAGATGGAGAAGTATGGGAATCTTTAGTATCAACTTATACAAAGTGAAGATGAAAAAAAATTACAAAATGACTACAGCAATGAAAATGGGAAAAAATTCCAATAGAAAAAATAAAACTGAATACTGTGAAATTATAACTAACAAATCTGACAAAGCACCTTCCCCCCTTCTCTATAGGAGCAGGAGAATGATTACACATAATATCAGATTTTTTCTATATGTTGGTTACTTTTGCTAAACAGTTTTTTCCTCCTTTTGTTCTATCTTTGTCATAAGGCATAACTGAAAATTTTTGTTTAAAGAAGAGCAGGATGTATTGAGAAAGGTAGATCATAAAAATGTAAAAAATATCAATTAATCTTATTTCTTAAAAAATGAGTACAGACTATGCTGCCCATCCATCAGCTCTCTCTAAAGCTGAACTCAATTTGATTTTTCTAAAAAGTAATTTATGCTATTTGTATAACACATACTTATTCTTTTGTTTTTCTAGCAAAGATTATTTTCTGATAACCAATATTTTTCTCATATTTCTGCCCTAAGAGAAGTGTTCTCTCAGAGGTAATTTGTAACACTGAGTAGAGAAGGACCAATAAAATATGTGTCTAATGTGTAGCAGGTCCCTTATTATTAGAGAGTTGAGAAAAATAGTTCTTGCAAGTCTGCCCTGGTAGTTGTCACATTTTCAGAATAAAAGCAAGTCTGAGTCATTCATCCTTCCTCTAATTTCTTTTTCAGAGGCTCTTCCCAACTCTCAAGATCAAACTTGCTTCTAATATAATTCCAAGGGCTAATCAACAGTCATTGTGTATATGGGGGTAGGAGGAAAAGCTAATAAAAAACGGGGGAAGATAGGAAGCTAAATAGTAAAAGAGTTTCATTCCCTTCTTTACTTCTTATATTTTACATCAAGTCTATCTGGTCTACATTTTTTTTAAAAGAAAAAGAACCAAATCAATTTATTGAAGTTAGTTCAAGCCCAGCAACCAGCTACCACCATAACATCAGCACTCATCACTGAACATGATTTGACAACGTCTCTGTAGAAAGAAACAAGACTGAGTTAGCATAGAAACTTGGTCATTCTTTTTTCTTTAAACCCAGCAATCACTCCAGGTCTTAGGATCAGAATTTTAAAACTATGACAACAACAAAACTCAGTAATGGATAGAACTGGGCAAATACTTAAAGAGAAATAGAAGTAATTCACCTAACAAAAGCCAGGTAGCCCTCTGAATTTATTATGAATAAAAACAAACCAGTATAAATTCTTACCAGTAAACTTTGGAATAGCAGGCCAATCAACCCAATCTGGTTGACTGTGGTGTGTTTGGTAGACAGACATCCCAGCATGAGACACAAATGCCCCCAATGTCTATAAAACTAGTATACATGTAAAACAGCAGGAACATATTCTTTCTATGAAATTCCAAGATATGTCAATTCAGATGTGTAAAGGCCAACCAAATACATAGGAGGGCATTTCATCTCTTTGGCCTATCCAATTCTTTCTTGATCCACTTTTAGAGATTGCCAGTAAGAATGTCAACAGTGGCCACTGATCGTAGACTGCTTCATTCACTTTACTTGATCCACAAAGCATCCAGGAGACAGCAAAACCTTCAGGTCAACAGGAATATTAGATCTGAACTGGTGACCTAGAAGGTAAATGCTGTATGCATTACCATCAGTCTTTCAAGGTTTGACAGACAGCTTAAGAAAATGTCCTACATTTTAGGGGCATTCAATAATACCTGACATTAAGGGAGGGTATTTCATGTAAGGATCCTAAAGCAGTTGGCAGTCTTTTAAAGTTACTTTTAAATATAGTATCTATGTAGATAAGTTGATAAGTGAGACTGGTTATCTGCACAGCCCTACCTCACTCAAAACAAAGTCAAGCACAAATCATGTCATCATTTCTCTGATGGCATGGTCTTCTTCAGCAACAAAGGATGAACACACACACACACACACACACACACACACACACACACACATTCCCCACCCATCCACATCAATGTAATGCTAAGACTTAAAACTGAAATCAAAGGGACAGTAAATAGAAAAGTTAAATTCCTTATCGTCATCGTAGTCCTTTGCATATGACAACTTTTCTGGTGGTAACTGCTTCGCTGGGTATGTGGGTGTGGCTGAGAGGACAATGTCTGATAAAGAATTATTTTCATGAAAAGAGATAAAATGCTTCACTAGACTCTTCATGCTTTGATCTAATGAATTTATTTATTATTACTCGATCTAGCTCTAGTCTTAGATTTTATACATCCAGGATACAAAAGTAATGTTTTCCCCTTAACACTTTAATTGGCTATCATTGATGAGATGTCATCTACATTCTCTTCTTTTATGACTTTTAAATGGAATGTAACTACAAATACATCAGGATTCTCATGGTAGAATACAAGTTCCTTGAAGTTAGGGACAGTTTATTTTTGTTTACATCCACAGAATTGAGCACATGCCATTCATATGGCAGGTACGTAATTTATGATCACTGAATTGGATTAGAGAGGTGTTCAGAATATTTTCAAGTATGTTGCACTTTGTCTTTTAGGATGTTCCTTGCTTATGTGAAAATAAAAGAGGAAAAAAAAGTTTCCCAAAATGAATACTAGCATTGGGGAGATGATAGAACTGTGCAGCTATGCTCAGGTGCCGCACCATGATTATAAGTCCCAACCACTGGGACGAGATTTTCATCCTATGCAGAAGCTAAAGGAATCCATCCACAAAGGTATCAGAAATGTATTGACAGTTGTAATAACTGTGCTATGTGTGTACGACCCCAAAATGAAACCCAGGGGCCCCTGGAGGGTCAAGTATATTCTTGAACTACTTGAGATGAAGAGGAAAGTCTTCTTAGACAAATAGAATAGACTTTTCTAGTATACATGCACGCATGCACACATTCGTATACATATATATGTACGTATGTATGTATGCATGAATGCATTTAAGTCTATTAGAAAGATAATGGACAGGAAATTTCATGAGAAGAAAGACAACTCCATCTCTTGCAAAATCAACTGAAATAGGTTTAATAGGCAGGAAATCTGTTTGAAGTCTCTTACAAAGGGTGGAGGGTGAGGTGGGGGTGGAGACGCCCACCATTCCGAGGAGTCACAGTGCCCCATAATACCAAGTTGGGTCACTTCACTACTCACTAATGGAGCAAGTGCCAGACGCTGAATCACCAACACCAATTCCTGTACTACCAGAGTTTTCTTTGGCAATAATCCATCCAAGTACTGACCATGCCTCAGCCTGTTTAGCTGATGAAGATTTGACAAGATCATGGTCTGGGGTACTATGGCTGCAGGCCACAATAGCATTGCATTGAAACACAATTCAAGTTTATTATAAAATGTATAAAGTATCCAGTTGGAGAGGTGATGTCCAAATCTTGGTTTTATTCCATGTTCAAGATGAATGCTTATAAAAAAACAGAATCAATCCAACTCTTTCCAGGTTTACTACATAACACACATGCCGAATAAGGGAGGTGAATCTAAGAAGATGTCAAAAGTTCTCTTAACCCACTGTTGTCTGCAGCTGCCCTTTATCTGAGAAGGCCATGCAATAGACATGATTATGAATAAAGCAGGTTCACTTTATAAAAAAGCCACAAAATATGAGACTTACTAATTTTTAAAAAAATATACAAACTATGTGAATATATTTCTAAAATAATAGAGGATATCCATAGTCTCACTGGTTATTCTGATAGGAGTTATTACAATAGATTCACAGAGAGGGTCACTTTTTTTAATATAAATTTATTTCTTTAATTTTTTATATTCATTTTCAAAAAATTTTGGGTTCCAAATTTTCTCCCCATTTGTCCCCTCCCCCACCCCAGTACACGGAGCATTCTAATTTCCCCTATCACCAATCTGCCCTCTCTTCTATCATCCCACCCTTCTCTTGTCCCCA
>CM053772.1:32091505-32194005 GCA_028658325.1 Potorous gilbertii
CTCAGAAAGTCATTAGCCTCCATCTGTTCCATTCTAATTTTGAGAGAACTATTTTCTTCAGTGAGCTTTTGCACCTCTTTTTCCACTTGACTTTTGAAAGCATTCTTCTCCTCATTGGCTTTTTGAACCTCTTTTGCCAATTGAGTTAGCCTATTTTTCAAGGTGTTATTTTCTTCAGCATTTTTTTGGGTCTCCTTTTGGAAGGTATTGACCCGTTTTTCATGCTTTTCTTGCATCTCTCTCATTTCTTTTCCCAGTTTTTCCTCCACCTGTGTAACTTGATTTTCAAAATCCTTTTTGAGCTCTTCCATGGCCTGAGCCCATTGGACATCTATTTCAGATGTTTGGGATACAGAGGCCTTGACTCCTATATCTTTACCTAATGGTAAGCATTGTTCTTCCCCATCAGAGAGGAAGGGAGGAAACATCTGGTCACCATGAAAGTAACCTTCTATGGTCTTATTTTTTTCCCCTTTTCTGAGCATTTTCCCAGCCAGTTACTTGACTTCTGAGATGCC
This sequence comes from Potorous gilbertii, assembly GCA_028658325.1. Lineage (NCBI taxonomy): Eukaryota > Metazoa > Chordata > Mammalia > Diprotodontia > Potoroidae > Potorous > Potorous gilbertii. The sequence goes on from CM053772.1 coordinate 32,092,024, forward strand.
TGCCACCCTCGCTTAGGTCCGCCCAGCTAGTGCTTGGGGTCTGAGATTCAAATGCTGCTCCTCAGCCTCGGGGCTTTCGGTGGCAGGCCTGGTTGCTATTCAATGGGAGCTTAAGTTCTGGTGCTCAGGTAGGGGCAGGGCCACCTCCCAGGCTCAGTTCCCTCAGGGGGTTTATGCACAGCCCTTCCCTAATGGAGCTCCTGCCTGCTCTGGGAGCCTCTGCCCATCCGCTGCCTCCCAAGGGGGTCCAAGTCATGGAGACACCCCGCTCCCCAGAGAGGGTCATTTTTAATCATTTACTTTCATTCTCCATATACCAGATGCCCAGTATGATGCTAAGTCAAGAGCACTGGTCCAGCTCTGAAAGATAATGATGATGGTGAGAATAACATTTATATAGCATTTTAAGGTGTTCAAAGCCTTTTACAAATATTATCTCATTTCAACTTCACAACAACCATGGGAAGTGAGTTCTGTAATTATCTTCATTTTCATAAGTCAGAAAACTGAGGCAAACAGAAGTTAAGTGACTTGTCCTGGGTCACAGCACTTGGATTTAAACTCATATCTTCAGGAATCCTAGTCTAATGCTTTATTCACTGTCCTTCCTAAATGAATGAAGAAAAACCAAAGTGCTAATTTCCTGAATACTCAATGACTCTGGGAAAGTAACTTCCAATTTTGGAGTTGGGCAAGAGAAGACTCTTACCTCACCTCTGACACTCTTTGTATAACCATGCATGCCTTCTGTAAGTCAAGGTGGACACCATGGATAGTACTTGTCTTTTAGACCCCCGCTAAAGATCAAAGTAAGGAAGTCTTCCTAAAGAACTTTTGGAAACTTTGAAGGTCTCTTGAAACAGTACCAACACCAAAACATCTGGCATTTAAAGTCCTTCGCAGCAAGACCTTTTCCTCTTTTTCTAGTCTTTTCATACTTGATTCTCCCACTCCACACATGTTATATTGGTCTTCCCGTTCCTCACATATGGCATTATGTCTCATGATTGTGCATTTTCATTGGCTGTTTCCCAACCTGGAGATGCTCTGTCTCCTCAACTCCATCTCCTGGCTTCCTTCAAATCTCATCCTTAATTCCTCTTGCTGCATGAGATGAGGCTACCTCCCGCTCACCACCCCAGGACTCTTCCCTTTGAGATTACCTTCCATTCACACTGTGTATGTATGACATACGCACATAGTTGGTTGTATGTTGTTGACCTCCAGGTGGGTGCTCCTCAAGGGAGGGGCAATGTTTTTTCCTTTCCTTGTATCTCAGGCACTTAACACAATGACTGGAACATCCTAAGTGCTTACTGAATACTTGACTAACTAAATAGTACCTACTATTATTATATACCATGTATCCTATGAGAAATAATAACAAAACTGTTCATAATCATGAAAAGTTGTACAAATAACTATCCCATTTGGTGTTCACAAAAACCCTGGTACATGAGCAATGAATGTAAAATTATTTCTACTCAGACTCAGAGGTTTCAAGTCATTTGTCTAGAGTCACAAGGCCACTAAGCGGGGGAGATGTAACTGGAATCTAAGTTTTCTGACTCTAAACCCTAGGATCTTTTTTCACTTTACTTTTATAATTGTGTGGAGGATAGAGTGGAAAAGAGTAGGGCTAATGCAAAAATTTAGGTATAAGGGCCTTAGGGTGATGGCCATATCACTGGAGAGAAAAGTGTCCATAAAGCACTGTGGAATTACACTACTCTTAAAAGCAATATTTTGCCCAGTAAAATCGGTTGACTCATTTTCTCCAAAATTCAGTATATTCCATACTGTCTCCATCTTGGTAATCCGCTTTTGAACTTGCTTAAAATTTTCTCTACTCATGACTCAAGGCCCACCATTTAAGTAAGCATAGAACTTGCCCCACATATTTAAGTACTCAGGATTTTCTTCCCATTCTGAACCATTGTGCTTCTAATTTATAAAGTTAGATTTTGCATAGAACTGTCTCATAATCTTCTTGGGTAAAGGTCTTCCAATCATCTTTTCTGATCTGGATAGCACTTGTACTCAGTTCAGAAAAGTACAGAAAGACCGTCAAAGGAGGAGTTCCTGAAAAATCCTCTGCTAGGCTTCAAGTCCATGTTGACTTTGGACACTTTCTTTTGCTCCTTCCATTTCTTAATGGCATTGGGTTCTGGAGAGTCCTAACCTCACTGTAATCCATAATTTTCTCAGTCTTTTTTGATTTCCCTGAGGATATTCATTATCTAGCTGCTGATACTCATTCTTTCTTTCAGAGAGTCTGATGTCTTCACCTCATGTTCTAAGCTGCCATTTGTGCCTGGTCTCACTAACGGCCATGTGATCTCCAAGGGGAGGGCCATGATTCCTTTTTGGAGCCTGTCTATTTCACCCCAGCTTCTTCCAGTTTCCAGAAACAGGCTTGTCATCTCTTTTGGTTTGAAAGCTGACATTTTCTAGGTGTGATGGCACATGGCTGACCCACTTAGGGGATTGAGGGGATGGAGGAATAAGGCTGTTGGTTCACTTGAGCTTAAAGAAGTGGGGCAAAAACAGGGGGCGAAGTGACCCAGGTTGGAAAAAGAACACATCAAAGTTTCCTTGCCAATCAGTAGTGGTGGTTGGGCCCATGAATGGACCTTCCACTTCCAGTCTGGCTGAGATAGGGAGCAACTAAACACCTGATACCCCTGCTTGGACCAAACTCTAAATCCCTATTTCTACCTCAGCTCTGACTCTTTGATAAAGTAGAAACAAACTAGACGAGCTGTTTCCCACAAACAGGTGCTCTGGACACTTTATGCACTTTGATAAGGTCATTCCGCACCTTGTAAAAGAATTCTTCTCTTTCCACAACTCCTTCACACCATTATTAATGAATCAATTTACATTCAAAAAGCTGCAATTATGTGACAGGTCCCAAGTTAGGCACTGGGGATACGTAATGAGGCAATGGAGAGTCTCTGCCCTCAAGGAACTTATCTTCTGAAGAGGGAGACAATAAGAAAACAAATATACACAAAGCAAAGCAAATATTTACAAAGTAAACAATGAACAGAGAAAAGAAATTACAAGGGTTTGGAAAAAGGTGGAAGATGGGATTTTAGTTGGGGCTTGAAGGAAGCCAGAGAAGCCAGTGGTGGAGAAGAAGGAGAATATGCCAAACATGGCAGAGAGGCAGAGAAAATGCCTGGAAACAAGAGATGGAGTGTCTTATTCAGGGAACAATCAGGAGGCAGTGTCACTGGTGGGTAGGTAAGGTGTAAGAAAACTGGAAATGGAGGGGGGGGGTGGGGCAAGACTATGAAGGGCTTTAAACAAAGTGCAGAGGATTTTCTATTTGATCGTGGAGGTATTAGGGAGACACTGGGGTTTACTGAGTAGAGGAATAATATGTTTGGACCTGCATTTTAGGAAAATAATTTTGTAGTAGCAAATGAAGGACAGAATGGAGTGGGGAGAGACTTGGGGGGGGCAGACTCACTAGCCGATTGTTACAATGGCCCAGGCCTGAGGTGATAAAAATGACATTTGTTAACATTTAGTGGTATGAGGGTGAGCACGGCATAGTGATAGAGAGCCAACCTCAAAGCTAAGAAGCCTTGGGTTCAAGTTCCATCTGTAATACATAATGGTAGCGTGAACCTGAGCAAGTCATCTAATTTCTCAGTGGCTCAGGGAATCATTTAAGACTTGAAGTTACCATAGAGGTGTTGGTAGAGGGAGTTTCCTTACATGGAAGTTCCCTCCATCAGTGAAATTTAAAATCCATAGCATACTATGGTGAGTATCTAAGGGGAAATAAAAATTGTGTTGTTCAGTCACATTTGACTCTTCATGACCTCCCTTGGGGTTTTCTTAGAAAAGATACTGGAGGGCTTTGCCATTTCCTTCTCTAGCTCATTTGACAGATGAGGAAACAGGGTTAAGTGACTTGCCTAGAGTCACATAGTCAATTAAGAATTTGAGGCTGGATTTGAACTCAGGAAGGAATCTTCCTGACTTCAGGTTCAGCACTCTATTCACTGTGGCATCTATCTGCCCTGGAAGACTCATCGTCATGAGTTCAAATCTAGCCTCCAACACTTACTGGCTGTGTGACCCTGGGCAAGTCCCTTAACTCTGTTTGCCTCAGTTTCCTCATCTGTCAAATAATCTGGAGAAGGAAAAGGCAAACTCCTCCATTATCTTTGCCAAGAAAAACCCAAACTGGATCACAAAGAATTGGAAAAGACGGAATAGCAATCGTATAGTACCTGTCCTCAAGGAGTTTATAGTCTAATTTGTGTATATGTTGTTTTCCCTTGCATTAGATTATGAGAACCTTGATAAAAACGAATATGTCACATTGCTCTTTCTACTCCACTCCCCGCAAAGTGGCACTGTATACTGATCAGAGCAGCTAGTTAATAAATAAATGCTGTCGTGTTGTTGTTTGTTGACTGAATTACTGAGGTCAAAGAGTGATCAAGATTATATATATATATATAAATAAAATATAACAATATAAATTAAAATATTAAAAGGCATCTGAACTAAGATGAATTGCAGTGATAAATCTCAGTCCTGCAGCATACCCATCCTTTCCATAGAAAGGTGGGAGATTATGTGTGCCAAATGGGGCTGTCAGTTCTTCTTTGTTACAATGGAAGGCTCAATGGGGGATACTGAGGCAGGGGGCAATAGTGGAACATGTCATATGTTAAAAAGGCATCAACGACACAAATCACAACAATAACACCATCAATGACTGAAATGAGGAGGAGTCAAGAAAATGGGGTAACAGGTCACTGGCAAAAGACATTGCATAAGCTATCCTCGATGAGTCAAGACTTAATGATTAGTGCAGATTATTCAAGGAAATGGTGGAAACTGCCCCATAGTACTGTAGGCTGAAAAAATATGGCATCCCTCATGAATGTCTAGAAAGATAAGCTGAGCGGGCAAGAATCACCAGAATCTCACTACTCTTCATCAACGAACAGGTAGAAATCTTCATATCCCAGACCCCAAAAGAGCCTGGAGAATTCAAAAGGTAATCTGTTTGGGAGCCAGTCCATTCCCACAGACAAAGTACACAATCTCCTTGGCATATATCATTGATCCATAAAAATATGAAGAACAGATGTTTTTTTAAGATGTCATCATTCTGAAGAAACATTATCTCCAAATTACGGGCAATGGAAGACTCAAAATGTTGAACGCTAAATGAATTAAACCCGTGAAAATAGGACAAGAGATATGTCACCTTGTTGGTTACGTGAAGGTGTCCCAAACATGTCCCATTAGAATCTACACAGGATGTGACTATATCCTAATGTTTACTCAATGACAAAATGCAGACATTTTATCCACATAAAACATAGAAGAATAAAGGATAGTTACTTGTCTCAGGACTCTTTCTATCTGAATATAAGATGGAAAGAATGGGTATGATGACTGATGACAAAGATGACTATGATAATGACGGTGACAATTTATTACTGTAATAATATTACCCGCACCCCTGAATATTTCCCCAAGATCTTTTTGATACATAACCCATCTCCCCATATAACCTATACACTAACCACCATGGTCCTAATTAGCAATCATTCCAGTTCCTATCAATACAGTTTTACTATATCAAAATTACTTCTCACGTAGAACATTTTTTCCACTCAAAAAGGGTCATTTTCTCAAAATTATTCACTTGGAACAGCTTGTTATTATGTATCTTTTATGTATGTGTCCTGAAAGAGATTACACTTTTTTGAGGATTATGGACTATGGCCAGCCTATACCTCCCTTTAACTTCAGCACCTTGTCCCAGGAATCTAAGAGTAGTAGGCACTTGATTAATGTTAGCCATTAATGACTGATTAAAGCAAAACAAATAATTAGATATTTCTGTGCCTAACACAAAATATGGACCTTGGCTGAGACCAGTGCTTCTTCACTGAAAGAAATATAGGGCTTTGAAGATATGTAAGAAAGACTACTTTTTAAAGTATGTCAACATATGAGGATGCTTCCATTTAACAATGAAAGTAAGCATTCTGAGAGATCAGAGCCAAAGATTGCCCTAACACATGTCAATGAGTATCTTTCTGTTAAAATTTCTATCTCATATGAGGACTGCAGAACTTCTGAAATCATTAGAGCTGACCAAAATTGGGAAAATATTCCCTAGTAGGTAATAGAGATCATCTTCAAGTGGAGGCTAGGCTTGAAGAGCGTTAGAGATCCACAATTCTGCTTGGAGTCAGACAACATGAACTCTGAATTCACCCATGACTCACTGACTCTCTGTTCTATGAGCTGCAATCCATCCTGACTTCCACTGAAGTCAGAGTCATCACTTCTACTTGCCAGGGCCAAGGTTGGAAAAGAAAATTCACAGAAGCACAGGATTATAGGAACATAGGAGTAGTGCCGGCAGATGCCTCAGAGGTCATCCATATAACCACCTTATTCTACCATGGAAGAACCCCAAGGAATTTTCCAGGTTTGCCCAGACAGCAATTGTCAGATACAAGATATGAAACTAAGTTCTCTGACTGCAGACTAAGGATGACACACTACCCCACAGCATTCCCCCATTCATCAAGGGAGCCTTTTCTCAAATCTCTACCTCCTTCTCAATTCATGTTAATTCCTTAAATGGATTTAATGACTGATGCAACAAACAAAAAATTATCTGCCGGAGGCTAGATTTGGAGATAGGTAAAGCTGGATTTAGGCAGTTAGGTGGTGCAGTGGATAGAGTGCCAGACCTGGGGTCTGGAAGATCTGAGCTCCAATCTAATCTCAGACACTTGCTCCCCTGGGCAAATCATTTAATCCTGCTTGCTTCAGTTTCTCATCTGTAAAATGGGGATACACTGCAGAAGGAAATGGCAAACCACTCCAGGATTTTTCCAGGATAACCTCATGAACAAAGTCCATGGGTCACACGTGGAGCAGGACCCAAATGACTGAACAGTAGAAGCTGAATTTAAATCCCATCTCACCTGCAGTTTATTAAACACCGATTGCATGCTTGGCACTAAGGCGATTTTGGAATACAGAAAAAAGATGAAATAATCACTGACTTCAAGGCACTTATATGGGGGAAGGGGAGAGGAAGGGGAGCACAACATGGACTCAGATAAGTAAAAGCAAAATGAAAACAAAGGAATTTCCAGGGGTTGGGGTTGTTACTCAGCTACCTTTCAGCTGTGCTCAACTCTTCATGACCCTGTTTGAGGTTTTCTTGGCCAAGATATTCAAGGAGTTTGCCATTTCTTTCTCCAGCTCTTGTGACAGAGGAGGAAACTGAAGCAAACAGGATTACCAAGGTCACAGAGTTAGTCAATGTCTGAGGCCAGATTTGAACTTGGATCTTCCTGACTCCAGGCCTGGCACTCTAATGACTGTCCCACAGAGCGGCCCCTGGATTCGGGGACAACAGCATTAAAAACGGACATTGACCAGCTGAGGGTCCTAAATAACTTAAGTTCGCTGGGCCTTATAAAACCACGATAGTAACAACGGCACCGACTTGGTTTTTCGACAAGGAGGTAGTACATGTGAAATGTCTTGAAAATGATAAACCACATAAATTTTAGCTATGGTTGTTACAATAAATGATTTCATTCCTCTCATCCTTTGTGGTGGAGTTCAACTGAAACTGAAACTGGGATAGGTGGCTATTCATTCTTTTCTATTTTATGTTCTTGAGAGTTCTTAAATAAATAAAAAAATAAAAAAAGTATTTATTAAAATAAATGTAATCAAATAAACGTATCATCATCCACATCATGATTGCTTCAGAAGAAGAAAGATTTGGGGCATTTTTCATCCTTGTATATTGCCTTGAGAATGGGCCTTATATTACAGACATGCGTGTAGAGCATACATACTCAAATGAATTCAACATAAAAGGCCTTAAGCCAATTCACACATCCCTGGAAAGACCCTTTTACATTGTTCTTTAAGGGTGACATAGAATATAAAAATAGGGAGATGAGATGGCTTTCCTAAGAAATCAGAATGATTTCTTTACCAATTCTACAAAAGTTCTATACATCGGAGACAGCCAGGAGCGATTCTAATCTATCGCCAATCAACGGAACATATCACTGGTAGGGCTAAAGACTGATTTATCTGGAATATGAAAGCAGGAGAAAACTGGGAGAAGAGAGGTCTTTATTTTTGGAGACACTGGCCTTGGAAGAATTACAACAGGTCAAATCCTCAGGAAGAATCAGGGTTTTTTGGGTTTTTTTTCCTGTCCTATTTCTATATTCTTTCAAACACATGTGAACATAAACTTAATAATCTCAAATTCAACTAAAACCATAAAAACTTTAACAAACTCTCTTTACCTGTGTATTACTTTTAAGGAACTCAGAATCAAATGCTACTTTTTTTTTTCACCAAGCATGATAAATTCAGGGTGAGACCAAAGTTAATATGGGGTTGGCAAATAACTAATTTATGCCTTCAATTTGTGACAGTTCAAGTCTTCATTTTAAATTCTATTTTGTGTGTGTATGTTTTCAAATATGCAACTCATAAATTACTCCTGCTGTTATACAGTGGATAGGGCCCTTGACTACAAGTACAAATTCTGCCTTATCATTTCCCAGTTCCGTGACCCTGACCAAGTCATTTACTCCATGTTTCGGTTTCCTCATCTATGAAATTAAGGGGTCAGATGTAATAGTCACTAAGGTCCATTCCAGCTCTATATGTATGATCTTGTTACTTTACTTATGCAATGAACAGTTTGGACTGTTCACTCTTCTTTGGAAGCAAACCATTCCTAAATGTATATCCTAATTGAGATTCGTATCAACTTAAAAAACCGGGTCATAAGATCATAGATCTAGTGCTGGAAATAGTCTCAAGGTCATCTAGTCCAGCCCACTCACTGTACATGGGAGGAAATTAATAAGAAAGGTTAAATCATTTGCTTGAGGTCAAAGAATTAGTAAATGGTAGGGCTGGAATTTGAACTCAGTTCTCGGGACTCTAATTTCAACCTTCTTTCCATACCACCATGTTTTAGAGCTAGACATAACTTATGAGGTATTTTAGTACGATCCTTTTGTTTTTCAGATGAGAAAACTGAGTCTCAGAGGTGACATGCCTTCCTTAAGGTCAAATAGATAGAAAGTAGGACAGTCAGGATACAAATCCTTTTTTTTTTTTTGTACTCTAGATGGATCACTTTTTTCCCCATAAAACCCTTCCTTTCTCCTAGCTCAGGAGCATCAAAACAAAACAAAATACTTGGTCAATTTTCATGAAAATACTAAAAACTGTGCTTGCCCCAATGACGCTCAAGACTCCTTGCTATTTCAACCAAATGAGCTTGTCTAGGCTCCGTTTTCTAATAACACTGCCCTGGTCCTGCCATGTCAGGACAACCCCTTCTGATGGCATCCAATGTCATTCCAGTTTTCAAAATAGCCAGTAAAGTCTATACACACCCGGAAATTGTAAATAATTTTAACAGGATGTATTTTCCACCTCAAAAGTGGGATAATATTCATAGCCTCCCTATGCCCCAAGGGTGTTCTAAGGCTTAATGAGTTAATGTTTGTGAAGTACTTTGATTTCCTCAGACAAAGGGCCCTATATAAGTACAAAGTATAATAATCACCACCATCCTCATTATCCAACCAAACTACTGAACCTTTGGAGATGTACCCAACATAACAATAAAGGCCCTCCAGAAAAGCTCCATGTTTCATGTGTAGAGTTTTCAAGTAACTTCCCTAAAGAGTTTCAGGGAACTTTTGATAAAGGCTGACTCTATGTGAGAGAACAGTGTACAATACATCCAGCCCAGAGTGTCACTTTACACCGTTCCCTTATATAGGCAATGAAAAGGAATTCCTGGGCACATATTGTAAATTCACATTCCAAACCACTACGGGCAAAACCCACTTGGAGGTCCCCACACTCACCTGTAAGGCTGGGACATCTGCCTCTGAGAGGGATACTTTGGGTAATCAATCTCATTACTTTGTACAGATCTGCCCTGGCAGGACACCACAAGGTATCCATCCTCTTGACAAGGAAGAAAAAAAGGCCAAAGGGCCCGTGTGTATATTTTCATTATAGATATGTGTATATACATACCTATAGATACAACACGATATGAAAAAGCCAAATTTTGGTTGGACCGATGGTGAGGTTTTGCTGCTATGGATTCTTAGCCCTCAGGAGAACAAATGAGCTCTACTTCAGATAATAACAGCCTGAAAGGTACACTAGGATGTCACTTAGCATCATGGACAGGAGCGCTAACGTGCCTGGAGAAAGAGAAATGCCTTGCGAGAGACAAAGAGACACCGAACAAGGCAATTTCCACTAACACAGGACCTGTGCACAAACTCTGTACAGTGAGGCATGAAATTCAGCTCCCATAAGCACCATATTCTATCATGTTATCAATTATTTTTTATCAGAATCTATTCTTTGCCAAAATGCCAATATATTATTCAATAATCTTTCACAAAAGGATAAACTGAGGCAAGGTACATTTTATATATATATATTCTGTAGCCTTTTAAAAAAGGCTAAGCTGAGGTACAGACATACAGACACATATATATATGTATTTATGTGTATATATATACATTACATTTACATGTATAGCTCAAATAAATGTATATAATAGATCTGGAAAATCCTCATAATTAAACTAGTAATCCATGGGAAAGATCTAGTATCAAAGGATCCAAGATAATGGATACGTTCCCAGTGAGAAATCTTACGAGTTTATAAAAGATTAAAAAAAGTCCCTGAACCTAAGGAGTTAACTCACTTGCTTTTTAAAAAGTCCCATATAATTTCCTTTTATCATAAAACAATGCATTTATTATTTTCTGTATATCTGTTAAAGGGCATGGCCTTCTGAGTGGAAAACAAAACAGAACTCAGTCACATGTTTATTTGCTTCAGCTACTCCCTTTCCCTTCTGATAAATAATCAAATGTGCCATCCAGAAAAAACAAACCCAGCGAGCTGGGAAATTTGATGGTCATCAAATAGACTGAGATACCAAGAAAAGCAGCCCACTGTTCCCACAGTGAGCTTTGTGCCCCACACCTACACTACCATCTGAGTAAATACCTTCAGTCACTCTTTCCATTTTCCCCATACAATTACTCCTACTGTTAAACAAATTGTCTTTAAGGCACTTGCAAACACCATTTTTTTCCCCTTACAAAGTAGAACAACTTACAAGCATTAAGAAGCCAGCCTAGAAAAAAATGTAGCTATGTATATATGTGTGTGTATACATACACAATATGCACGTATATATCATATATGTAAATACAAACATGTATAGACAAATTTATATAGACGTCTATAGTTTTTATTGTACTTGAGACTTGAGGTTTGAATGACTGCACTGCTTGATTTCCCTGCTTGCTCTAAGAGACGCTACCTTGTAGCATATATTTTAAGGGTATTAAGTCTGGATAGCGATAGAAAAGCTTTAGAATGGTTCTCCTCAGACAGATCAAGGTGGTAATCTTTCCATATCTCTTCCACTCTCTGACCAGTAAACAGTTAGCAGAAATGATAACCTTATGGATGCTTTACTAAAGGTCCCCCCTCTCCCCCTGGGAGGAGGAAGAGCTCTAAGATGAAATGAAACAGTAAGAATCAAGAAAATAATTCTTAACTATTTGTTGTTAAACCAGTTCAATAGAACAAAAATAATAGCAGTTCCATCTCCCCATTTGTTACAGGGGAAAGCTTTCCCGTGTTAAGTCCACTTGTCTTTACCTGCCATGCCAATTATTAACAATGAAACATGTGAAAAGAATCCTGTAACATGAAAGTTAACAACCATCACAGAAAGTAGGCATGGTTTTTCCTTCCCTTTTGCAGAAGCCTCCGTTTAAACAATAGTCATATGAATGAGATAATGGCTATGCTTGTTTCAGCACTCTGATTTTTATTGGCATGAAATTGGTACAAATATTATCAAGACCCATTCGCAAATGATGACGGTGCCATGATGCAAACACTAGGGAAGGTCGGTTTTACAGTTAAAGATCCTACAATCCCACCACCCCCTAACTCTGAGCCCCCACCCCCATCCATTGTTACATGCACTTTTTTACTTGTGACAATACAAAAGAAGCCCATAAACATCTCTCTCTCATACACACGCGCGCGCGCACGCACACACACACACACACACACACACACAGAGGACGCTCTCATCTAAATTCCGAATCTGAAATAAATGTTAGTGAGAACAAACAACTGCTTACTTAACTGATACTCCAGAGTCATTGGAAAGCAACAGTGAACTGAACAGGAGTTGGAAAGAGCCAGTTTTCTTTTCAATTTTTTAAAATGCCTTTTGATGGCCAAAAAAAAAAAAAAAAAAAGGCAGTAAACAAACTGAATCATCTCATTTTGCTCTGAAAGCTGTAAAGAAAGGAAACCTTCCTTCCCCTCAAAGAATACATTCACAGGGGGAGATAGCCAGTTTCAAAGTTGAACCAAATGCCCAGCGTTCCCTTTTCTCTGAACACTTACAGAGAAAATGAAGACTTTGACGGGGTGAGCTCTGACTGTCGTTAGATTTCCGTCTTCTTGCTGTAGATGTGTTCTGGCTGTTTCTGTGAAGCGGGGGTTGGAGAATGGTAAAAAGATGTTTGAATAAACAGGAAGTGCCGGGCTGCTGGAGCACACACTGAAGTGAAAACACCCTGGAACATTGCCCTTTCTAGCCTCCACAGTAGCAATGCCTTCAAAATGACAAAGAAACCACAAGAATCCCTCAAGTCATTCTCTCTTTCAAAGTTGAAAGAGCCGTTGGAGCTGGCATCGAGCACTTACAGAAATCTATTAATTCTAATTCGGCACCTATCTAAATCACTTCAGGTCGGCAAGCAGCAACATACCTAACTAATCATGCCTTAACTAGACCAACAAACACAGCCAAAGGCTACATGCAGCTAACTTCTGCAGACAGATACACATCTTCTGAGTCCCAGGGAACCTGCGTTCCCAAACATTTGTGTCACAGCGTCTACACATGAAAAGTAGGATTTCTTTAATTCTTTTTTTTTTTTTGATGCTGCAGAGTTCGGCGGCTCTGTACCCCATGTGCTCCTAAAGAACACGTTCATCTCTACATTTTAGGTAGATACATTTGCTCTTCCATCTGTTTTTTTTTTAAATCATTTCTGATTTTTTCTTCTAGTCAGCAAACCAAAGTATCTATTGATCTTGAGGTGACTGACTCCCCGACTTGGGCCCTGCTTTCCCCACCCCAAACTAGTTATTAAAGTCCTATCTTCTGTCACATGGGTGGTGACATGCCTGAGACACGAAAGAAAACTAGCACAGGCTCAGTAAGGCAGCTCGCAAGAATATGAACAGTCGACTAGCCATAGTCAAGGGAGGCTGGGGGGGGCGGGTGAAGAACCAGGATTCCTGTAGAAAATGTACTGCTGTTGTGGTAACTAACGTGCGGCTGCCGCTGAAGGGACTGATTTGTTATTTAGCATGGAGTCTTGGACTGTCTGTCATTCTGGGTGCTAATGCTCTGCTAAAATAACTCATTGGGAGCTGTCAGTGGGATGTTTACACAGGCCCCAATCTTTTCTTCATAGAAGGAAATTTTTTTACTGGAATTCATCTTCTTTTGATCTCACATTCAAAGCAACAGCAGCTTGATAGACATTCAAGTCTGAAAGCAAATCCAGACGCTGAAGATAAACCGCCAGAGTATGACAGGCAGGAGCATCTAAAGCTTATAAAAATGAAGAGAACAGCTTGTCGTCTGAGTATTACAATAGCAGAAATCAAGAGACATATTAGGTGGAACTGATCAGCCACAAAAACAGTTCAAAAGGCAGATCATAGAAACAGAAGACTAGGCGAGGGGGAAAAATAGGAAATATCTGCTTTACAGAGGAGGCATCCCCTTCATTCCAAGTACCACAAGGTTTTCCCTCCAGCAAGTAAACTTAGGAGGAAGGTAGGGAAGAGGAGGAGATCCAGTCTAGATGTTCCACTCAAACTCAGCTCTGCCAATTATAAGTAATTCAATTAATTTGTTAATAACCCCCTTCCATCAAGTGTTTCCAAGAAAATGGGAGGGTAGTGCCTTCCCTTGCTTATCCCACCCCCCCCCCCCAACACTGCAATTTATTACCATCACTTGTCTCTGCTAGTTTTAATGAAGTATCCAAAAGGATAACACTCAGGGCACTATGGGAATGAGGCATTCAGGAAAAATAGCATCTCTCATCCTGAGGTCTCTACATAGTTTTAGACTTAGATGAGGGAGGAGAAGGGAACGCTAAGAGGCTCAATTCTCTAAAGTGGCTAGTTAGTAGATGGACATTAAAGCTCTATAGTCTCCCTCAAAAAAGACAAAGTACCAGCTCATGAGTGCTACTGATCTGCATCCAACACCCAGGACTTGGCTGGTGGTTTTTTGTTTTGGTTGTAGTTTTTTAGGCGACAGGAGTCGTTTGTAAAGGAATAATCACAAAAACTTTCTAAGAGAATGCACACATTTTTTTCATTTAAAAATAAGCCTCTTATTTTAATTAAAGTCAGTACATATAATGAAAAAGTAATTCTCAAACAATTTTGTACTTAGAGCTGTTTGTTAACAAACACTGAATGAACAGGCAGCGTTAGGTGAAAGGGCAGCAGAATTCCACATTATAACTTCGCCTGCGGGTTATTTCTGATTAAGGACACCCTCTGGGACACCAAAGCAAGATCTTCTTTTACAGCAGGCATGGCTTTTAAAATTAGCCTTTTTTCCCCCCTGCATAATAAACCAACAGGAAAAAATGTGGATTTAAAAATGTATTAACCAATTTAAAGACTTGTAATCAATTTAGGGTTTGCTTTCTGCAAAACACAGGTTCCTGTGTAGCTAAGTTACAAATGTAAAAATGCAGACTGGATTTGAAAAACTGCTTTCGAAAGTCACCTTCTGTCATGCTTATGCAGCTATCTAATGTGCTAAAGGCTGATTATTTATCTTTACACTGTACTAGTTTAATCTGTTAAGGTCAACACTAATCTATGCCAACCTTTTAAGAAATCGCAGCCTTCAAAGACTTGCAGTGAGAATCCCCAAACTAAATACAGGATGTCACTGTAATGGATACATTTACCTGAACTGGTGAGATTTACTATGTAAACACTGAATATAAATTCCCATATAAATTAGAAAACACATTATTTCTGTATATAGAGAAGATGTTGTCACCAACATGTGGGTAACATGATTAACATCACTTTATTTCACGGGACCATTTAAAAACCAGGTTTGCATTTACATGCCATGTATATCCAGAGCTCAATTACTGAAATGAAATGTTTGCTGTCCCCCCTACCTCTTCCCCACCCCTCCCCCAAAATAGCAAGTTTGGATATCAAATGAGAGCTTCCCAGTCATGTCCTCAAATGGTGATGGTTTTAAAAATGCAGACCATTGGTTAGTGGCCATTGCCAGTAGTCACAGCACACCACAGTCTCTTCCTTCCCTCTCAGATTTCTTCTAGACTTGAATGTCACTGTAGACCTTGAATGTGAAATGGCTTCACGCTAATTGCTCTAATTTCTGGAAGATGTGCGGGCAGGTGAAACCTGATCCCCTTGGCCCTTGTGGAGTCTAAGAACCAACGACCCCGGAATGTTTACACAGTGGTTTGATTTTAATAGACAGGAGGGCTGGGTTTCAGACAGCAAAAACACAGCTAATAGGTGACCTCTTAATGTGGTCCTTTTTGAAAAAAAAAACACAACAAAATACAATTTCATGTGGTAAAAGGTGATGTCCTGAATGCCAAGGTTATCTGCTTGACTTTTTGAGTGAGCACACATTACGTTGCACCTGACATTTACACCCGAAACTCTATACCGACTTCTTCTTCTTCCTTTTTTTTTTTTAACTTTAAAACAAAAAAAAAGCACTTTATATGTCAGTCACCTTACAAGTAGATTATGGCTGTATGGGATTTCCTAGTAAGTGCACTCATTTGAATTTTAAATTGAATCGTTTTTTTACTTCCATTTCACTCCTTGTCCCTAACATCCTGTAAGAAATGCTCAAACTCCTATCCCCCAAAAGGTAGGGGGAGCCTTCTCCCTTGTTCTTTTAACTATGCTCTGGTCCTTCACTCATGGAATTCCTAGCCTGGGGTGAAAGGTGAAGGTAAATCCCTTGCCTGAAGATGACTGATCATTAAGGGTCTTTCCCTTCCTCATGGCACTGGATATATTACATATAGCTTTCATGCTTGTCTTTTTCTTCCCCATCCCCCCCCCCCAGTAGACTGGAAGCTTCTTGAACCTATGATTGGTGTATTGCTTGTCTCGAGATTTTCCTTTGTTCCTGACTCAGTGCTAACATAGTACCTGGCACATAGTAGGCACTTAATAAATGACTGATCGATATGTTACAGAGGATCAAATAAATCTTGGGGCAATAGAATTGAATGGCAGAATGCCTGAATGGGTTCCCGAGGCTGAGCTTTTAATGCCTCCACATCATTTTCAAGTCTGTTTACCACACTGAACACAATATAGCATGATGACTGGTACTTTTGGTATTTATCTAATGTCTTGTATCTGCCCCTTCTCCCCCAATCTCTACCCCTCCAGGATGCTTCTCCCCCTTTACACCTTGCAAGAGGTCAATAAATCTTTACTCAATTGTATGTGCTGTCTGAGCAGGAGAGACGCTGAAATATTCAAAAGTGGGGAGGGAGGGAGAACTACATGACTTGATGACCTGATAGCTTTTGGGAGGAGTCAACGAGGTTCAATGATTGCTTTCCAAGAGTCAGTTGCTGAATATATCCTCAAAAGCTATAGGTAAGTTTAGGAAAACTAAATAAAAATAGAGATGAAGATAGCAGCATGGAGGTCAAAGATCCAAGGTACTGAGCATGTGGGACCAACAAAAAGAAGATATGCAGGACATGCTGAGTAGGGTTAAAAAACATGGGGATAAGATTTGGGAATATGTCCTGGTTTAGCTTAATTTTTTAACCTGAATCTGAATATAAAGCAAAAACATCTTGGTATATGTACACTGCGGAATAGAAAACACAATTCAGGTTATTTTAGTAAGTAAATTTAATGAGAGGATTTTAATGAGTAAATTTCTTCAGGGAAGGAGAGAGCAAAATTATATTCAGACAAAGCCCAGTTAAAATGGTGAGTTTTTTGTTTGTCTGTGTTTTGTTTTTTGTTGTGGCTGTTGTTGGTTTTTTTGGTAAAGGAATTAAGACTCACCAGAAGAACTGGGGAATCACTGGCAATAACTAGCAGGCTGTCTCTATGAGAAACCTCCAAATTGTTGTATTGAATTCAAGGTAAGCTTTTTGAAGGCAGAGACAATTTCATGTTTGTCTTTGTATCCCAATGTCAGGCATGTAGTAGGTGCTTAGTTTATGCTTGTGATTAAAGGCACAGTAAAACTAACCACTATTAAAGTATTCTAGCAAGGATTCTTTTTCCTTTTTTGGGTCAAGGATCTCTCTTTGGCCATCTAGTGCTGACTGTGGATGCCTTCTCCAAAAAATGTCTTTAAATACATCAAATAAAATATACAGGCTTACAAAGGAAACCAATTATACTCAAATATAGTTATACATACAAACATGTATATGTATGTGTATATATATGTGTGTATATACACACATATACATACATGTATGCACATATATGTTCTTTAGGATTTGTATGTATAAGAATTCTTGTATCCTTATATAATGTTCTTAAGAATTCTAAAGAATATCGACATATACACATGTGTATACATGTATGTATGCATATGTATGTATGTTTGTATATGGCCCCAGGTTAAGAATTCTTGTACTAGAGCATTTTTTACAATAGCATCTTTAAAGTGGAGACAATATCAGCAACCTGAAAGGGGAGTTTTTCTGTGTTCTGTAGGTGTTCCGAGTGTCACCAAAAGGTTGACATGAGATTCAAATGGGAAGGCAGGTATGGTTTCTATTTTTTAAACCTTGGTATTCTCAGCACCTAGAACAGTGTCTTTTACTACATGCTCACTGAATGAATGGATGAAAAGGAAAGCATGTTTCTTAATGTAATGTGCTAGATACATGTATATTATTATTAAATTATCATCAGCAAAAAAGCAGGAGCTTCTTTCACAGGGTCCATGAATAAAAAAGGTCACCTGGCCCATTAACACCCAACCTTGGAAGTAGATGAATGAATATAACAGCCACAGTTTAAAGAAATTTTACCTGGCAAGGATGTTACTTTTGTTATCTTTCCACTGAAAGGTATTGTGTGTGTGTGTGTGTGTGCATGCGTATGTGTACATGTGTGTGTACATAAAAGAAACCTTCAAAAATACCTTTTCCTAAGATTGACAATAATTTCCAACAGCTATGTTTTTTTTTCCTATTTTCCCTCCCTCCCCCAAAAAATAAAGTTTGGAATATGGAAAAAGAAAGAAAATCCTGTCAGTGTAGAGATTTAGTATAAACTAGTTCAAGTCAGTGGTAGGAACACTAAGTGGTAAAGGTAAACATGGTCCCCCCTCACCCCCGCCCCAACTGGTTCCCTTCTAAAGCTCTCTAGGCAGTCAGTGCCTGGTACCAAAGCCTGCCCTGCACGTTTGGGAGGTCAACACAGCTATGCTAAACTGACAGGTTCAGTTTACAGCAGGCCAGGACTTTGTTTGGATATACTGGCCTTGCTCACCGCCAGCTTAACAACAGATGGCTAGAAAACTTTCATTATGTTGCGCAGGGCTGAACTGCAAACAATCCAGAAAACTGTGAAAAGTTTAACTCCCTCCCAACCAAAGAAACGAGAGAGTTCACACACATGTGCCAGACTGGCTCTAGTGGAGAATCCAGGATATGCCATGAGGATTCTCAGGGCTGAATTAACTCTCCATTGGATGATGAATGAAACCTACACAAAAACCCTCGGATGTAAAAAGAGAATTTGCAATTTGACAAGGTCAGATGAATAAAAAGCATTATTCCCATAGCAAAAGTGTCCATGACAGACTGGAGTGTTTTTATTTTAAATTTTCAAAGCCTAGAACTTTAAACAAGTTGCATGAAGTGCCTGCTTTATTTTATTTTCCTGAAATATAATTTAAGTGGTTTCCTTCTCCTGCAAAGGCAGAATCTTCCTTTGCATAGCTCTCAAGCTCCCTTCCTGCTATCCCCTCTGGAGGACTGGAAGAGTCAGCCGAATATTCTAACTCTAACACCCAGATTTAAATATGATTTATCCAAATCTGTATATAATTTAAATATTCATTAAATTGATTCAATCCATATGAACCCTAATATCTCCTAATGCTCTGAGACAGGTTATAAACGCACCTTCCAAGGTTTAATTCAATTGGCAATCTTATAGGTCTCATCACTGGAAATGTATTATTCTTATACTATTCAAAAAATGAACAAATCTGTTTTCCACAAATGTATTTTAGAAGCTACCCTTTTCTGTTATTGAAAGAAAATTGTGTTTATTACTCCTTTAGCACAGTGTAAACTCATAAACGTCAACAGACAGTACAAGGAAAACTGTCAACTAAATATTGTTTCTTTCACGAGCTGTTCTTCCAAGTCAATTACGCCTTTCAACTTCTGGGGCATTGTATGATAAACTAGCAGTAAAAATCATTCACATTAATATACCATGGTGCCTTGCCTGCAAAAGGTAATTAAAGAAGTAAATGACTCATAAGAATAGACATATTAGCTGCAAAATGAAAGGCAACTTAGCTGCCACATGAAAATATGTACCATTAAGATACTGCATTTTCATATTCCTGTAATCAGCTCCAGTAGACTAATGCTTATTTAATCCAGTTCTCGGCTAAGTCCATCAACAACTGTTTTTTGCTGTTTTCTCCTTGACTGAACATTATGAGTGCAGGTTTGGAATAAATACTGCTATAAGATTTTTGCATACTCAATTGAAGAACAGGTTTTTACATTTTAAAATCTATTTTTTTTCCTCTCTCTCTCATAGAAATACAACATAGAAGATGACTAGGAAATATTTTCCTGGCTAGACAAGGCTTTTCAACAACAGTACATTTTAGGGAACGGATCTTGGTTTTAACATTCACAATTTCTGATTCATACCACTATTTAGCATACGAAAAAACGATACCGTGTCTTCACATGCCAAATGTCCTATTTGTCACTTAAGAAACATCCTCTTTTGTTAATAACGTCTTTCATTAGCATTAGCAAGATGAGGACAATTTATCTTGACTCAGTGACCAAAGTGGAAGAAAAGAAATGGGGTAGAGCCCCACAAAGCAGATTGAGTCTGCACTTAATACCTTCAAGAGGTCCCTACTAGATCAGCTAAAACATGCCAGAAGAGACCTTGACAAACCCTTCAACCAGCAACACTGCTTTCCAGATCTCTGACTTTTGCACCACATTTCCTCTGCCTAAGATGCTATTTTCTGTGCAAATTTATTTTTTTTCCATCCTAGGTATCATATAGGAGTATTTCATTAAGTTAGTTAGATTTGCTTCCTTCCCTCTGGAAAAAAAGAAGGGAATTTATCTCAGGGGAAGGTCCAGTTGGCCTAGAAGGACAGGTCCATAAACAACAATATTGATATTACTGGGGACACTGGAGCTCTCAAGTTTCCTTGGAGGCTCAAGAAAGGTGTATTTCACATATAAAAATCTAGGTCTCAAGTCTGCCATTCATGTGGACCTGAAGGCCTTTCAAATAGAATTTAGCATTTTGGACTTGCCAGCAGAGGAAATAAGTATTCCTCCCTTTGCTTTTATAAGTGAAGTCCTTTGAACACTAAGACATCTATATTTTATCATGTTTGCCAACAATTCATCTGTTTTTATCAAAATCTAAGCCCACCTGGCTGGCATCCACTAACTTACTGAAGGACCTGTAAGAGATAGATATGTGACCTGACTTTGAAAGTCATGAGCTTTCATCACAGGAAAAGTTCTAGATTTCTTTATTGGGTGTGTATTCTCTACTTTCCTCTTCCTGTGGGTGTGTAAACCATCGCTTTGGCTCTTAAACTGATGAGTAGCCAATTCTCTCAAGGACAGACAGTACATGATGGGAGTACTACCCTGTAAATATGAACCTTCGGTTTATTTGTCTTTTAACAGTCATCAGGATTGCAAGAGGCTTACAGATTTAAGCTCAATCTTTTGTTTTTTAATGTATTATGGCTTCACCATTTGTGCAGACACCACTTGGAACCACAATTAATGAGCTCTAGTCCTCTTTCTAATTAAGGAACAAAGGTTCTTGTGTGCAGAGTATAGAGTGACACTGTCTAGAGAACACACATTTAAATAGAAGTAAATGCTTCTAATTGCCTTAAAATGGGATTTTTAATATTTAGGAACATAATAAGATCGAGAAATTAGAGCATTTCCAACATCATTTACAAATAAGCCTTTACAAAATATTGTTAGCTGATAACAATGCATCATTATAAATAATGTAAAGTTATGAATGCCAGGCATGTAACCTTTGTATTCATGCGATTAACCTGTGTGCATTGATACAATGATACATGAATTAGTTTAAAATTTTTTAAAAAAGCAAACCCCTATAAAAAGCAAAAAGCAAGAAAGCAGCAACTACGGTTTGAAATTCCTTAGACTGTATAGTAGATTAGGATTCAAACATGTAATTAAGAAAGATAACCTTGCTTTATACAGTAATTAGGGCTATTAGAAATAGGATACTCTCTCTTAAAAGTGCTACAAATATACCAGAGTACTAAATAACCTGCATCGCTTGGAAAGTAGACTTGCTATCAAGGGCAAAGCTGCTATCCACTGAAGAAACACGAAATGACAGACGGCTGTTAGACTCCATTAGCTGCTATGTGATAGGAGCACATTCACTAACACACGACCTGTGAAAAATCTGAGATCTCTTTAAATCTTTGAATTGGATTGCGGCATTAATTCTTAAGAACTGCAATCCTTCAACCAAGTCAAATTACCCTCATTAACAGTGGAAAAACTGCCTCTGCAATAAGTTTTTTAAAAAAAGATATTTATTACCTATAATCACTTTCATGTACTTCACCTGGGAGTGTGACCAACTGGTACAACAACTTGGAACAATGCACCACTGTTAATGTGGATAGGACCAGAATGTCATCTTTAAAGACACTGACACATAACTGGCTAATTTTATTTTCTCTTCCTCCATCTCATCCTCAGTAGTCATGTGATGAAGGCAACCCCATTTTACAGGTGAGGAAATGCAGGCATGGGAAATTAAGCTCCAGTTTGCAGAGGTCATTACCAGCAGAGCTGAGACTAGAACTCGGGTCTTTGGATTTCCTGCCACTATACTTTTCGCCCTAGAATAACATCAGAAATGAGCAGCCACAGCTACTGCTTGAAGGAAATGCAGGAGCTTCCCTTGAGACCTAGCTGGTGACTGGATCAGTGCAGTGATAAGAGGAAGCTGGTTTCATCAGCAGTCACGCTGCTGGGGGCGGGGGGGGGGGCAAGGGGGAGGAAAGAGAGAGAAAGAGAGAGAGAGAGAGAGGGAGGGAGGGAGAAAGAGAGAGAGGGAGGGAGGAAGGGAGAGAGGCGGGGGAGGGAGGGAGGGGGAGAGAGAGAGAGGGAGAGAGAGAGAGAGAGAGAGAGAGAGAGAGAGAGAGAGAGAGAGAAAAGAAACCTGTCTCCATTCTGCTACCACTACATCTGCTATTACTATTCAAGATACCTTGTGACAAAGAACCAAAATATATGCCATTTCAGAACGATTTCCCCCCAAATGTAAATTGTTCTATTTTTCACTTGTTACTATCTAAGATAATTCCATAAATATCTAGAGTGTTAAAACAAAACTCTATGGATTTCAAACATTTCTCAGTACTTAGCTAGAAATGAGCTCTCCACCTCTCTTTATTCTCTGCACTTTAGATATTAGAGATTTAGTCACAAGACTGCTCAGCATAATAAATAACAAAACAGTTGCATCTCAGGAAAAGAGAAAAAACTCCTTTGTAAATGGGGAGTAAATTTTTCTTTGGGGGGGGGACAATTTTTGTATATTTAAGTGCTTGAACTCTCATTAACTCATTTTTCTACCAAGCTAAGATAGAATGCTAATTCATGTCCTCAAAATTGAGCCTGATGTGACAAGTACCTTCTAAATAACAAAGAGCATTAAAAAGTAGGAGACGCAATAGGGTAGGTTACGTAAGAATAAGAGGAAGCGATGGGGCTATCTCAAGAAGACTGGATTTTGAATCTCAAGTTTAGGGTAAAGATACTGTCTTCACCCTTACAAGCTAAGCAACAGGAATACGCCTTGTCTCTCCAAATCTCAGTTTCCCTATCTGTAAATGGGGATAATACCTGTTCTACCTCTTGAAAAGGACTGTTACAAGGGTCAGATGATCTAAGGTATATGAGAGTGTTCCTAAAACTGAAATGGACATAAAAATTACTTTTGTTATCTATGGGGAAACAGAGGAAGGGGAGAGACCAGGCTTGAGATTTCACTAGTATAGGGAAGCTTCTTGTTCAATGCAACTTATAGGAAACTGGGTACTCGGTGTTATACATTGTCACGGAATCTATGTAGCAGGAACAGAATTTGACAATCCAGGCATATCTGACTGAGGTCAGCTTTCTATACTAGGCTATACTTCTTATTTCTGTCCTCCTCCTTCAACTTCTACTACTTTACCTCCTCCTCCTCCTCCTGCTGCTGCTGCTGCTACTGCTACCACTGCTACTACTACCACTGCTGCTACTACTACCACTGCTACTACTACCACAGCTGCTACTACTACCACAGCTGCTACTACTACCATTGCTAATACTACCACTGCTACTACTACTGCTGCTGCTACTACCACTGCTACTACTACCACAGCTGCTACTACTACTACAGCTGCTACTACTACCACTGCTACTACTACTGCTGCTACTACTATGACTATAACTATTACTACTATGACTTCTGCTATACTAAATTCTTTTGAATGCTATTTACTAATTTAATGGTATATACTAATCGCATTTTATTCAATTAAACATTAAGCACCTACCCTGCAAGGCACAGTGCTAAGCGCTAAGTCCCTGCCAGAGTTTATGCTTTAATAAGAGAGATATAACAAGGACACAAATTATGAAACAGAAGCAAAAGTTTGTTACAGAATACATGTGAGGAATTATGACAATAATTTATTTTATTACATATAGTATCCTATTCTCCCAGCACATCTGGTAATAGAAAGTTTGTTAGTACTGGGAAAGCCACACTGCCAAGGCAATCATTTCAGAAGCTTCCTAAGGCCAGAAAGAGATAACCTTGGGGGTGAGGATGTTCTTTTGCCTTTTTTAAACCCCCTAACTGTTAGAACAATGCTCAGTACACAACAGTTGCTTAATAAATGCTCTGCTAGAAGTTCTGAGCTCACTCAGCAGGCAGCTAGCTGGTGCAGTAGATTGAGTCAGAAAGACCCAAGAGCTAATCCTGCCTCCTGCGCCTACTGAGTGTGTGACTCTTGGCAAATCAATAAATCTCCACCTGCCTCATTTTCCTTATCTGTAAAATGGGGATAGTAACAGCACCTCTCTCCTAGGATGGTTGTGAGAATAAAATGAGATGTTAATTGAACATCGCTTTATGAATCTCCAAGTGCTATATAAATTCTTGTTGTTGCTGTTAAATTGTTATTAAAGGTTAGGAGAGTGACCTGGAAAATGATGTTCCTTCCATTCCCAGAGCTCAGGCTCTGGCAGATGTAGATCACAGAAAAGATGACTCCATCTCCCTGGACTTTCACTGGACAGCACTCCTCTAGCGGAGTCTTTTTTGGTTCTGTGACAGTCAGCCTGATACACTCTGTTCCTCCCAAATGAAATTCTACCTTCATTGATACAGACACAGATACCCCCATTTGAGCGGTCAGAATACTCCCCAATATCTGTGAATCCGTCAGTGTGCAACTTTTATGATGCAGACAGATTACAACTGCTCTACACCTTAACAAAGAGCTCAGCCAGTTAGTCAAGAAGCAATGAAGTGGCTACTATTTGTCAAACACTGGGCTAAGCATTGCAAATACAAAGAAAGGCCAAGACTCCTTATCCCCATGGAGCTCACATGGTGAAGGGAGAGAAGCAAGCACACAAAAATCCATGCATGCATGATGGACCCAGGATTGACTGGAGGTAACTTCAGAGGGAAGGCAGTAACAGTGGGGAGGGGGATCGGGGGAGCTAGGAAAGGCTCCTAGCAGAAGGCTGGGTCTGAGCTGAGTCCAAAGGGAAGCCGGGAGGGCAGATAAGAAAGGAGAACATTGCAGGCAGCCAAATGACGTTGGGTCTAGGGAGGGAGTATCTTGTGTGAAGAGTCAATGTCTTAGAATCCTAGAGCTTATGGAGGAAAGGAAAGTACATAAAAATGTATAGAAAGTATTAAAACAAAAAGACTGGGAAGGGAAGAAGGGACCAGATTTGAATGGCTTTAAAAGTCTAATAGAGGATTTTATATTAGCTCCCAGAGGTAGTGTGGAGCCACTGTAATTTACTGAGCAGAGGAATGGCATGGTGAGACCTTAGGAAGAACACTTTGACAGGCAGGTATAAGGTGGACTCATCTGGGGAGGGACTTGAAGCTGGCAAACCAACAGGAAGTTGCTGTAATAGCCAAGGAATGAAGAGATAAGGGTTATTAGCCTTGCCTGAGCCAAGGTGGTAACTTATATGAGTGAAGAGAAAGGGGAATATACAAGAGATACAGTGAAGATACACAAACGATAGCATTTGGTGGCTGATGAGAATTGGGGGATGAGAGAAAGGATGAGGGGAATGAGGAGTGCAGGACAATACTGAGGCTGCAAATGTGGGTGACTGGGAAAATGGCGGCAAACTCCAAATGCCAGGGAAGTTTGGAAAAGGGAAATTTGGGGGGGGAGGTGTGAGAAGGGGAAGAGATATTGCTTGGACATGTTGGGTTTAAGACGGACATCCAGTGTGAGATATTCAACAGACAATTGAAGATGTACAACTGGATATCAGGAGATACAAGGTATGGAAAAATAGAGCTGTAAATGATCTAAGGAATATCCAGCAGAGAAAAACAAGAGGAAGTCATATAGGTCCAAGGAGGAAGTGTCATAAGAACCTAGGGAGGAAAAAGTATCAAAAGAAAGATTTTGAGCATAAGACTTGGTCTTTCCAGTCTCTGAGTGATCCTACTTTCCTGAATTTGGCTAGGCAGGTGTTTAATGAGGACTTTGATGGAAATATATGGATATATCAAACCTCTTAGCAATAAGCAGTAGTGTTGGCCTTGTTCAACATATGAAAACATACATACATACATACATACATACATAGAGTCTAAGGGGAGAAATCATAACAAAAAATGAAGAAGTAACATTGAATGAAGAAGAGACAGGGTGGAGTCAATTAACTTTTTTTTAAAGAACAGAGCTTATTCAGTTGAATAAATTTCAATCACTTACAATCTTCTGGGAGTCAAAGGTTAACATGTAGTTATAAATCAGCTTTCTTAATCATAATGAAAACCTATTCTTATAAAAATATGGCATATATAATCCCTCCAAGAAAACAAACTGAATGACAGTGTATAAATTAAAAATAAGAAAAATGAAAACCCATGGTTTAATGTCTGTTCCTACTCAAATTTATAATACTTGAGATATCATGTTGACTCATTACAGTTTTGTTTATTAATTTACCTTCCAAAAAAAACTCACCTAAAACATTTTACCAAGAGTCAAGAAAGCTATAGCTTGACTAAACAGTAGTATTTTCTTTTAATTCTCCAAGGTTTCTCCACAAAAGTGATGATGGAGATAACGTTATGTTCTTTTTTTGCATGGGGGGGAGTTTTCCTGTGATTTCACTGGTATAGGAAACTCTATGTTTTGAAGTTCCCCCTGCCAACACAGAGTAACATCTAACCTAAAACTTATATTGTCAGAGAGTTGTCTGAGGCCCTGGGGAATTAAGTGACTTGTCACATAGACTGTATGTCAATTTAGCAATCAATTAATGAGTACTTTTTATTAAACTTCTACTATGTGCTAGACACTAGGGATGCAAAGACATCAGTTTTTTCTTTCCAGGCAAGAGGCATGATTCTGAAGCTAGCTCACCATACCCTACACCACGCTACATCTCAGGTGTGTTCATGTATGTGTATAGAAATATATGTGTATGCATAAGTGTGTGTGTGTGTGTGTGTGTGTGTGCACACAGAGAGACAGGCAGATAGTGACAGAAAGAGACAGAGAAACACAGAGAGATGAGGGGAGGACTAGGGGAGAGACAAACAGCTAAGTGGTACAGAGCCTAGGAAGATCTGCTTTCCTGAGTTCAAATCCATCCTCACACACTCATTATCTATGTGACTCTGGGTAAGTCACTTCATCCTGTTTGCCTCAGTTTTCTCATCTGTAAAATGAACTGAAAAAGGAAATGACAAACCCCTTCAATAACTTTGCCAAGAAAACCCCAAATGGGGTCAAAAAGTCTGAGATGACTGAACAACAGCATGTGTATACAAATATACATATATACACACATATACGCATATATATGTGTGTATATTTATACACAGACACTTCATCAATACTTCAAATGAGCTCAGGGGGTTTGATAAATTTCAAAAGGATGAAAAGTCATCTAGTCACAATCTGTCATTTTACTGATAACAAAATTGAAACCCAAACAGGACAAGTGACATATTTAAAGGGTAACCAATCACTAAGAGTTAGTATTCCTAAAGCAAATATTTTTAAAATTTTAAATGCAGCCTACTTTCCACTGTCCCTCCATCCGAAGCAGGTTACAATTCACCTAGTGACTTACTAGTTGGTCTTCTAGAGTTCCTAAAGCAAAGCAATTTAATCCCTCAACCTGGTAATGGGTTTCTGTGTGTGTGTGTGTGTGCGCACGCGCGCGCATGCACAACTGTGTACATTTGTGTGTGTATTTACATTTATATTATGCGTTTCCTTCCAATATGAAAAACAATAATGAGGATTTATATAGACCTTTAAGCTATAAATGACGCTGCATATGCTATTTCACAACCCTGTGAACGAGGTGCTATTAAACCTAATGAACTCCTGGTGACCTCTATAAATGAAAATTATTTATCAGTGTGACCCTGAACACATCTCTCTGTGACTCCATTTCCTCAGCTATAAAAAGAGGTCCATCCCTCTGAAGTTATCCAGTTCTAAATACCTAATAATAACAATAGTTCGCACTTATATAAGTGCTTCATAAATGTTAACTGATCCTCACAAAGACCCTGGGAGGTGGATGCTCTATTATCCTCATTTCACACATGAGGAAACTGAGGCAGAAGTGATGTGATTTGCCTAGTGTCACCTAGCTGAAAACCATACACTGATGGATTTGAATTCTGGTCTTCCTGATTCTAGGTCCAGTGTTCTACCTACTTAAGTGACTATCCAGTTAGAATAAGTCTATGATGACAAATGTTAAAGTTTAAAAAGTAACACTTACATTTTTGAATTTTTAAATATATGTGACCCATCTCCCTCTTTCACATGTATGTATGTATATATGAATAATACATAGTACTAAGATTTAAAGCCTAACATGAGTACCAGGGAAAATGTGAAGTTCAATATTATTCCACTAAACTTTTCACTCCTTGAGGGCAGGGGCTGTACTATTTTTATTTCTAAAGTGTCCAATGCCAAGTGTCTAGCCCAATGCCTCTCATGAAGCAAGTGTTTAATAAATCATTTGGTGAACTGAACTGGCTAGATAGACAAGTAGCAACACCACCAAAAATGAGAGATTGACAATTTCTTCCATAGAAATAATCTTCTTCTTTCTCAAAGTCCTTCCTACTACAAGTGGGTAAAAAGAACCTTGTTTTTATTTTTCTTTTCAATCTATGAGTCAAGTACTTAAAACATTACAAAGACAAGTACCTATTAAATGGTGGGAAAATACTCACATGTGTAAAGGACCATGTTGTTTTCATGACATATTGAGTCCAACATGAAAGTCTACTTTGGGTGATGCCTTCAATACCATGACCACTGATCCACATAAAGGTGGTGCTTCTCCACCCTTTGTTTTTAATGCCATGGAATATTCACTTATAGACTAAAAATCAAAGGAGTCTATGTGGATATTTGAAGGGTGAGATAAAAAAACTAATTTCCATACCTAAGCGTTTACCTGCTATGGAGAAAACAACTTAGCAATAATAGCAGATCTTTTCATAAGAATGCCTTTAAGTAATGAGTCTTGCATAAGAGTGCTATGGAGTACACATATGCGTATGATTTACTATCCAATATTTTTTTCAGTAATCTGGAAGATTGAAAAGAAAGGGGAGAGAATCAGCTGTGAAACAGAGCACCCAAGTCTTTGCTGATCTACAAGTTTGTCTCAGAAATAGAAGATGGATGAGAAGGAAATGTCCTTGGATGCTAAAGAAAAATATTTACAACAGTACACTGAATTCACTAAAGGTTTTGTTTTAAGAACACCAATATACTTTACTACATACTATGTACAAATAATGTAATGTTTACATGAATGAAAACATGAATGAAAAATATTGGTGATAGTAACATGTTAATAAGAAGAACCACAAAGTATAGATGATGACCACAATGATGGTGATGAACATGTGAACAAGAAAATTATATAACAGGTAAGTTCTTGGGTAGAATATGACCAGGATTCCAGGTTAAGCTTGGTTAAGGTACTTTGGGGAAAAAAGAACAAAATAAAATCCAAAGACTCCAGCAGTTATCTTTAGTGGGGATGATTTTACATCTCATGTGAAGGACACTGCAGTTTACAATGAAATGCTCTCTAGCACCAGTGAGCACTTGTCTATTTGCTGAAGATATGTGCATAAGGTCATCACCCACTCCACTCATCCCTAGAAGGTCCCAAATCAAAAGGATCTGGCCAACACTCAAACTGACCTTTTACCTGGATGCCCCGAGCCTGGTGATCAGGCAGTAGCAAGTAACAAAGAATTCCTGGGTTGGAAGGGATCTCAGAGGCCATCCATCCAGTCCAGTTCTTACCTGAGCAAGTACTTGACACATGGTCCAACTAGACTACATGTGAAGAACTCCCATGAAGCAGGATTTCTGAGGGAGCCCATTGTACTTCGAGATGATTCCAACTGTTCTAAAGTCTTCCCTTGCATCAACCCTAAGTACGTGTAAACACAATCACGGGCAGGAGGTTGAATTTTCCTTAGAACAACTTCTTCACCTATCTACCAACATAAGAAGGCAGACTAGGAGGTGAATGTTACGGGAAAACCTGAGGCCCCTTCTTCTTCTCCCACTTTATTTTACATCATATTTACTCCAGAGGCATTGTTCACAGGCGTCATGGGGCTGACACATAGCAAGCAATTAATAAATGTTTACTGATTGAATGGCTATTGATTAGTCATTGAGGGCATCACAGTTTCAAAGCCTTACATTATGAAGACACGCTGCGGAGGGTTGGTGATAAGAAAAGACCTTAAAGCATTAATACCTTTTCTTGTTCCGAATGAAATATAATTTTAAAAGCAGGACTGCCATGTTTTTTAAAATCCAAAAATATACATCTGACAAAGACTTTAGGAAGAGATAACTATGGGACCCATAAATGGTATGGTGAATTACTTTTGAATGGTTTGGGAACACATGGTAGGGGGCAAGCCTGAATGTCTATTTTCTTTTAAATAGCAATTATGATTTAATATGATAAACTTATTTCATTAAATTTACTGAACTGGAATAAATTCCCCATCTGATATGCATTCAGAAGGGCAGTTCATATTCTCTTCCTAAAAAAATATCTGTTACATTCTTGTGTCTACCACTGCTTCTCTCTTTACCCCGATACTTGAGATAAGATTCAGACAGGCTGGCAGGGGGAAGAACTTGATATTTATCTTACTCATTGAGATGAGACTTTTTGGATCTCAGTGGGTCAGTGGAGTTGAAAAGTGAACCCTAAATTCAAGTGCATTTTTCTTCTGACATTTTTTTTCCAAATTCTCTACAAACAACATTATATATCTGATTCCCCACTCCAAAGCACTGGAGCGTGTGTATATATGTATAAATAATTCAAGTTTGCAACAAAATGGTCACTTACTTGTTTGATAGTAATGAATCTTCACAAACCTATTGCCTTTACACATGGGTTTCCTTTCTAATATAAATCTGAAAAGGTTACTTGCTCTCAATTTGGCCTTCCTTTCCCACAAAGGACCTCCCTACGCCAAACATTGCTTCTTCTTCCTCTCACTGCACCCCAACAGAGGTACCTCTCTTTGTGGCTTTGCTGTTTTCCTCTCTGTGTTATCTTGGCAATAGTCCTGGACTAGCTAAAGAAAGATGGGTTGCTATCCTAATAACCAGCTTGTAGCAAAGATTCAAACCCCAGCTCACAGAAAATACATAAGTAGCTCTAAGTTGCTGCATCTCAGAATTGGAAAAGACCCCAGAAGTTACTATACCTACAATACCCCCAACAAATGGTCATCCTTACTTCACTTGAAGACTTCTAGGGATTATACACTTGTTAATTTATTAAAACTGCCCATTATCTATTTGAAAAGCTCCAACTATTGAGTAGCTCTTCCTTATGAGCCAAAATAAGATTCTCTATAAATTACTGATTCCGCTTTTATCTTCAAAGACTAATTAATTAAATCTAATTACATTTCCACATGTCATTCCTTCAAGTATTTGAAGAAAGCTGTCATGACTCCCACTATATCTCTTTTCCAGGCCAACAATGCCTGGCTTTTTAAACAATGCCAACAAGATGTGGTTTTGAGTCTTCTCACAGGTTGGACTATCTTCCTCTGTATTCCTTGTAGCTTACTGATGTTCTAAAAATTGTGGTGCCCAGAAGAGAAGGCAGGGCTCCCAAGGTGACTGGCCCAGGCAGTGTTGACAGCAAGTCTATCTTTTCCTTCATTCTACCTACTATGCCTGTTATTAATACAACTTGCAGTCACAATAGTGCAGCTCTGATGCCAGACTTACAGTTTACATTTTTTTCACATGAACTATTATCAAGCCTTACCTCTTCAATTCTATCTTACCCAGTACTTAACACAGTACTAACATAACTTCAATTCTATCTTACCCAGTACTTAACACTGTATTAACATAGTACATGGAATAATTCAGCCCACTATTCAGGCCTGGGATGATCTTTTTGGATCTCAGTCCTATCAGCCAAGGTAAGTATTAGGCATATTGCCTGGCTTTGTGTGCCATCAAAGTTCTGATAAGCATGCTCTCATTGAAATTGCTGAAAAGTAAATGATAGCTAACTTTAAGCATCCCAAGGCTGTCTTGTGGTAGAGGGATTATTAGATCTGCTCTGCCGCAAAAGGTAGAACTAGAAGCACTGGTCAGAAATTGCAAAATCAAACTTTAGGCTCAGAACGAAAAATGTTTCTAATGATCGAAGCTCTCCCAAAGAGACATGGGCATCCTTAGCAAGGCATTCACTCTCTGTGGTTGTCTTCAAACAAAAGGTGGATGGCCCTTTGAAGGGGAAACTATAGAAGGGATTCTCAATTAGCCATCAATTGCAATGCATGACCTTTAAGAGTAAGTACTTCCATCATTTAGATTCTTGATTCTCTAAGAATGCTCAATAGGAGATGGCTAACATTTATAGCACTGATAGCATTTACTTGACCCCAGCTTTAAGTATGACACCACACGAAAGACTTAGAAATGGAAAGCACCTAGTTGCTTCTCTCTTTTACAAATGGAGAAATGGAGGCTGGTCAAATTACGTGTTCAAGTTTAGAGGGCTAAGGATAAGAAGAGCACTGACTACCAACTAAGCCTTCTGCCTTTAGCACTCTTCTATCCTTTCCAATGAGAACTGAAGCTAAAAACTAGACTCCTCGAGGAAGAGTACATGTAGTAAAAAAGACATGCTGTGGCATCCTGGCAATGTGATCTGACCCAGTGGTTAGTTCAAGCCCTTCCCACCAACCCTGGTGAAAGTACAATCAGCCCAACACTTCCTTCCATTTTGGAAACTACTGTTCCTCAAATAAGGTTCATGACCTTTATAGGGATTCCAGGGAACTTCCAACTACATTTGGAAAATGCAACTTATGCTCCTTTCTCTTCTCTAACCTTCCTAACTCTTTTCTTTCCATCTCCATCCATTTCATACTATTCTCTTCTTTATTCTCAGAATAAAAAGTGTTCCAGACAAAAGTTATTTTGGGGATTTTCTAGTCCAAGTCAATATTTTACAAATGAGGAAAGTGAAGCAAGGAGGGAAAATGAATTATTGAAGGGAACATAAATACTAAGCGGTAAAGCCTGGACTGCTGTCTACACCTTCCTATTTCAATTTCAGTGCTCCTTCTCCAATCCTACCATGACATGCATCCTCAAGAGAGAAAGAGAAAGAACTTTCACCAAGAACAGAAAAATCCTAGCATGATTATCTATTAGTTGAGTAAGACAAGGGATGAGAAAATTTCGAGTCACTTTTAAAAAAATACATAAGCCCCCCTCTTTTTGGGCTTGGCTGCCAAGTAAACCTGGCAGCTGCCAACTACCCATTTTCATTCCCAGTCCATGCATACAAGCACTATTAAGTCCCAGCTGCCAAATCACCACTCTGCTCTATCCAAAGTTGGAGTTGTGAACTTTGTAACTGATTATTTACAACTGTTGTCACTATTCAGATAAGAACATCCTGTTTTATGTTTAACAATCAATTAAAGGAACATAGGTATAATTGTAAATTTTGTTTCCTTTATAGAAACTGGCTACCACAAACCTATCTAATCGAACTGGAGCAGTCAGTCTTGAGGAATCCTAGGACACTCAACAATCTAGTGATAGTTAATACATTCACAAGATTTAGTTAAATGTCAGCAGAGCTTTTCTATAGCAAAATCTTTTCTTTTTCTTTTAAACGTTTTCCCTTCAACCCTCATGTTTGTATAAAATACCCTCTGTGCACTTTCCTTCTCCTGTTTACCCCAGTCTCTCCACCCCTCATATCTCAGCTTTTCCAGTGACTTGGAGGCTCTAAACTTTGGCCACATCTTTGAATGTCCTACTACACAGCTAGAGAACAAAACACTCAGTTCATATCTTGCAATCCACTTGGGCAAACAAGGAAAAACAAGTAAAGGTACAAATAGTGTGAGTTTCATCATTGCCCCTAGTCTGTTCTATAGGTGTGTCAGATGAAAGTCAACAGAGGAGCAAAAAAGGAATTGAATGAGATTTCAGTGAAACTGGATGGGAATCTAGGAAGACAGCAAGCGTTGGGCATGTTAGCACATTTAGCAGACTAATCACACAGAGAAACCATCTATGCCAATAAAATGAAACTGATGCCTCTTTGTATTAAGCTGCCTACTAGGTATTTAAATATCAAAGTTCAGCTAAAACTGTAACCAACCAATCAACAAAAATTTATAGTTTATACCAAGAACTCTGCTCTGTAATGTGAAAATAGAATCCCCAAGCTCAAGAAATTTGCAATATATAGAGGGAAGTGGGACATAATCAATCAATCAATCAATGAACATTTCTTAAGTGTCTCTTCTGTGCTGGGCACTACATTACAAATTGCCTAACAACATAACCAAGGACATGATGAAGATGTGGGAGTATTTCCTGCATATAGAAACTGCAGTGTTCGTCTTGGTTTGAATTATGTTTCTTCCAGTTCTATGAATTGAAAACTCAACAGAACAAAAACTCAGTCAAGATTACTTGTGCTACTTTCAACATCTGTCTTGGTCTGAAAGTCGAAAGTTTTCACTTGTTTAATTTGCAGACCATGTATTTAAAATGGCTGGTGTAATTAATTTTCTCCCTCAGTTACACTTTGAGGGTCAGTCTCCATTATGCAAGGGCACAACTCTGATCTTCAGTAGAGACCCCTTAACCCTACTTCATACCAGGGAAACCAGATCTATCTCACTCAGAGAATGTTTTCATGATGCCAACAAAAACTTCAAAAGTGGAATAGGTTTGACAGTGCCAGTAACAGCGAAGAAAATTGTCCACAAATGCAGGAAAAAATCATCATTTGAGAAAACAAGCCCTTTATTTGCTAAATAAAAATAGCCTGCCTATGAATTTCTCCAACAAGAAAACAAAGATAAAGGAGGCTGAGTCTCAGTCGGCGTTCTCATTGATTCTCCCAGTTGAGAGCAATCACTTGTGCAGTGATGGATGCGTTCTAGAAATGAACACCTAACTGTTAGTGGCATCAAATGGATGTTTTGGATTCCTTAACAACAGTAAGATCTTCTAGGATGAAGACTTCCTGAGGTGAAAGAGAGCCACCTCCAAAAGAAAATGATGTGTATCCTTAACTGTGTAACCAAAAAAATTCCAAACAAAAGAAAACAGTGGAGATAACTTTAAGTGACATTTCTACTAAATGAGAAATAAAATGGATCAAGAGATTCAGGTAGAGGCCTGAAGCATATGTCATCCTCAGGAAATTCTGAAATGCAAATAATGCAGAAACTGGCAAAAGTAATTAAGAACAAATGCAGGGCCCACAGAGAAGAAATGGGGAAAAGAAGGCATATTATCTCAGCACCACAGTCAAGAAAATGGAATAATCAGGTGAGACAGCACAGGATTAGGGCAAGCTGTAAGCCAGAGCATTTTGGAAGTGGAGTATGGGACCTTTTGGTAGAAAGACTGGCTAGGTTAAAACAAAAAAAAATTCTGTGGAAGATAATTCAATTTGATAAGCATTTATTAGGCATCCACCGCTTATTTTGCAGAAACTAAACCAATGAAATTAAATCAGAAAGGAATGAGTTCACTTGGAAAATCTTTACAGTAAGTTTCTCCAGTATCCAAAATGCTTAAGGAATTAATTAAGAAACATATGAGTAATAAGAACCATTACACGTCAGGTAAGTGGTTATTAAAGGTATGAAGATACAATACTTCAATGAAGAATTCAAGATTCCAACAGGTATTTAAAAATGCTTCAAGTCACTAATAATTGGAGAAATGAAAATTAAAACAACTCTAAGGTTTTGCCTGACACTCATCAATTGGCAAAAGTGATAAAAAAAAAGGGGGGGGATGCAAAAATCATCATTAAATAGGCTCTACAAAAAAAGGGCACTCTAATGTACTTAATGATAAAGTTGTGAATTCGTCTAGCTATTCTGGAAAGTCTGTTGTTACAAAGTCCCAAAGTTCACTGAACAATAAATCTTCTGACCCGGTGATAGGACAATTAGGTCTATATCCCGAAGGAATCAAAGAAAGAGGAAAACTACCAATATTACAAAAATATTTACAGCTGGCATTTTTGTGTGATAACAAAGAATTAGACACTAATGGAGCACTTGCCTATCAATTGAGGCAGGACTGAATAAATTGTGGCATATGAATATAATGGAATTACTTCTGGGTCATATGATGGAAAATATGGAGTTCCAGAAATCTTCTCCAATACCAATGACCTCACAAACTTCTCTAAACAGAAATTTGCATCATAGATAAAACAACTTCAGCTCTCTTTCTGGTCTAGGAGAGCTGGAATACAAAAGACACCCCCTAAAAATAAACAAATAACTAATGAACTGATGCCTACCCTGAACTAACTCATATACCTCCCTTCTCCCTTACCCACAATACTACTAGAAGACAGTCTGCTCTAGCCAACTCAAGAATTTGATAAGGGGCTTACAACAAAACTTAATCCCACAGAAGTCCCCTCTCCCCTCTTTCTAAGTGCCCTGGATATCCAGTTACCAAGCTGCAGAAGTATGCTGGGGTCAAGACAGTCAGTGCCATAGTAGCTGGATTCATAGTATCTGCAAAAGATCTCTGCAGGAGAGCACAAGAACAGAGGGGATGGGGAAGGACACATGGAGGCTTGAAAGAGAATTCAGCACAACACTATACCTCATCTTTCTTCCAGAGTCTCAGAGATGCAAAGTAGAAAAATCAACCTCATAGTACTGGTGTGGCAACGCACTGTCAGTGTTGGACTGGGGAACTGAGGAACAGAAGGAACAGAAAACTAAGGGATTGGAGGGTGGAGAGAGGGTCAGGGTTGTGTAAGACTCCTTTAAACATGAGGGAAATAGACCAGTACCCAGATAGGACCAATTTACTCCCTCCAAATGTTACTTGGAACAGAGACCTAGCATGGTGAATGGTGAATGGTCCAGCATGGGAGAGGGCTAAGACATATTGAGAATTAGCCCTGAGGAAAATCTCCATGAGAGGAGAGTGAGTCAAAAAGTGACCAATAAGGGGAAAATAAGAAAGGATGGAGAGAGGAAATGAGTGAAATGGCCAAGGATATCAGGAAGAAGAAAAAAATTCAAACTCTTTGAATATAAGCAGAAAAATGAACAGGGAAAACATTAACAACATAAGGAAATATGGCCTCTAAGTTTAATAAAGGGTTCCAGTATCTCTGAATAAATACTGTACTACAAAGGAAAATAATTAAACATTCAATGAAACAGAAGACCCCATGAAATTTAAGGAGAACATAGAATCTCAACAGATTATTCCTGAGTGGTTTAAAAAATAAAAGAGAATTATGAGAGCAGAATTTATGACATAAATAGCAAAAAAAAAAATAGACAGTATAAGAAGATTTGAATCTGTGATGGCACAGCTCACCAAAGAAACAAAAGAGAGAATAAGAGACTGGGAGGGAAAATACACAGACGTGAAGGGCAGTTTAGAAGAAGAAAAGTAATCCATAATATTAAAAGAAAATATGTCCACAATGCAAGCAAAACATACTGATCTCAAAGACAGGGTGTGTGTAGAGAAACAATCCAAGGATAACAGGTCTCACAGAAGAAGAAAACAAAAAGTCTGAATGTCATGATGTAAGAAATAATGTAAGATAACTTCTTAGAACTTTTGAATACAGAAAACAAAATAACAGCTAGAAGAATTCATAGATCACCTTCAGAAAAAAAATGATGCAAACTCTTGCAATGGTAATGATGAGAGTTAAAGATCTTCCCCACCCATTAATGGGACTGTCCATGAAGGGAAGTTTGACTAAGGGAGGTCCACACCTTTTGTTAATTTTCTAATAAGGTGCTGGTTCTGAAGAGTTGTGATGTTCTCTGGCTTGGAAAAGTCTATAAATACTCTGAGGTGAAGTTTTACTTGAGGGCTTACTCATTGGAAGCATTTGTTTAGCAAGATGAGAGCCTGGGCAGCCGCTAAGGAGTCCTCCAGCTTTGAAAACCCAGATGTTGGTACTTCTGTCTCTGGTAACTATGTATGTATGGTCAGACAGCTGGATCTGTCTCTTGATCTGCGATGTGTGTGTGTGTGTGTGTGTGTGTGTGTGTGTGTGTGTGTGTGTATTGCTTATGGTCAGACAGTTGGAAGCCCTGTTTGTTGGTTGACCTTTGTTTCTCTGTTTATATTTTCTCTGAAGTTCGGGATGCTGACTTTTTCCCCTGAACTAAGCAAATGACACATGTGCTTGATTAAAGTGATTTTTGACCCCTCAGAAGTTGCTTTCCTTTTAGAAAGGTAGATCTAAGAACCTGTACAGCAGATACGTATGTCAGAGTCCTTGCTGTTAGAACTCTAAGAAACATAGTAGTTAAATGTCATAATTCAATTTAGTATCAACAAATTCTATAAGTGATCAACAGAAAGATCTTCAAATACAAAGGGAAGGGATTTAAATATAACAAGACTATTCTTCATATAACAGAAAACATTAGAAGGAATGGAATTTTATTATGCTGTAAGAAATGATGGAAAAAGTTTCAGAGAATCCTGGGAAACTGTATGAATTGATGCAGAGTTAAGTGAGAAGAAACTGGAGAAGAATTTCTACAAGGAAATTCTTTAAAGAAAAACAACTCTGAAAGACTCTGAGTACTCCAACTGATGCAACGACCAATCATGGTTTCTGAAAACCAATAATAAAGCAGGCTATCTACCTCTGGACAAACAAGAGATGGACTCCAGGTGCAGAATGAGACATACATTTTCAAACAAATTCAATGAGAGAGCTTATTTTTCTTGACTATATGTATATTTCTTGACTATATATATACATATATATGTATATATATATATATATATATATATATATATATATATATATATATATATATATATATATGTTACAAGGGGTTTATTTTACTCTTTTTTTTTCCAATGGGAAAGAGGGTTAGGAAGAGTTGGGAGAGAGAATGAAGTAACAGAGTTGTCAAAAAAAAAAGGAAAAGAAGAAGATTCATAAAAGAACAGAAAGTCATAAAGTATCACGGAGAAGTAGGATAGCTTTGAAAGTGAATACTGAATTATTACATAATTCAAAACAAAAGTAAACTGTATATCCTTGAGGTTCATAGTTTCATGTGCAATTCTCTTTTTTTCTATTTAACTTTCACCTGGAAAAGTTCACTTTTTTTAATTTGTTAATTTAATGAACTAATTTATCTTTAATTAAATAAGTAAAATTAATAACTAATTTATTTAAGTTCACTTTAATATTTATTAAGCTCAAATTTTTAAAAGTATCTACATGTAAAAAGGGATTTGCTAGGTGATAGGGATATAAAGACAAAAATAAAATAATTTCTATCATTAAGGAGTTTATGTTTTACTGGAAAGGCTACATTCACACAGACAGGTAAATATAAAATAATTTGAAGAGGGAAAGTAGACTAAAAACTAGGATAAATGAGGAAAGGCTTCCCACAGGATTGAGAAGATAAAGATGGAAAGATAAATTGGCTCCAGATGTCAGAGGACTATGAATTTCAAGGGAAAAATATATACTAGGAAATTAATATGAAGCAAGCAAAAAATTCTGGATAGTAGGGCCCTCTTTACGTATTGTATTCAGCACATCAGTTTGGAAATGGACAGATTAGAAGGGAGAGAGAGGGAAGGCAGCAGCTTTTATTAGATGGTATTGCAGCATTCTAGGAAGGTAGTTGAGGGAATAAAGAGGACAGAGAGGAGAGATATTATAGTGGGGGAATGGAGAGGAAGTGGAGAGGGACTGGATATAAGACAGAAAAAGAGAAGAATGGTTTAAAAAAAGAGTAAATGATCTTGAAGTTCTCTTTTAGCTTTCAATCTATGATTCTAAACTGTGGGCACAGATGAGCTAACAAAGGGAAAGAGTATGGAGAAAGAAAAGAGATCTGAAAACAGAGTCTTAGAGAATAATTTCATTTAAGCAACAGGAGAAGAAATTAGAAAAAGAAGTGGTGAGTGAGAGTAAGGTATAGTACATTGTCATGAAAACCAAAAGGGGAATGAATGTCAAAAAAACCCCAACCATATTAAATGAAAGGGGATGATCCAAAAAGGCCACTGGGTATTCTATTGATTATCCTATTGGAATCATTAGTAGATTCAATCACTGAATCTACTTCCAAGATAATGGTATCAGTAGAGTGGAGTAAATGGAAGGACACAAAAGTGGATGTATGTAGAAAGAGTGGATTAGAAATCTACTGTAGAAATCTGGCAATATAAGAGAAAGATAGGATGGGGCAGCAACACAAAAGGAAGGTAGTGATGAAGAAGGAAAGGTTTGGGGACAGTACAGAAAATTTAAGAATGTTTATAAGAAGAGGAGAAAGAGCCGGGAGAGATATTTAAAACAGAAAGTGAATAACTTTCTGAAATGCTATATAGGAGGCAAAGTCAAATATGCTGGCATAAGCATTAAGTTGAAGTGACATTTTTTTTTTAGACAAGAATGGGGAAAGGAAAAATGAGTAAAAAAATTGAAAAATTTTACAGACATTGTGGAGTTCAAGTCTTGGTTAGAAGAAGGCAAGTACAGCTCTGTGAATTTAGTACCATATATATGGTACAAATACTTGGGAAGTATGTGTTGAAATTAATTTAGTTTGTCTCAACCTCAAAAAAATAGAAACAGATTTTGTTGAGAAGCGGGGGTTGGGTGTTAAGAAAGACACTGGACAAGGTAATGTGAGGGATCTGATAGAATAAGGAACTTTTAACTGGATTACAGGAGAACTATTTTGTGACGTCCTTGGGCAACATTCTGAAGCCCAGGCCAAGAACAAGAACAGAAAGACAGTAAATAGTGGGGAGTCCTCTATAGCGGAGGGTTAGCAATCTGGGCATATTGAGTCAATATAAATGAAGCCAGAGCTGATGTGATAAACCCAGATGACTGGAAGGAATGTCAAGATGGAAGTAGAAGGGACTTAAGTTACTCTGCAGAATCAGACAACAAATCTCATCTCCCATTTAGATAGGATTGTGACACTTATAGAAAGAAAGTAGAAAATACCCAGTACAGCCTGGTGAAAGGATGTGAGTTTATAATGTAGGAAGCCTGGCAGGTAGGTAGTGCAATGGTTAGAGAACTGGACCTGGCGTCAGAAAACCCATTTGCCTCAGTTTCTTCCATTGTAAAATGGGGATCTAGGACCAATCTCATAGTGTTGTGAGAATCAAATGATATATTTGTAAGTGCTTATCTCAGTGCTGTATAAATGCTTATTTCCTTCCTTTTCTGCTGAAAAAAGGGAATATTTTACCTAAAGAAGAAAAAACTCAAAGGAGACACGATGGTTTTCAAATGTTTGGAGGATAGCCTCCTCATGAATAATTAATAATAATGTTGTGTTCATCCCTCGTTACCTAAGAAGACCACGCCATCACAGAAATATGACATAACTTGCACTTGACTGTCTGAGTGAGGGAGAGCTCTGCAGGTCACCAGCCTCACTTCTCCTCCAGAGCCATCTGAATCCAGTGACCTGATGCTCCTCAGAATGACTGGAGATGACCCAAGATGAGGCAGTTGAGGTTAAGTGACTTGCTCAAGGTCACACAGTCAGTGAATGTCAAGTGTCTGAGGTGAGATTTGAACTCAGATCCTCCTGACTCCTGCACTGGTGCTCTATCCACTGCACCACCCAGCTGCCCCTGTAATAACGATACACTGTTGCTGGGTCACATCTATTTGTAACCCTTGGCGTTTTCTTGGCAAAGATACTGGAGTGGTTTGCCATTTCCTTCTTTAGCTCATCTGAGAGATGAGGAAACTGAGGCAAATAGGGTTAAGTGAATTGCCCATGGTTACACAGCTAGTAAGTGTCTGATTCAGCATTTGAAATAGGATATTCCAGACTCCAGGTCTGGTATTCTATTCACAGCGCCACCTAGCTGCCCAATGATAATATAGTCAACATGTCTATACTGTCTTCTCAAAAGGCTAGAAATGCTACTGGTCATGGTATTGCATGCCTGTAATTCCTACTACTGGGAGAGACAGAAGCTGGCTTGAGCTTGGGAGCTCTCAGTTGCATTGGGCTAGGATGGCCAGGTCTGATAGATACTGATAAGGAGAGCCCTGAGAAGCAGGGGCTCACCTGCCTGCCTGTAGAGGGGTAAACTCATCCAGGTCTAAAAATGGTGCAAGTTAAAATATCTGTGTGGAACAATATTAGGAGTGGCTTATGGGCATCTACTGCTCTTCCACATGGGTGAGAGAGGGAAACTCACACTCAAGGGGAGAAAGAAAGGATAGAAGAGGTAGACAGGAGGGGGAAAGATCAAAAAGCTGTAGCTAAAGAAAGGAATTCAGAATTTGAAATCTTAGAAGGGAATAAATTGAGTGAATAAATGCGGTCCCATGACTGGGTCACTGAACTGAGTGGAATTCATTAGAACAAACATAAAAAGTCAAAGAGCATGGAGACCTGGGGAACAGAAAGGAATTTTCTAGGGAACCATTCTCATCTCTCCTAGATTATCATAAAAAAGACCCTTCTTGACAGGAACTTGGATCTAAGGAGACCCCTTTTAGGGTATGGTGATACTGGATCTATTCATCATTTGATTTCAGAGAAAACCAAGAGAGTTTTAAAGACTTATCAAAAGGAACAAGACACTTTACAGATTACACACTCTTAGGTCCATATACTTAGAATGGAACGGACCTTGGAGATCACTGAGTACAGCTTCTCCATTTTACAGATGAGAAGAGTGACGCCCAGAGAAATAAAATGAACTACCCTAGTTTACCTGGATAGTAAGTAGGAGAGGCAAGATTTGAATCCAGGTTCTGTGACTTCACTATATCATACTGTGTAAAACAAATTCAACTTTACCATTGATTTTTCTAAAGCTATATGAAGAGAAAAAAAAAGATAAAAATACAATTGATGAAGAAACAAGGAAGCAAGCCGGAGGGTAACTTCCTCCACTTCAAATTCTGCTAAATTGTATATAACAGAAATATGCCTGTGTACACATCCCAGACTAATCTGAACACAAAGATTCTCTTTACTTATTTTGAAGAAGAGTCATTTACCATGGAAGGCTCAAGAACCAATAAAAAAGGCAATTTAACAATATCTGTACTGTGTCACCAATCATCTAGAGGGCCTCAAGGCTGCTACATTCCTACTACAGTACACTAGGTTTGCCACCCGGCCGGTTTTCAATTGACACTGCTGTGTATTCTTTTCTTTTCTTTTTTTTTTTAAAGCTAGGCTTGTTGGTGTTTAAAAAAAAAAAGACTCCAACTCTACAACAGTCCTGTCTTCTGCATTTGCCAAGATCACCAGTAGTAGATGACTTCCTGCCACCAGCGATGGGTGAGCTAGCTGTTAGCTCATAAGACTTTTCAAAAGGAAACAAAATCTTAGAGATGAGGGCAGGCCAGAAATTTGAATGGGTAAAAGGATTATGGATGTCCATTATTATATTGACATCATTTAAGTTATTGAAGAATAAATCCCTTAGAATATTAATTGCCTCTTTATGCTGAAAAGAAAGTAATGGATTTTATTGTGGCAAAAAGTTTTGGTATTTAAGTAAAATGTTTCACTTTGATTTTGTATAGTCAAAGAACATCAGAGGTAAACAGAATCACAGAGATTATCTAGTCCAACTCCTTATTTTGACAGATGATGAAATTAAGGCCTACAGAGGATAAGCTACTTGTCCAAGGTTTTATAATTAATTACTAGTCTTAAAAAATACATCTGTATACATAGGAAAGAGAAAGACTGATTTGTAGTGAAGTTAATAATTTCCAAACTTCTTTGTAAATCACATAAATTCTTTAAAGGGAGTCTACATTAGGCTTACTAGTTTAAAAAGTGGTATATCTGTGATGAGTTATTACTATAGTTGAGGCACCAGTCTGACCAGGTCTTGTGGTGTTAACTTAGCATGTGTCTAGTCAAAGAGAAGCCAAATTCAAGGTTCCTTGAACTGACAAACTGATTAAAATTCTGTTGAACAAATACAAGACAATATTTGCAGTTAGTAGCTCATAACTTGGAAAATTTTTCATTATCTTTAAGAAGTAAAAAAGAAACTACTTCCAAATTCTAAATTTACCAACACCTGATAGAGCTTGTTTCTTTCAAAAATGATCAAACTGTCATAGCCAGGCTCTAATCTAATGTAAGATAGGCATGCTTCCTTACTTAATCTCATTCAGACA
Organism: Potorous gilbertii; assembly: GCA_028658325.1. Taxonomy (NCBI): domain Eukaryota; kingdom Metazoa; phylum Chordata; class Mammalia; order Diprotodontia; family Potoroidae; genus Potorous; species Potorous gilbertii. The sequence goes on from CM053772.1 coordinate 32,136,534, forward strand.
CATGGCTTTTTCTCTGTCATCACTCATCCCAGGGAAGGACAGCTGTTGGGTATTTAAACCAACAAATTATATACACAGTATGTACCTGTATACACATCCTGACCTCTTTGGACCAGCTCTGTTACTTCATTGGTGAGGGGGAACTCCTCAAATGTATGCTGCCTTCATTGATAGAGAACAGCAAATTGCTTGACACTTCAAGTCTTAAAGATTTGCCCGAGTCACTGAGAGGTGAAGTGACTGACTTGAGTCACAGAGCTGGGACAAGCCAGAGAACAGGTTGGGAACTCTAGAGTTACTGACTTCAAAGGAGGCCTTCTAGCTATTATGCTGTATTGTCTGCCTTGCTTATGTGCTACAATTATTAGTATTTCTGATGATTATACACATTATATGTCTACCTACCCATCAGAACAGCTTAGTATATATAGTACATGGCACACAGTAAGTGTGCAACAAGCATTCTTCATCTCCTCCTCTCTCTCCCTGACTCCCTCCCTTCCTTCCTCTCTCCCTCCCTTCCTTTCTCCCTTCCTTCCTCCCTCCCTCCCTTCCTTCCTCTCTCCCTCCATCCCTCCCTTCCTTCCTTCCTTCCCTCTCTCCTTTTTAAAAACATAAGGAATTCTTGTTGAATAATTTCCCCAGAATACTCCTGGGTCCCATCCATGGCTTCTTTACCCTGAGATGACACATAAGCTGAAAAGCTAAAAACAGGAAAGGAGCAGGACACAATGTTTCATTTTAAAGTGTTTTCCTGTAAAACTAATGACTAATATCATACACATATACAAACATGCATGCATATGTGTCTACACACATGTGTGCGCACACATACACACCCTAAAAGCACCTTCCGAGGAAAACTCCTTCAATACAGCATGAGAATATGCAAGAGGAGTTAACCTACAACCTGGAGAAGTTCAAATGAATCTATACGTTCAAAGAATCCATTTGGGGGCACACCCAGGCTGTGTTTTTAGCTGACTTTTATATTCCAATGAAAAAATGGAGGTGCTCGGGATTTGTACGTTTAAATTAATGCTAAATACTTCAAAGAACGAGACAAACAAGTCAGCAGCAAAATTTTTATGGGTTCACTTCCTTTAAGGGAACTTTGAGAGCCAGGATTTTACTGCTGTGAATTCTGGTCACCCTTCCTACCCCTCAGCATCTGTTTGAAATATGTAGTAGACAATTGCTGTTTTGGCTCTAACTCAGGTGGTTGAAATCAAGGACAAACAGACTACTGTATAGAAGCTTTCCTCCAGCAATGAACATTTTTATTAACTCTCTTGCATGGCAAAGCCTGCTGCTGCTGCGCTTCCAGTCCCCATAGAATTATCAAGGAATTTGGCTATTTATTAATTCTGGTGGTCAAGCACTAGGGTGGATATGTTGAGACTTGTCTGTAATATGGAACCTTACATTTCAAAAGGCTACAGAAATGTAAAAAAAAAAAGAGTTCTGTTTAGTTCATCATTCATACGTGTAAAATTCCAAGTGAAATACTAAATACAAGCTTTGTGCATAAATATGTCAGCTCTGTCACAGAGTCCCAGCCAAGGAAAACAAGTCCCACGGTATGGGGGTGCAGAATTATCACTAAAGTCATGAACTTACCCACTTGTTCTCAGCTTTTCAAATTTTCTCCCATGACAATGGAAATGTTAAAGAAAAAAAAAGACCCAGAGATGATACTGAGAAAACACTCTCTCATCTTCAGTATGATGATGGAGAGCATAGATAAGAAACGAGCCAAACATAAACCTTTGTCTATAATATTTTGCAGTTAGAAAAGCAGGGTTGATTCCAGTCCAAAGTGCTTTTTTAGTGATGTTTTTAAATAGGAAAATTAATGTTAAATTAGTAATGTTACCATTGAAGTCTCATTTGGCATTTAGATTTGCAATAAAGTTTAGATGCTTTCGAAAAGCTCCGATGGTTACTCTAAAGCAACAGCCAAGAGTTCACAAAGATCTCAAAGACTTAAACTAATTTTATAAATACACTCAATAAGAACTAGGCTATATGGATGAGAAAACATTTACCATTACTTGCTAGAGATGAAAACATTTACTGATAGTCTAATCATGAAATGGGTAGTGCTATATGCACCAAAAACTAATAACAGACTTTTTCAAAAGAAAGTAACTATATTCTAGACCTATTTAGTATTTTCTTCTGAGAAAATCTATTTTTAAAATCATTCACTTTCCTAAGTGAATTCGACTTATTTTTAGGAAATAAAGTTTACTTTTATTGTACGCTCAACTCCGTGGTTCCCTTCATTCCCCACTAGGACTTCAAACCTCATGCAATTATAAGCTAATCTTATTTGGGATATGAAGATAGGCCAAAAAAAAAATCCAAATCTACAAAAACAAAACAGAAACAAACCCAAACCAATCTTCCTGATTATCACGGTATCAGAAGTACTCTCCTTCCTCCTCCTCAAAACCAAATAGGCACAATTTTGTTCTGGTTGTTGCAAAATGCAGATTCTTCAAAGACTTTTTCAGACATTTTAATGGAAAGTTAACTCCCATGGATTTTGGCAAAAATACTGGAAACAAGAAGCGAAACAAAAATACCCAATAAAACACTTTTACTTTCCTGAAAGGGTTGGAAGAGAAATAAAACACACCCTTGAAAAGAAAATGATTTTGTAAAATGTTGTTAGGAAAAAAAGTTTCACCAAATTGAAATGGTTAGACACTTTTATAAAAATTAATCCCTCTTACCAAAATTATTTTCTAAAGTCATTATCCCCTTAATGAATTTTATCATACAAAGAATGCTATACTTGTTCATTTGTTTTATGTTGCAAAAAAGTAAGAAAACCAATTCTGGCCTCCAAAGGCATTTTTATCAACTGAAACAATGTTACCTAGAACAAACCAGGCATTTTCTTAAGCTGCATGTCTTTTTTTCATGTGGGAAATAGTTGTTGCCATATGCAAAATGTTTCATCGAAACATTTATTTTAATTGGTTGTTTCTGGGAAGGCTAAAGGAAGCCTGGTCTCCCCTTGGCTCTACTGTCCTCATATTTAAGGATGAGAACAACTGTAGGAGATATATGAGAACAATACATATCATGACCACAACAATATAGAGGAAAACATCACTGACCAATACTGAACCTCTTATCAAAGCAATCACCCATTTTGACTTTGGAGCACTGATGCTATCCTGAGGGAAGGGAGTGAGGCATATATTGTCGGACAGACAGACAGTGTGCCACTTTCTTTATTTGTTACATGTAAGGAGTCTTTGTTTGGGGCAAGTAAGATCAAGATTTATTGGGAAGGGATGGTGGTCTTCAAAAAAATTCAATAAAACATTTGTTTAAAAGTATAACAGAGAATCATACACATGGTCAATTCAGTTCATTCAAAAATATTGAAAGTGCCTACAATGTGGAAGACATCTTTGCCATGTCTTAAAGAGGACACATAAATGAGCAAAATCCAGCCCATGGAAAATTAGGCAAGAGCAAGTAAAGATAATACAAGGCACAAGGTGATAAGTTCTGGGAGAGTTGTAGGCAGTCCTGTGGAGGTAATAAGCCCCAGAGATCAAACATGGGAGTTTTCCTTCAGGGTCACATTTTTGCTCTTCTAACATTCCAACCCTCAGAGTATCATCAGATGTGGCTGTGCATCAATTCTGGTGGTCAAATGCTAGGGCAGATATGTTGAGACCTGTCTTTAATATGGAATCTCACATTTCAAAAGGCTACAGAAATGGTTAAAAAAAGAACTGTTTAGTTGATCATTCATATGTGTAAGATTTCAAGTCACATACTAAATATGAACATTGTGCATAAATATGTCCATTCTGTCATAGGGCTCTAGCCAAAGAAAACGAATAATCACCAAGGCCATAAACTTGCCCATTTGTATGTTGTACATGCTGGACCTGGAGTCAGTAAATGTTCAAATCTACCCTCGAGCAATTGCTAGCTATGTGACCCTGCCTCAGTTTCTTCAAATGTAAATGGGTATAATAACATCTCCCATAATAATAACAATATCTTGCAGGGCTGTTGTGAAATTCAAAGGAGGTAATATTTGTAAAGCACTTAGCACAGGACCTGATGAATAATAGTCACTTCATGAATTTTCCTTTCCTCTACCCTCCCTCCCCTCCTCTTCTCTCCAGTCCTTTCTTCTCATCTCTCTTTCCTTCTTCTTCTATCTTTTCTCTTCCTCTTCTCCTCTCTTCTCTTTCCCCTCCCTCTTTTCCTCTTTAAATGAGCTGTTTATTTTTATTCTATCTCTTTTTTTTTACAAAAGTTTATTTTGATAGGATAAAGTATTAAGCATAGGCTTCCTTTTGTGCTTTCAGTTATTGATCTATTATCCCCAATTTGACCAATCAATTCCAGAATCTCCTCTAAACCAAAGTAAAATATTGCCTTTTATGATAAATGTTATGAACCGATATAGTATGACAATTCTTTATAACCAGAAGGTATTATAAATATACAGAAATTAATATGATTCTCAACGCTATTCATCCAGGAAACCACACACAGTGAGAATTTTTCTCTTTTTTTCTCCCTCTAAGTTACTATCATTCTGAAATGTGTATATTCCCATCATGCTTTGGTGTTTTTCAGCCCCATGATGCCCTCACTTTTGATTGTGTAGATGATGGTGAAGTGCACAGGGTATTTACTGATCCAGTTATCTTGTTCTGTGACAGGCAGAATCAATCAATCAAGGGGCCAGCTTTGCGCTTACATATTCCAGGCACATCTCTGCACTTCAGGATACGAGATCACAGTGTTATCCAGCCAAATTTGATCAACAAATGCAGTTCCCCTGTGCCACAGCAATCTCAGATGAAGATGTTATTATGTGGAACTGAGCAAAGTGATAAAGACAGTACAGAAAGGAAGGATCAGTCCAGCTGGACCTTTCTGACAGCCTTTATATACTGAGGATGTGATGTCCCCTTCTTCTAGGATTATAAAAGTTACCTTGATTTGAGAAAAAGGATGATGAACATGCCCAGGTGACCACAGAATACTGCATTGCTTTCTGGTCTAAAATCCTCATGGAAGACAGAATGCACTTTAGGGTAAATTTCTGGGAAAATCCTTTCATAAAAGAACCCATTTTCAAAGGATAATACTGCACTTAGGTGTAAATTGTAATGCACTTTTTCCAATATTCCCTTTTTTGAAAGTGTCAACTGATGTCTGAAGGACAAAAATATATTTCCACAGTTTGATCAGCCTTACAAATTATTTTTATTAATATCACGCTTATAACATGGTATGTAAGATGATGTCAATGTTTTAAGTGGGTCTCAAGGAAAGTCTTAGAAAAGCTCTTACTGGGCTGATACCTTTCCCACTTCACCACTGCCCTAGAGTTATTTTACATTATTTAATCCCAAATACCATCTTTTTGATTCTACCTTTCTTTTGAATTTTAAATCTTTAATGGGAGCCTTTGGCAGTCCATGAGTACAATTATTAGATATCTGCAGAGAGAAATTGAAAAATTAATCATACTTTCCATTTTATATTTTTGTACTACACCAAAAATTACTTACTCTGAAAGCCAGCTCCTATACTCTTTCAATATATTCTCCCAACATTGAAAATCTTGAGCATGATTTAGGATATGGTATATCTAAACTGAAGCAGCTAAAAGCCTCAAGTTATCCTCTGGGTATTGTGTTCCGGTTTTAAGGCAGAAATTTATTTCAAATCATTTTTTAATTAAAATGCTGCACTTATTGGCAGAACTTATGTTATGCACTAAATAAAAAGCAGAGGAAAATACCATAAGCTAATCCTGCCAATGATTTTAAAAATTGTTTATTATCCTTTTATGGATTTTCCTCCTTAAATTACAACATTTCACAACTGTATGCAAAATGTGTAATGCTATCCCCATGCAGTTTATTATAGAAGTTGATATACGCTTTAATCTGACCTTCGCCTAAAGAACTCTTTAACCCATGGCAGGGAGGAAGGGGGAGCAGGAGGAATCTGAAGTCATCCATCACTATACGAGCAGTATCAAAACTGCTAAATCTATTAACTTTGTTTTCTTTTTACTATTATTAAACTGGGATGAAAATTGCAACTGGAACCCTGGCATTTGGGTTCCCTTGTCATCATGTAATAAGTATGAGAAATATATGTGGAATCGCCAAATGGCCAATAGACAAAACACCCACTCCAAATGACGTACTGTTTTCCATACCACTCAGACAAAATCAAAACAACAGAACTGCTGCAAACAAAAACAAAATAACATTTCCCATCAGCATTCCAGACGGGTAAAATTTACAGGAAAAGAAGCTGGGAAAGGAACCAGAGTGAACCAAGAGCTCATACCTCTGCTCGTGGTAGAGTTCTTTCTTTAGACAAATAGCACTTATTCACTTTAACACTCAAGTGTTTAACAACTGATAAAACATTTGCCATTGTTGGAAAGATTTTTTTTAAGTCAAACATTTGCACTGCTTAAAAAGATGCAGTTCTGGGATAGTCCTAAGTTCTAATTCTGCCTTAAGGGAGGAAGTGAGAGAGAGTGGGAGATGGAAGTGAAAAAAGTCAGCCTATCATTTGGTGTAATTAATTTTAACCTAATTGGAGGCAGAAGGAACTTCCCTACTCCCTGCCTTCCCCCCCCCCCATCCCCATTGCTGGGAACTCTGCAGGACAGGAAAGTGAGAAAGTAACTTTAGCAAGTGAGGGGCTGCTCTCATTTTGATTGCTGAGTCACACTGATACAACTTTATTAATGTGTCTCTTACTTGAAAGTCCCGTATGTGTTTAGTTGTGATTTCTGATCCTAAATTATGGCAGTGTAGCAAGTAGCATCAGCAGCTGCACTGGACTCTTTTGGCCGCTCGGTTTCCAGGGCTCCACCATCCCAGAGAAATCCTGCCAGCTGCATTCTCCCTAACACAAGTCCTGTGTTTTGCCTGGCAGTAAATGGACGCCTGTGCCCCAGCATCATCTAAACAACTCTGTTAACATTTGCCCCCAAGCGTCTCTCTCTTTGTCCAGTCTCTGTCTTCTAACAGATGTCATCCAAGTCTAATCAAGCATAAAATGGTCATAAATATTTCTTTCTGGTAGATTTCACATTCGCATTTCATGCAGGGCCATGATATTTTTTTCCTGCTACCTCCAGGGAGTGCCTAATGCAAAAACCAGTTACTTACGTTCAAGGCTTATGTTCCTTTAGTAAAATGCTGCACATGCTCTTAGTTCAAAGACATAAAAAGGCGGAAGACTTTATCTTCTGTCTTTTGTTTAACTCTACCTTTTTTTTCTGCTTTTGAAAAAAAATGCGCCGTGGTTTACTTAGGCAAGACAAACATCCCTTTGTCAGGGTGAAAACACACACACGCACACAAACTACAAAGCAACACCTCCCTCAAACATTACAGTAACAACTTCAGGCTGTCATCATAAGAGTTCTTAATTACCGACAAAAAGAGATTTGGGGTTCCGATACCTAAATGAACTCAAAAGCTATTGAAAGACTCCGTGATAAGAGAGAGCAATGCGTTTCCGTTTTGGTTAATTTTATGCACAATTTTATGACCTGCTTCATCATTTTGAGTTAAAACAATGGGATGAATCCAGTGTACAAATGTGAAGTTCATGCCAATTTAACAGTTGAAAAAGGAAAAGATAATCGTGAGATAGAACCCACTTCCAGGACTGATACTTCCGTAATCCAGGGGAAGCTACTCTAGATAATGAATTCAACCTGCTTAATGAGAGAAGTATCAGCAATCAGCAAAATCATATTTATCTTTGGCAAACTTGGTAAATACTCAGTCTTCCTCTAAAATAAAACTATCCTAATATTACCTTGTAAACCATATGTCTCTGTTTCTTCTTTCCTGTTAGGTTTGTCAAAACAGAAATCTTATACAGCTATTTAAAGTGCACCATGAGGCACTTAACACACTATAGATCACAACAGTGGAGCTGGGTTTGGGTTTTTTTTCCCTCTTTTCTCTTTTGAGCCTAATATTTGATTACTCTTAGTCAAATCAAGCTTTCAGGCAAATAATCTCCATTTTTCAAGTTAATGAGATATGGTCATGTTGACAACAGCTCGCAGAAACTTTTCGTTTTCATTCCTGCGGGCTGTGCTGGCCTCTCTCACAGCCACTACTGTATGAATGAGTCAAATTTGCCAAAATGGCTTATGTAGACAAGTGTACACTTTAAAGAGGCACTAATTAAAAATACCCACTGGTATCGTAATTTAAATACCATGGAAATAAACTGTGAAAGAAGCTCAGCTCCAGTCTTATGGCTTTCCTCGGAGCGCATTTACTTTGACTGTAGGATGTTTTATGGTTCATGAATTCTTAGCTAAAAATGACTTTTCATCTTTGAGGAGTTCAGAATTTTGATATAATTACACGATTTGTGTTAATATTTGTTTCACATAAGCTATTAAGCAGGCCCCCCCCCCAGAATAAGTGCTAATTGAGACAAACATATTGCTGAAGTAAATAGCAAATTAATACTGTTGATTTAAAGCACCATTTACAACTGCCTCTCCATTACTACTTCTGTTACTGTTCTCTTCCCCTCCCTTTCTCTCTCCCCCTTCTCTTCTTCCCTTGCCTTTCTCTTCTTCTTCTCCTACTCTTTCTTCTTCTGCTGCTTCTGTTTCTACTTCTCCTTCTCTCTGTCTCTCTCCCTCCCTACTTCCCTCCCTCTTACATCAGGTTTCTGGCTGTATCAGATATCATTAAATACAATTTGCAAGAATACTCCATGAATGCTGTTTCATTTACTATATATTTTCCATATCTATATACACATATAAACATATGTATATGCACACATAGAGGCATACACACACATATATAAAGTGCATATCCATACACACACATCCCCTAAATCCTTACTGTATTAGGAGAAGAAGAGTACGGTTGCTCTAAAATAAAAGTTAGTGCTGAGGGGGTTAAATCTATTTGAGGGGTTAAATATGCAATTACCTTTGACTAAAACCAGAGAGACATATAGATAAATAGAAGGAATGAAGTCCCCAGGTTCCCTTCGAAAGCCTTCATCACGTTACTAGCAGACAGAAAACTCTTTAAGTGCCATTTTCAGATGTTAAATCATTGTTCGTGCAGCACAGATTCTCACTATTCCTGGGGGAACAATATCTGAAGACAGCGTGCTAACAAATGCAATCCAGTAAACAGGCATTTTTCCTCTTGTTGTGAGTACCTTTCTATTCCAGCTCCCAGCTCTGTCATCCATGCCTTCTCCAGGCTTTGAAGCTAAAGTACTGAATGAGCGTTGTCATCTATTATCCAGAGTGTGCATGTAGATTATAAATAAGAAATAAAAGTGACTCTCAGTACACTGCTTTTGCATTAGCAAGTTCCCTTCTCTCTTACCTCCTCTGTCCTTCATACTTTGCAGCCAACATCCTATTAGCAATCTGACTTTAAATGTTTCTTATAGTGTGAGGTGCATAATTTTCCATGTATGTCTACGGAGGAGACAAAAGTTTCATGGAAACAAATAAGCCTCAGGCTTTGAACAAATCCATCAATTTCCCTTTCTGCTGGTTCTTTAACCCTTATCTTAGAGATGTCCTTCAGACTCATTATATGATAATTGGATCCACTCTTCATTTGCATTCTTCTGTTGACAAACAGAGTCTATGAATATTAATTATTCTGAAGTTTATTTGGAGAAAAGGCACTTTCTAATACTTATCAATTATTTATTGAAAATCCCCCCCCACCTAATAATCTCATTAACATTATTATACTAAGGCCAACAGCAAATATTCTTCCTATGAGTAACTGTGCCTCCCGGTCACCCACCCTACCAGATCTCGATGGGAACCTTCTACTTAATCATGGGCGGCCCTACTTTTGTTTTTATGAAATCCCAATTTATTCCTGTGTTTGCTTTAGAAGAGAAAATTCACACGCAGGGTTTTTTTAAAACATGAAGTTGCTGATGTGGTACACTACAGAAAAACAAAGGTAAAAAAAAAAAAGCAAGCCACAACTCTAAGAAATCTGCACAAGAGCTCTTAACTCCCTGTTGGGGAGTTTTATTATTATTTAATTTATTATTTATTATTATTTAACATTTTATTCAATGTTGCAAGAAATCAAATTAATAAAGGGAAATACCAACAGCCTCAGCACTGCAGTCCTGGGGAACATGTGCTTTAAGTTCATTCCAATAGGAATCATGCAAAAAAATGCCGCCTCCCAAGAAGTAGTGGACCAAGTAAGTGCTCCTTCCCCACAGTGTTCAGGTGAAGTTGGATGTGCTTCTGTGCTAACCTCCGTACTTTCAAGCTCTCTGACTTTTGGCTTCATGTAAAGACTACAACAACATAGATGGCTCCTACTCACAGGTGGTGCTATGGTAGGCACTGCACCCAATGATTTTCAACCAAAAGGATGTCCCTCCTGCAAAGGTCACTCAGGTCCCACGTTGTGTGCAGACAAACATGGAGGACTGATGACTTAAACATGGACTGATGCAAGAAGTTGAGAAATCACAGAATGAAAGAGCAGAAATCATACGTTTCATATTCCTCATCAAAAAAAGAATGGAAGTCATTTATCCAACTATCTAGTTAAATGATGACCCAGTTCAAATTTGAACCCAAATCTTTTGGTCTTACTCTAGTTTTTGCAGGAAAAGAAATACAACCAAAAGGCTGAATATTCAGGGCACTTGTAGCAATACATGATTTAAAGACAGAAAGTATCTTCAGTGTTATCTGGCTCAGGGTCCTCCTTATACAGATGACAAAACAGAAATCCAGAGAGGGTAAGTGACTTTCTAAAAGTCATACAAGTTACAAAGCTCTGAGGCTTGACAGGATTTTCTGACTTCAAATTCATTGTTCTTTTCCACTCTATCATATGCTCAGAAAGTTTTCCTGAGGTAAATCTTAACAGACTTTTTTCTATGTTGTAGGTCAGAGACCAGATTTTCTTGATGATGAGGACATTATTAGTTATCCTTTAGGTAAGATTAACCTAATAATGAGATGATTATAAGAAGAAAGGACAGGAAGAAGATGGTAAGCCCAGATGTTACTTCAATGGTCCATAAAAGATGTAATAAGGACTGAAACTAGACAGGTAAGAGCAGAATTAGAAAGCAGGGCAAGGTGGAGTCAACAGGACTTGGGAAATAGGCAACAAACTGAAAATATAGGGAAGAAAGGAAGGAAAAGATAACTCTAATATTTCAACCCTAGAGAAGAAGGCAAAATGTAAGGAATGAAGGAGCAGGTTTGAGAGGAAAGATAAAGAACTCTGTTTTAGGACACCGTCATTTTGAACCATCACAGGGAGTTGCTCCAATTACGTATCTAAATTATAGAGGTGTTCAAACTAGAGATTGAAATTTGAGAGTCATCTGCATTGAGCTGGTAGTTGAAGAAATAAAAACAAATTAAGTGGCCAAGAGAAAGAACATGGAGAAAAGAAAAAGGGTGGAGAGAGTCTTGGGTGATGCCTGCATTTAGCAGGGAAAGAAATGGAAAAGGAACAAATGAAGAATACAGAGGAAGAAGAGTTAAAAAACAGAAGGGAAAGTGGGAGGCTCAGTTTCATGGAAGCCAGCAGGAAAGAGTTTCAACAAGGTTCAAATCAAGTGACTCAGGTTGGATTGGCACTAAGGAAAGGCAACATTACGAGGTTATTACTGACCTCTGAGGAATTATTTTCAATCCAGTAATGAAGAAAGAATATAGATTGATCCAGGTGGAAGAAGAAATAACTAAGCAACTGCAGGCATCGTAAGCAGTAAGTGTCACTTACTACACTTGGTAACAAAAGAAGAGACTATGGTAAACATTTCAGTTTCAATGCTTAAGCAAGACATTTTTAGGTATTGGCTGCAATAATCTAGGCTGCCTCAAGAAGCAGATAATGAATGCCTTTTCTCAGGCTAAGCATGAGTACCATGTTTGGAATTGTTCCTCCAACCACACTTCACCTCTAGTTGTCAAAATCCTTCCCTTACAAGTTTTATGGACATCTTCCCATAAAATGTAAGTTTCCTGAGGGCATGGAATGTTTAATTTTTTTTTGCTTTTTTTTCTCCACTGTTTAGCACGATGTCTGGCACATCAACAGTATTTGCTTATTAAATATGCTAGAAATCTCTGCTAGTAGACTGTACTTGAGGGGACAGGCTATTTCAGTTTTGTCTTGGTATCTTCATGCATAATAAATGTTTGCTGATCGACTAATTAGTAGCTCATCAACTAGACTATAAACTCCCTGAGGACAGGGATTTTATTTTTTGGATTTCACCTTTCCAATCCATGGAATCTAACACAGTATTACACATACTTTGAGCCCCTTCTAAGTTCAAGACATCATTGTAGGCAGGCACTGGTTACTGAAAGGGAAACAAAAGAGATCTTGCACTCAAGGAACTAACACTGTATATCCATTTGTTGAACTGTTGATGGCCTGAATTAAAGCAGATGAGAGCAAGACAGTCATATATGATCAAAAAGGAAGTGAGACTCAATCGCAAACTGAGTGATGATGGGGATTGTGCCCAATACAAGTAACCCAGTTCACACTGGCTGTGTGTGTCTAGGAGAGAATTAGACGGCTAACCTTCACTAAGTCTGACAGCAGAGGATGTGGAGATGACAGCATCAAGCCAGGTCTCAAAGGACTACTGCAGGATTCTGGGAAGTATCTAAATCTTTCCCAATAGCACTGAAAAAAAATGTGGGATTTGAGATACCAGGATAACCACAATGAATGATGCTGCAAGAATAAGAATTGGGAAATAAACCATGGGATGGGAGTAGGAGGGGGAGTATGGGGAAAACAAAGGGGAAAAATGATAATGTGACTAAGTGAAAGCCAATCTATCTTTTGGGAGTCTGACTCTGCTGGTAGGCTGGAAGCATTCTTCAGAGGTGGCCAATTTAGGATTTATGACTCAAGAGTCATGCAAAGGGTCACAGACAGGGTTTCAGAGAAGAAACAGCAATACATTTTTTTATCACCTTCAACCCCTGTGACGGATCCCATGGGGATTTCATTTTTCTCACAGTTTGATGCTATATATTCTGATCTACGTAGGAACTTCATCACCTGCTGAATGGGAAGAGATAATCACACTATTTCCTTTGCCCATGGTCAACCCCTTTCCTGGAAGAGTTGGACAATCCCAATCCTACTGAAGAAAATCAACAATAAACCTCATTCACCTAAAACTGATTATTAAGGAAAAATGTTCCTTAAGAAAATTGTATTATAACTAGAGTAAAAGTGTGTGTACAAATAATTGAGAGATGAGGGAGAATGAAAGAAGCAGAATGGAAGAGACAAAAGAGGTTTGGCTCTAGAAACTGGGTTCAAACTCTATGCTGTGTGAGCCCAAGTTTCTTAGAATTACAGAATCCAAGTATTGCAAGGGACCTCGGTAGAAGCCACACTACAAAGGAATCCCCCTGACAATGTGCCTGACAAGTGTTCACCTAGCTTTTTTTGGCAGGGGAAGACCTCCAAAGAGGGCAATTCCTCTAGAGGCTGAGGTGACCCATTTCACTTTGGGGTTGCTTCAGTCTTTAGAAAAGTTTTATTGATTGTAAAACAAAACAAATCTCTTTGTCATTTTTACCTCCTTGCTCCTAGCTCTGCCCTTTGGAGCCCAAAAGAAGAAATCAAATCCCTCATCCACAGAACATCTCTTCAAATGATGGGATGAATACAAGATACCATAACTACCTAAATCAGTTGGTCAATTAATAAGCATTCCTTGAGTGCCTTTATGTGGCAGGTACTGAGATACAAAGAAAGGCAAAAGACATTCCCTGCCCTTGAGGATCTCAGAATCTAATGATGCTCACTTGTAAGTAGTTATCCTTTCCTCATCATGGGGTTAGGGGTGCTGCACCTCCACAATCTGGAAAATCCATGTAAAAAGTTTTTGTTACTTCCTTTGTACCAGAAGTCTGAATTATCATGGAATTAAAAGATAAAATATGTCCATATTATACAACACTATACATATATTTTGTGCATTTCTGAGTTTCTAAACTTTTCTGTGTCATCTTCTGGCCTTTGTGTGTTGTATGCAAGTTCCACAAAACTCCCCCCAAATTCCCATTTAATGTCTTACGCCAAACTGAGATATATTGAAACCTCCGTGGGAAAGCCATGATGTGGAAGGGAGAATTGTATTCTCTCCACTTGAATGAATGACCTTAAAGATCCCTCTAGCTCTGAGTCAAAGACATATAATTCTAAGTGCAAAGGATAGAACCATGCAAATTGCTCTAAGAAGTGTAAAAATGGAGACAGCACCTTCTTCTGGGTAAAAGGTATGGAAATACACATTCAGGAAAGGCTTTGTGGAGGAGGCATCAGCTGAGTTTGACCTCTATCAAGAGGACTTTACCAGGGTGGGACATCAACAAATAGAAACGGGAGCTAGGAATGATGGGGCTGCTTTGGGGGATGGATGGCATAGGGTAGTAGAATTGTGAAGCAGCATCTGTGAAGGGTAATAGTAGGAACTCAGCCTGCAAAGGAAGGCTGCAGTCAGAATGTACTGTGCTCTAAATACTATGACTGGAAATTTATACTTTAGTCTATAAAAATGGGGAGCCTCTTCCTATTATAGAAGGCCGTAATAGGGTCAATGCATTTGGAAAACTACATCTTACAGTGTGGTGCATGAACGAGAGATGGAAAGGGAGCAGAATACAAACAGAAAGGCCATGTTCAAGATAAGAGCTTAAACTATGGTTGTGGCAGCAGGAAAATAGAGGATGTGCATTTTCCATCCCTGAGCATTGTGGAAGGAATGACTAAAATTAAAAAAAGGAAAACACAAAACAAAGCACCCCAGGCCCAAATTATGACCAAAGACAAGAATTGGAATGTCGTCTCAAACATGTTTGGATGGGAAGCGGGGAGGCAGAGAGAAGGGAGATACCTAGGGGAAGACCCTACAGAGTCCTGAGAAATAGTCACCTTGGTGAAATCAGAGCATGTAAGCAACGTTTGAAAGAACTTGAAAAATAATTTGTGTGCTGAGATGGTTTTGAGATGACAAGGCTACCTGATTTAGATTCTCAAGGTTGAAAGGGATAGGTTTAAAAAGGTAAGCTTCCTAAAGTCATCCAATCTACTTTAAATTGTTGAGATGATCTTTGAAAAGGCTGTATCTTGATTTCCTTTGCTGAACTTCCTTCTGTATCCCCTTCTGTGTGATGGGCACGCAGATGGGATAACGAAGGCAACCTTTTAGTCTACTATCTCTCGGAGATCCCCTCTCCTTGCCAAGCATTGGTCCTGAAAGGGCTATTTTGTCCAAGAGGCTTCTTCAACCCCAGCTCCATTTTAGGTAGCACAACTCTCTCTCACTCATTTGGAAAGTAAGGGAGAGATAAAGATGGAACAGAGATTGCTTACGGTACTTTGGTATTCAGGTTCCAACTCTGACCTAGAAGATTGACAAGCTAATAGCATCAGATGTAACGGCCAAACAAGGGCTCCTGAAACCAGTGAACCTCTTAAGATAACAATTCTGAAACCAGGACTATGTCCCAGACAAGAGTATAGTACAAACTTTTCTTCTCCTCAAGGAAAAGTACATATTTTCACTTGTAGGTTATGAATCTTTAACACTTCTATCGTAAGTCTGACGATGCATCTTTAGTCAGTAATTTCTTTTATTTGTTGTGTTAAGAGATTGGTCTTTGTTAAATGGGTGGTGTTTAAGAGGGGAAAACCAGGTGGTCCACAGAACCGTTAAAAAAAATACCATGAAATACAACTCAGAGAGCACTGGCAATGGGTCCAAACGCTCTGAAAACATAATAAACCACTCTTTACACATATTAAAACAATGGCAATAAGTGTGGCAACTTCAAAAGAACTAACTCACTAGTCAGGGGGAGTAGGGTGAATAATTTTCTCAAGAAATACAAGGCACCAGAAATATTTTACTTAAAATGCTTTCCTTTGGTTGGGAAAAGGGTTCAAACATGTCACCTAATACTAAAAAAACAAAGAAGGTATTCCCCAGTCCTGTCAGTCACTGACAGCTGTTCCAGGCACCTGGAGAAAGTTTACAGTTTAAATCTTCCAGTTCTGTGTACCTAAACACAATAGCAATAAAGGAGAACCTGTCAAACAGAAAATGGCCTGCTTTTAAGTTGTCCATAAAATATCTCCCGCTACCAGCATTTCTTGTAGCTCGTTGAGTATTATGTTCAGCAATATTAATAGACCCATATTTACCGTATCTTAAAAGCTAACAATTCCATTGCCAGGACTAATTAAGGAGGCAGGAAACTGAGAAGGAGTATACAATTTCTTAAACATGGCCCATCTCAGAACCGTAATGTTGAGTTTATTGTTTCTAGGACACTGTAAACTCTGTCCAAGGCACTGTTGGCCTCCTTTTGTTTCACGAGTTAAGACAAAGAGCTCCCATTTTTAACATCCTTTTCAGAAGCAGGCAGAATTCAGTTAATTTTCATTTTTGCCTGGATGCCACCACATTTGACTTTCCTGTTGAAGTATTCATAGCAAAAGGTGAGAAGCAAGAAGCCAATTTTCATATGGAAAGGAGAAACAGAGTGTTGTTGCTTAGAAGTAAGAACCCATGTAAGCATCCTAAAATATTAAGACATATTAATTGAAAGTATGCAAGGCCTAAAAACTGAATAGTTTCCAGTCTGTGGTTTAATCAGTTTTTCTTCTCTGGATGAGAGTCAGTATCATATGCATGGCAGATGGCCAGTGGGCTTTGGAGTCAAGAACTGCAGGGAATTCTACCTCTACCACATCCTGGCTGTGTGACCCTGATCAAGTCACTTGGTATCCTGTACAGTAGGTTGGAAAGTTTCAGAGTAGGCACTCAGAGCTCTGTATTGGTAGATGAAGTTTTTCACCTGGAACTCCCATATCAATGAAATTCTAGGTCTGATTTTTTGTTAAAATGACATTTAGAGTCATAAGCTAGAGGATAAGTAGGGGTCGCATCTCTAGAAAAGAAAGGAAAGGTTTTCATAAGCTATGACTACTGAAATGGAACAATCAGAGAATCACATATATAGAGCTGTAAAGGTTCTTTGGGGCATTAAGGTCAATTCCTCATTTAACAGCAAAATCCTGAAATTCGAAAATGACAAGGGATTGTCCCAGGTCACTCAGGTACTAAGTGCCAAAGGTCAGCTCTTCTGACCCTAAATCCAGTCTTCTCTTTATATTACACTACAGTGTCCAAATTCATGCAAAAGTAGACAACTATTGCCGATTTTTAAACTAATAAAAATTAGTAATAATTACTTCTGATTTTAAAAAATGTGTTCATTCATTGAAGTAAAAATATTGCTGTTTTCACCTATTTGATAAAGTGTTTGTTTCTCATGACTCATCATAAGATGATAGATTTTGAGCCAAAAGGTAACTCAAAGGTCATCTGGTCTGACCAGCTTTACAGATGAGGAACTGAGGCCCAAAATAAGGGGAAATGACTTGTCCAAGATCATCCATGCAGACAGTAGCACAGCTGGGATTCAAACCTTGGTCCTCTGACTCCCAATCAATTTTTCTTTCCATTATACAATGTTACCTTCTATTCAAAAGGCATCTTGGTCATCATTCAGTTGCCAGAGAAAGATCCAGGATATGGGGTAATAAAATATTATAATTTTGGCTATTTTATCCTCACCTTTAAAACATTGATTATCATTAGAAAGTGTCTTTCTATGCAATTAGCGCATAGATTATTTCAGAAGAGTACAGTAAGCAAGTCATTCTTATTAATTTTTGGTTATATATATTTCTTTTTTTCCTCTTAAGATTTATTTTAACATTCATGTTAAGAAACTGAGTTCCAAATTCCCCTCTTTTAGTCCCTCCCCATCTAGAAAGAGGGCAAATAATAAGATATTAACTAGACACGTAAAATCATGGAAAACGTGTTTCCATATTAGCTATATCACCAAAAAAGAAATAAAAAAGAAACATAAAGAAAAACAAAAAAATCATGTTTCAATCTGTACTCTGAGTTCACCAGTTTTCTCTGTGGATGTGAAGAGCATTTTTCATCATAGATCCTCTGCAATTCTCTTGGATCACTTACTGATCCGGGTAGCTAAGTCTTTCACATTTGATCACTGTAACAATATTGCTGTTACTGTGTACGATGTTCTCCTTATTGGTGAGACACATTGTGTTCTTTGCTCCCAATAATCTGCAAGATGGGAAGTAGGGAAGAATGTACATCATTTAATTTTAAAAACTTGCAAACAGGCAAAAAGTGAACTCCACCTGACCCTTGGTGTCAACATAATACCATAGCTCCCTCCAAAGCTTCAGGAGATGCCATGTCTGGTGGGCCAGGTCATAAATGAGCAAATTTAAATGACTCCAATCCCCTGGTCTCCCAGCTGAACTAGCAGCAAGCCCCTTTTCTGTTGCAATATTGTGCCACTGTTTTATGGGCATCACAAGTCCACCTGTAACTAGTTATAGTCACAAATTGGAGGCCTTCCTAATAACCTGGCTCCAAATGTTATTTTTTAACCTATTCTCTATCCCCTAAAGGTCTTAAAGCAAGTCTTCCAAAAAACCAGAAGATGGAACACTGGCCAAAGGGCAGTTCTGGGATGATAAACAAACAACAAAGAAACAATTAGATCTCAATAGACAGCAGCCTACAGAAATTATTGGTTATAGGAACAAGTTAATTATTCATCCTCCCCGGTGCTAGGTACTAATCCCATGGAAAATATTGTGGGGGGGGGCGGGGAACTGTAAGAAGCATTTAGGCATGAAAATAACTGCCATGTGTAAAAACTTAGATATAAAAAAATGCAGGTACAACAATTTAATCCCAGAAAAATGCGTACTCCAATAAAATAAAATAAAAATACTTGAAATTTGACTCACAGTGTCCTTTTCACCTAATGGACAACTCAGTAAAGAAAATATGATGGATTTTTTTCTTGCCTGTATTTGATTCCCAATTAAAATTAAATATAAACTGAAATGCCACCTGGATTTTGGAAAACCCTCTTTTTAAAGAAGAACTTGGACTTACATATACAAACGTTTTACTAAATGACCCATGGCAAATTGCGTAATGCCAGTAAAAGTTGTGTTTTTTAAGTTATGAGCCCCAAAGATTTTATCTGAAATAAAACCCTGATTCAATTCAGATTTTGGAGGCAAACTGTGACCTTAACTCTGCCTCTAAATTTAAAACATTTGTGTGTACAAGCCTTCGGTAATGCTGCTAGTAGGTATAGAGAAGAAATACTGTATTTATTAAGATTCTTGTTTTCTTTTCTAAAAGGCTAAATTAGCCCACTAATTGGCTACAAGAACTGGTTCCACAACCTTGCAATCCCAATTGAGAGGTCAGTCTTTAAATTGAGAGGTAGATTCCCCTCCCCTATTCTTAGTGAGGCTTTTCCTGCTTTATTCTCCTTCATTAATTCCTATGGTTCCCTAAAACTGAGTTTGGTATCGGGGGTCATCAGTTCCAATGTTGGTGGGTTTCTTGTGATCTATATAACATTAGACAGTCACTTCATCTCTCTGGGTCACACTGTACTCATCTGTAAAACGGAGATGTGTGAGTGTGTGGGGGCGTGTGATTGGACAAGATTAAACAGTCTCTACCAGTTTAAAATTCTCTGAATGGGAAAAGACATAGGCCTTCCAATTCAACTGTCTGCTAGAAACGGCTGTGGAATCAAGAAAATGAACCTCCTCTTCTTGTGATCCCAAAAGGAAGCCACTTAGAAGGAAGAAATATGGATAGTGTGAGCAATTGCACATGTTTCAATGAGGAAAAAAAATACATTTGACCAGTAAAGGGGAAAAAAATCCAGTTTACTTTTACTTCTTCTTTATGATGAGGCCCTCATGGGAATAGGGACAAAAAATGCGTGCCCCAATTTTTACATTACCAGGGTTGTAAACTCAAGAAATTACTCCTTGGCTTTGATAAGAACATGAGAATAACCAAGGTTTATTTGTCTGGAGTCAATATCTTTTACTTTTATTTCACAAAACAGAACACAGCTGTAATTTGCCTCTTGTAGACAAGTGAAGAGTTTCTCAAAATCTGTCTAATTTTTTTTGGAAAGGAAATGTAGCGCAGTATTTTGGAGGGAAAGGTCCACAATTGGAATCCTGCTACTTAGTACCAGAGTGATACTGGACTTCAGTTTCCCATATATAAAATGAGATTAAGACAATGACTAAGACTTTTTAAAAAAGCAATAAAATACACATAAAACATAAAAAGGGCGACTCTTGATATCTGAGTTGACCACCACTTGACATCTGGACGAGAGGAAACTTAGAAGTGACCTAGTCCAAACTCAACTAAACAGAGGCAGAGAGATTGAGTGACTTTACCCAAAGTTCATACAGATTTTAAGTGTATGTCTGAGATGAGATCTGAACCCAGGTGCTCTTGGCTCTAAGTCAAGTGCTTATCCATGATATAATCATAACATAGTGATAATAAGAATGGATCGAAGAGACCAGTTTATTAGTCTACAAATATTTGTTAAGCCCTTATTAAAAGCCTTGGACTATTCTAAGCCCTGGGGATACAAAAATAGGCAAGAGACAATCCTTGTCCTCAAGGAGCATCCAGTCTAATAATGGAGACAATAAGCAAGCAGAAATGTACAAACTAGCTATAAAAGGATTAATTGGAAACAATTAAAAGAGGAAAGCCTGTACAATTGAGAGGGACCGGGAAAGGCTTCCTGTGGAAGGTGGGATTTTAGTTGGGACTTCAGGGAAACCAGTAAGTGGAGATGAAGAGAAAAAACATTCCACGCATGGGAGACAGCTGGGGAAAATTCTGGGAGCCAAGAGATGGAGCAGCTTGTTTAGGGAACAGCCAGTATCACTGGATCAAAGAGTATGTGGTGTGGTGGAAGGTATTAAGAAGACTGCAAAGGCAGGAACAGACAAGGGAGAAGGGCCAAACTGAGTATTATGTATGGCCTTTGCCTGAGATCTCTAGGGAGGAAGAATTCACTACCTTCTAAGGCAGCCTGTTCCACTTTTGGATAGCTCCAGCTGCTAGGACACTTTTATTGAGAGACATGGTCTTTTCAGTTTTGCAAATAACCCTCCTCCTTCTACCCATTTCTCATCTCAGTTGTTCAGTAGAATAGCTGAAAGCTTTCTTTTCTGGGACAGCCTTTTGAATGTTCAAGGACAACTATCACATCCCTTGTTCCAGCTGATCTACTCTGCGTTAAGCATCCCTACTTCTCTTAAAACCAGTCACGGGGCAGGAACTCAAGACTTTCCACCATTCTGGTTGGCCAACTCATTAATATCCTTCCTAAAATTGCTCAGGATTAAACACAATGTTCCAGATGTGGTCTGTCCAGGGCAAAGTTCAGTGGAATTCTCACCTACTGAAGTTCACAGCTCTCAATAAAGAAGAGTGTCAGTTTATGACACACTTCGATTTGGATCAATAACGGTGTCATTCTTCTAAATTTAGAAGCAATAACTACGCTGAAATTAGACCTTTTATCTTTGATATTTTCATAAGTTTGTATTTTATTGGGGTAACGAAAAAAATGACAATTATCAAATGCTAATGACCGAATATCAAGTGTTTCCTACCCTGTCTAATCTACAAGTATCAGTCAGGCAACAGTCTGTGCAGACAGATAGGCTTTGCACCATTTCCTGAACACTGAGAAATGAGAAAAAAAAATCTATGCTGGCCTTTATTCAGAACTTGCCTCTTTCATACTGTCCACCTCATATCAAAATGGACTGGAGAAAGGTCAAGAAGTCTCTAAAGCAATTAAAACTCAAGGCATGTTAATGAGCCTAAATTCCTCATTACAGGGGACACAGGCTAATCTCCAGTGTCTACTTCAAGTTATAACCTAATGAAAAAGGTTAATATAAATCACAAGGTGATCTCTGCCTTCTCTAAAATCCTAAATTGCTTACTGTTTGGACCGTTCATGTGGGAAATAATTATGTTAGGTGGTAGAGTGGAGAGAGAGCTCACCTGGAGTCAGGGAAGACCTGAGTTCAAGTCCAGTCTCAAACACTTACTAGCTGTGTGACCTTAGGCAAGTCATTTAATTTTGTTTGCACCTCAGTTTCCTGTAAAATAAGCTGGAAAAGGAAATGGCAAACCACTTCAGTATCTTTGCCTAGAAAACTCCAAATGGGGTTATGAAGAGTCAGGCATAACTGAAATTACTAGACAACAACAATTGTACATTGTGTATGTTTGAGTCTCTTTGTGTAGGTATACATACACATATAAACAAAGTATAATTGTACATTTCTATACAATACACACACAGTAGTTATTTTCTTGATCTCTTAGTTAATTTCACGCAATTGAAAATGATAAGCTTTAATTTTAGTTTCTCCAACTACAATCAAAGTCCTTTGAGGTCAATGAGTTGGACTTCATCTTTTCTTCTCCCACTTAATGAGGGTTTGATTATTGTCATGAAAACAGAAACTGACAAAGTGTTCAGCATGTAGGTAAGGGATTCTTAACTTTGTTTAGAGTCCATACATACTCAAAGCATCCATGGATAGATTTCAGGAGGTCTATGAACCTGGATGGGAATATATTTCCATTTAATTGGTGTCCTTTATAATCCTATATATTTCTTTTTCTTCATTTAAAATACTATTCAGAGAAGGGGTCCCCAGGCTTCAGCAGATTTCTGATTGGTCTAGGACATACACAAAAACTTTAAAGCCCCTCACAGTTCTAAAGAGTCATTTTCTCAGCAGGTTGGCATGAGATCCAATCATGTCCATGGTAAACTAATTTCAAAGACCTGTGACCTTATTAAGGGCAGGTGTTTCAGTCACCAAAGCTGGTCAGAACAACAGGTTACGTGACTGAAAAATCCCCTACCCTGCCACCAACCCATGGAAAACTGCTCTGGACCTTATGCAGCCTGTTCCTTGGCAGACAATCAAACCCTTTCCATCATGGTAAGACCTGCCAAAGCCCAGGTTCTGCTGGAACAAGCTTCAAAAATCTAGGTTCATTTCCATAAAATGACAAGGCACAGATAGGGCTTCGGTGGAAGACAGTCAACCTATTGGACAAAAACCTGATAATCCAACCCTTTAAAGGAATTGTTAAAAAAAAATAAAGTTCTAAGAGTAAACTCTATTCCACTAAGTGGATAAATGCTTAAAAATATTGTGAAATATTTGTATGGCACATGTTTCTTCCAGCATAGGTCAGTCAAGATGGCCTCAGCCATCTTCTGACTCTGAGGCATGATGATTCTCTCAAACAACATAGCTCTCAAAGGAGAAAAACTGTCAATTAACCTTGCAAAATTTGATCAAAGTCTCAAATAATCAGATACATAGAATAAAATATTGGGGGGGGGGAATTACCTAAAACCCTCTAAACTGACATAATCAAAAAGGATAAAATTCAGTGCTGATAAGGCTGTGGAATAATACTAATAACTAGTATTTAAAACACTGTGCTATAAGGTCTTTCTACAGAACATCAGACACGTTAATAGCATTGAAGAGCCTGGGAAATGGCTCTTCATGGAAAGACAATGTGGTAAGAGAGGACCTGAGTAACAATATTGTTTGGTTCTGTGACCTATTGTCCCACTAAGACTACCAGGACTGATAGCTAAAGATGTTATTAAAAGTGCAGGAAAATGCAGCGGGAGCCATCTGTACAATAACATTCATAACACCTTAACGTGTAACAGGAAAAACCTAGAAACCACCAATGTGGACAATGTTTGGGAAATTGCTGAATAAATTGTGGTATATCAAGATAAAGGAATAGTATTTTGCCATAAAAATGGAAATATGAATAACACAAAGAAATGAGGAAAGACTCAAGGAGAGGGATACAGACTGAACAGAGCAGAATTAGCCATACATCAGCAAGGACTACGACGATAATGCTGACAAAACGTACAAAGCAGAAAAAGCCTTCAGAAGGGGCATGGAAAAATATAATGTTACTATTATTTTAAAGTGAATACATCAATTTTTAAAACTTTACTTAAAAGTTTTGTGCATGGTTATTTTCACAATTATGTGTGCAAATTTTTGTTTTTGTTGAAGGATTCTAAGCTCAGAATTTTAAAAATCTAAAATAAAATACACTGGAGAAAAAGAGCTGAAAGGGGCAGAGAAGTCAACAGGTACTTTTGTTATGGTTAAATGGAATTTATTTATTTTTTAACCAACAGTAAGCGATTTGGTATTTATGGTTTTTTACGCACGAACATTATTCATGTTCCACATTTAACTGATGCTTGTGTTTCTTGATAGTTATAGAATCCAGACTAAATTAACAGAAATACAACAATGACCTGTTCATAATCTTCGACATTTCCATGGAATGCCAGATCTCAGTCAAACATTTGTTTCAACTCCTTATATATTTTGCATTTCAGATTGAGTAAGGAGCCCAAATCTTTGAAAGGAAAAGAGATTTTAAGGGTAAATAGAAAAATGAAACTATACCATGATGTTTTAAGACTAGCATATCTTCAATTGTGAGCAAGTGTGTACATGATGGGTGTGATGGGGGAGTATTGGTTATTTTTTCCCCACCCCTAGCACAGCCACTTGTACACAGTAGTTGCTAAATAAAAGCTTGCTGAATGGTTGAACTGGAGAAAGAAGGAAGAAATGTCCCGATTTTCTCCTTCCTAGAACAAGCATTCAAGCACTTTATCAGTATGTCTGAAACTAATTTGGATCCCTTACAAAGTCTTGTTCATAGTAAGGTATCAATACATATTTGTTAAGTGAGATAATTTTCAAGATTCTTTTCATCTCCAAATGTTTTCAGTGGTTTTTTTTTTTTAATTGACCACTTTCTTAAGGTACATGCAATCAGTTCTTCTATTGAGGTAACAGCAGTGACCCCACATCCCAAAATGAAGCCCCTATATATGCAATTAGCCCATGATGTCTCCTATTAAAACAAAGAATTAACTTTTCATATTGGGTCTCCACATGGAATGAGACTTAGCCTCTATCCTCAAGAAGCTTATCATTTAGACATGCACATAGATAACCGCACCGTTCAAGGCACAAAGTCCAGCCAGATTTTGTAAGCCTCTTAAAGATAGGAACAAAAATTACATCCTCCTTTCTACCAAAAAAATCATAGATTTAGAGCAGGAAGAGATCTTTAGTCCGATCACCTCATTTTTCAGAGGATAAATCTGACACTCAGAGGTATTAAAATGACTTGTCCAAGTTCACAAAGCAGGAAGGTTACAAAGCCAAAATCCCTGTCAGGTCTTTTAACCATTAGTCTAACATGCTTTTCATTGTACCATGACTTCTCTGGATGTTAGTCTGCCAAAGCATCTGTATTCCTTACACATAGCAGGTGCTCAATAAATTTATGTTAACTTGAAACAGGTTATTGCTAATTAATGGAAAGAGCACAGGATATTTCCCAATTACATTTCCAAGGTGGGACAACTGGGCCACATGTTGCAGTTGATAAAATTCTGGATTTTGGGTCAAAGACCTGGAAAGGGGTTCTGGGAGTACTGGAAGTGGCAGTTTTTGCACACAAGCCAAGAATCACAAACCGTGCCTAGGACAAATGACTCTAAGTCTCCCATTTGTTGCCCAAGGTAAAAATGAGTGGTTGTCAGTGATGGAGGTTTTGAGATTTAAGGTCCCAATTCCCCTTTCCAGCTCCATCCCACATCAGTCTCTGATAGGTGCTGAGAACTCCTCCCAGGTCTGGTGATGTTCCATCCCGTAGTTCTACATTCACTCTACCTTCAATTTCCCTAATAAATGATACAGCCATAGTGTTTGAAGACCTTCAGAGTGCTATACAGACATTATCTCAACTAACCTTCACATCAACCCTTTGAGTAAGATACCACAAGGTATCCTGCTTCCATTTTGTGGGTAAAAAACCAAGGCTTAGAAAAGTCCTGGTCTGCCCAGTTCTTAAGAGTAGGAGTAGAATTTAAACCAAGAGCTACCTAAGGCCAAATCCAGCATTGTCCTGTCAGATTATATCTTCAGTCACATCTTCTACCCACTCAATCCCAACCCAAACATCAGGGCCCAGCACAAATGCCACATCTCCTTGAATCTACCACTTCTCAAATGTGATGTCTCTTCTTCTTTTATATCATGTCATACTTTGCACCAGATTTAAAACCTTTATCATGGGTGGCTTTGAGATGCAGTGGGAAAGAGGCTTTGGAGTTAGACACCTGGATTTCAGCCTTACCTCTAACACTTATTGCATATATGATCTTCTGTAACTCACTTAACTCAGTTTCCTCAACTGTAGAATGGGCTGGATGGCCTCTCAGTCCCCTTCAAGTCTTATGAAATCAATCAATCAACAAGTACTTATTAAACACCTACTATATGCAAGGCACTGTAAGTATAATAAGTAAAAGTATTCCTTGATTGCATTAAGCTTATGTTCTAATGGGGAGACAAGTACTACACACACACGTATACACTATACGTATATGTATATATGAATATACTCTATGTATATCACATGTATATATGTACACATATACATACATATGTACATATATATGCATGCATATACATATAAATATCTATTTTAATTATAAATATGAAATTGCACTAAAACTATTAGGAGAGTGTGTTTATGCACGTTTGTGTATTTTTTTTAAAAAAGTAAATAGACTATAATATGCTTACTTAAGGGTAGGGACATTTTTTCTTAACCTTTGCATCCTACTCTGAGCACAATGCTTTGTGGACATTTTGTCTATGAAAATCTATATTAAATGAACTGGAAAGTGTTTTAGGAACCTACCATTTGATTAGGCAGTAAATCTCAATATATATGATTTGATAATTCATGTGGGGTGTGTGTGTGTATGTGTGTGTGTGTGTGTGTGTGTGTGTGTGTGTGTGTGTGCGTGCACGCACATATTTAAGATGGTGGGAAGATCTCAGAGATGAGAACAGTCCAATTTACCAAGCCCAGTCAGGGGCCGGGCAAAAGAGCCAAAGGCACCGTCAGTTAGTAGAGTACTCTTGAAAGGGAAAAGAATATGCCAAGTTGAGCCACTGGTCATTTATGGTCTCCTCAATAAAATTCTGTCATTCTGTTTTCCACTGAGATTTCCTAGATATTGAAGGCAATATCCTCTGTATTTTACAGGTAAAAATGCAACCAATTAAATGCTGGTAGATAAAGTGGAACAGAAACTTTGATAAAAGTAGGAACTTCTTAGTAAATCTGGGTTTTTAAAGAGCTCTACTTTTCTACTTTACCACAATTATGTTATTTTGACTTTATCATAGTATCCCTTCACATCTTACTCATTTTGAGTCACTGGCCTTGAATAATATACACAGCTTAAGCTACATGCTCTCTGTGATGTATTTCCCTACTCCATTTAAAAACTGCTACCCATTTACTTCTTATACTCAATTCATTATTTTGTTTCAGTTTGGGGGTTTATGTTTTTGTCCAGACGTGATTTCACTGCTGTAAAACATTCTCATTGAGGGAACACTCTCCACAACAGAGATCTGGGCTTATTGTCATTGGCAGTTTTCGGCAGGTGCCTGGGCCCAAGGTTATATACAACCGACATAATGTGAAAAATGGGATCTGAATCCCAGGCTTCCTGGATCTGAGTCTGACTCTCCATTCTCTCTCTGTAATTTGTGTTAGTTTGTTCCTTGGTAAATTAAGCCCCAGACTGACCAATGACGACACACAGAAATCACAATAGAGACGCCCCCTGACAAAAGCACAGCCACTCCACAATTTCTGCACACAAAATTCCTGCTGCGCAGAATTTGGCCAACAGAAACAGCATGGAATAAGGTAAGTAATGCTATCACCATGTTATTTATCATATGCATTAGTACCCAAAATAGTTAAAGGAAGGATGAGCATTATGTCATTCCCTCTCAGTCTTTAACCTTGGAAAAGGTTGGTTGAGTTAGTAACGAGGACCGCTGTAGTCAATACAGAATGCTATAAAAACAGAAACCTTCCCCCAATGTTACACTGAAAAAAAAAATTAATGCCTAGTAATTGTCATAATGAAAAAATCCACTGTTACAGTATATAGGTGGAATGGCTTATTTTTATTTAATTTTCCCCAAACCATTTTTCTTTGGCTTCAACTTGCACTCTTTTCTATTGAAAAGCAAAAGACATTTTCCGCACAATTTTCCCTCTACTAGAAAGAGGTATATTGTGCCCTTCAGTGAACATAAAATTGATACTATCATCTCTTAGTTTATATCTCACTACTTAACCTTCAGATTAAAAGTTATTAGATTTGAATGACTAAAAAGACATCATGTCACCTTCTGTGCCATGTGGGGAGATATGAGAAATTTGGGACAGGATAAGGGATGTGATAAAAACATTAAGTTATGGCGTAAGGTAGGAGCTGCCTATTCTTTTTCCTGTTTGATGAACAAAGGGGGCACTTCCCCTAAGAAGTACATTTCACTTTGGCAGAAATTTTAGGGTTATATTGCCCAGGTACTTGAGAATTTAATTTAGATGTAGCTGAGGAGGATAAAGGCTATCACTGGGATTTTTGATCATTCGTCAGTCAGCAAAGGAGTATTTATTAAGCACTAACTACTCTATTCTAACTAATCACTGGGAATAAAAGAAAGTCAAAAACACAATCTCTGTCCTCAAGAAGCTCACACATTCAAATGAGGGAGACATATATCATCATCATCATCATCAAAGACAACACCATCAGTTTAGTTTTTTCTGTTATTTTAAAAAAAATTTTGGGGGGGAACATGTTAAGTAATAGTCAGTTCCTAGTACATTCCTTTTGGATACAGTAACAATCACAGAAACGATCTTATGCCTTGACTAGTGATCTTGTTGAGAAAAATATACTCGGTGGATGTGACAACAGAGGAAAAAATGTGTAAAAATATTCATAGCAGCTTCACTTTTTTTTACTACAAAAATGTAGAAACAATTCATATATGCAGTTAACAGAGGAATGACTGAATACTCTGGGCTGTTAAAATAACAAATTATTAATACGCCTCAAGAAATGACAAATATGAAGAATACAAAGACAGCTAAAGACTGAGGTGAAGTGACACAGAGAAGGAGAATGAGAACAATCTACATACCAACTAAAATCATACTTAGTATAATCAATAAGAGTAATACTCTAAAATGCAGGAGAAAGTGACAGAAGACCAAGAAACCAAGGATCACAGAGCTGAAGTGGATACTTTTCTCGTTAATTTGTTACTGTGTGTGTAGACACACATGTATACATATATACATATGTGTATACATATATACATATCCACATATATGTATACATACATACACACACATATATATGCTTTCAAAACAATTTCTAAATGATGCAGAGGTCATTTTATATGAAGGATCTTTTTGTTAATATCATGTTTATGTTAATGTTTCCTTTTGTGGTTATTGAATTTAGAATTTTAAAACTATAAAAACAAAAAAAGGAACTGTGTCCTATCAAGGATTACTGAGACAAAGGGAAAGCCTTCCTTCATCTGAAAGCCAAACTAATCTCCAAACCACAAACAATATTACATTTTGACAATCTCTGGCAGGTTAAATAATATTCTAATGGGACTCCTTCAATAGCCCCAGCACCTTAATAACTACATACCCTTTTTTCTCAACAAAAATACAACACAGAGTAATTCCACTTTATGGTCTTACAAACAAATTCAGTGTAACCAGCTCATGTCAATGTGGAAAAAAAGCATTATCCATGATTTCACTCAGTACTTTTGGTCCTTAAAAGAGATAAGCTTATTTCATGATCAACAGACATACTAAAAAGCAATTAATCACCTAGTCCCATCCAACTTTATGATACATTCATTAGTAAATAACTAGGAGTAAAAAAAAGTGACTCTAAAACAAAACAAAAGAAGGATAAACAAGCTCTCTTTATAGTATAATGAGATAATGAGCCTGTAGTCAATGAAAAAACTTTACCCTCCAGAGGCTTCTTTAAAAAAAATGGAATTTCCTTTGTGTTCGTTATGTATCAGTGGCAACACTGTTCTCTCCATTATCCAGTCTTGGTCTGTTTTATTCGTGTCTTTGCTCTCATTCCGTTCGCCCATAGTTGTTTTCATGCTCTCTCTTCCCTGTTAGAATGCATGCTCCTCCAGAGCACAGACTGACCTTAGCCCTTCTTTGTATCCTCAGCACTTAGCACAGTGCCTGGCACATAGAATGTGCTTGCTTACTAAATGCCTATTCACTTGTATAATTCCGTTGATTCCTTGAGCACCCCCAATCTCTCTCTCATTCATCCTTTCTATTCGTCCCTACCACCACCATCCTAGTAAATACCTTCAATACTTCTGACCCAGACTACAAAAAGTATCTCAAATGATCTACTTACCACCTCCATCTCATGGTCCTCCTAAACTGTCCCTGACATACTTTGCCACATTGATCATCGCATCCCTTGATAATGCACCTCCCTGCTTCAACCTAGCCAACATTTCCCCACTGCCTGAAGGATACAATCCAGGCTTTTGATCTTGGTAATGAGGGCCATCAGAAATCTTGTTCCCATCTGCCATTCCACTCACTTCTTCCAGTACTCATCTACACAGTCCAATCCAACTGGCTTCCTTACCATCCTGTAGTGCCTAGCAAAGGGTCACACATGGTAGGCACTCAATAGATATTTGCTAAATGAATGAATTTGAGGAAATCCCATGCAAAGCCATGGCACTGGGCCACAATTTTATCAAATAGACCTATTCTTGCCTAAAGCAAGGTTGTGTAATGGAGAAATGTGTGAGTGAACTCATCTCATTTTACCAAAGGAAAGGAAACTGACTATTTATGTGGCCCCAAATCAAACAACATTTAACAAAAGTCTCCAGAAAGCTACAATTGACACTTGGTTGTTACAATCTATTTCAGTTCAAAGAAAAAATGATGAAAAGAAAGTCTCTTACATGAAGTTCAGTTCACTCTTCAAACTTCCTTTTTGTTTTGCCACATACCCCCGGCATCTAAACTGTTATTCCCCTTTGTCATAAAAGCAGTCACCTTGTAACCCTTTTTATCAAGTAATCCATGCACGCTCAGAGTACACTCCACTCCATCGGGTAAGCTATAGGGTTACATTACACAAACATCAATTCTGCCAGCTCAGCACTAGCTGTCAATGAATGCAAGCAATTGCAAAACAGTCTTGTATGATGGGGGCCTCCCCCTTTAAAGGAAGAGATTGGAGTCTGCCGGTTTTGCAGAATAAACTCTTTGCAATGTCTGCAGCTAATCTGTCAACAAATGACTATGAGAGTCATGCCTACCTCCTGAAAGTTCAAAAAGAATTTTGATGTGACAAAATATAGGGAGTTTCGGCTCATGGGTCAGTATCTGAAATTATGATGTCCAAGTATCGGGCTCTCTAGAAAAGCTGCCTGACATAGTGTGGGCATCAGAATTCCTGTAAGTCTCTGGGCTTACTGCACTCACTCGCCTTTCTTTCATTCTCAATGCCCACTGACAACTGAGTGCTTCTTAACAGGAAGGGGGACTGAAATTTATGAAAATATCCACTCCAGACCTAGTGCTAGAGAAGATCTCAGAGGTCAGCTGGGTGAACCCCTTCTCTTTACAGATGAGGACATGGAAACCAGAGTGTTTAAATGACTTGCCTAAGGTCACGCAGGCAGAAAATGTCAAGACGCAAACTCAAATTTTCCTTTTTCCAAAACCAGTATTCTCCCTATGGGTCTCCCAACTCCATAGTCATCCCAGCCTTTCTTCACATGAGTACACACTACTTTCAACTGATGGAATGGAAAACTGAACACTTTTTTTTTTTTTCAAAAATCAAGCCACAGTTTACTTTTCATAAAAGGCAATAAATGACTTTTGAATGATATTAACAACTAACACAGCACCTTAAGGGGTGTGAAGTACTTTCTACATGCTCTCTTACTTACCTTCACCACAGCACTGTGAAAACTTGGCCCTCCAAGAGATCACTGAGCTGCCTGCTGGAAAACCTGTGTGACGTTTCTGTAAGGTGATTTGAATTCACATCTACCTCCCTCCAAGTCTGGTGCTCTGTTCATTAGAATAGATTGCCAAAAAAAGAAGCCAATTGTTGGATTTCTAAAATAAATGCTTAAATGTTTCCATTTTAATGTAGCTAAAATTGAAAATTTGGTAGGGGGAGTAGTAAAGTGTAACCACCTACCTGCAAATGGAAATTTTCTAGCCATAAGTGTTTTCTTCACCAAGGGAACATTTTTAAAAAACAGTACAATAGTTAGAATGATCCAGCTTCATTTTGTCCCTAGTAGGGCATAAGCAACACTGAGTGGAAAAAAGGAATCAAAATGTTCTTTGGTGCCTCTATCCTCTCCCTTACCTTCCAGCCAAGATGGAAGGAAAGGAGACTTTCAACAGCTGGCTGCCTGTGTCACTGACAGGAAGGAACTGGTCATGCACCCGATTCAAAGAATTCATGGCAAAAGTGATCACCAACATTCTCCAGAAACATGGGTAAGGCTACTGAGCTGAGGAGTGATGGAAGAAAGGGCATCCCCATGCTGCCAGGACCAGCCCCTTCTGAAGGCTACATCAGAAAACACAGAAGCTGTATCATTCCACCTCAGCATCCAAGAATCTAAGATTCTGAGTTGCCTTGGAAGGGCCTTAGCAGCTGTCAAGACCAACCTCCTCATTTTACAGTTGAGGAAACTGAGGTGCAGAGTGGTTATGTGATTTTTCTCAGGGTCACACAGCTAAAAGTATCTCAAGCAGGAACTGAGCCAAAGTCTTACTGATAGTGGAAGGGGGAGAAAATGTACAGGGGATGCTTACTGAACCTGGATGGAAAGCAAGAAAGGGAGAATAGGAGGTAAAAAAGACAGAAAAAGAGAGAGACACAGACACAGAGACAGAGTAAGAGATGGATAGGTAGATGACAGAGATAGAGATAGATGAATGGAGATCTTTAAACGGAGAGATAAATAACAGATAAACAGACATAGACGTTTGGATGGATGGAGATAGAGAAATAATATACAGATAGATGGACAGAGATAGACCGATAAATACAGAACCTTCTATGCTATCTTACTAGTAGTCCAAATGCTCTGTATACTCCTTTCCTTAGAAGCAAAGCCTGGAAGTACCTGCAGGGAGCCTGGTGCCTTTCTTTATTTACTTCAGTTACCAAGAAGAGTTGAGAGTTGAAACAGTTTCCATGTTTCAAAGGTTTGCTTATATTTCAGTACATTGATGGGTGTGTGAATTCATCATCCACGTGGGCAGTGCCTGTACCTGACTCCTCTTCCTGTGAGGCTCTCCAGAGGCCTTCTGCAAGATCCCATGGCACAGAATCTGGACACCAATTGAATCTCTGTGTTGTTCATCTCTTGTCATCAGTACATGACCAGCCTGCCTTCTTCTCTGGTCAGACTTCTGTCTGATAACACCCTCTGCCTGCCTTGTGCAATACTTCTTGGTAATGTGATATAACCTACTCACACCTACTATGCACCTCTCAACACAGGGAACAAATGTTTACTAACAAAATCAACTTTTCTTTCTCAGCTGGATCAGGAAGGGCATCTGTCCCAAACAAATTTTCCAAATGTTAGTCACTATAGACATGGCCAGGTCACTTGCTATGCCAAGTACTTTATGGACACTCTAGGTATATCAATGGATGAATAATTCTGGGATCCTTTAATACTCACTCTTTCTCTTTCCTATTCTTCCTAGTATATCATATATATATATATATATATATATATATTATATATATATATATCCTATATATCCTATCCCTCAAGATAAAGGCCCCACAGTTCTTGAGTTTTTTCATCTCTTTTTTTTGGTAATCATTCCTTTTTTTAATCCTTCAAATATTCATTTATATCTCCATCCTTATTTCCTCTCTTTATATGCTTTTATGATTTACTCCATTGGAAATTAGCAAACCTATGCGGCTTCCACCATCCTCCATCTATGGAATTCATTCCCTTTAAAGAGAGCCTTTTACCTATATCAGCTTCTACTACATACCGATTGAAAGGTCAGACACCTTGAACAGTCACCGTTTTTAAAAAACTGCTCTATTTAGTCAAATATAAAAAGGGTTTTGAAGTAAATACTCCATTTTATACAAACTAACAAAACAAATGAAAATGCCCAGCTCACCTTCCGACACTGTCTTTGGACAAAAGTTCTCTAGAGTGCCCTCCTCTTAGCAAACTGCAGATGCCTCTAAGAAACAACAGAAGCAATGCTCTTCACAGGGATAAGTTAGAGGCAATTGAGGCGCCAGGTGGAGGGGGGATCCCCAACATTAAATGGAATGTTGTTAAGAAATAGCTGTTCTATTTAGCAGCTATTCATTTTTATTGAATAAACATTCTCTAGTATGCATTCTGTTAATTGACCTGACAGCATATGCTGTATACAGAGAAACTTCTAAACATTATGCTCTATGTAATATGCTTATCTGTAAATGCTCCCATCTGAAGCTGTATGGAAACAAAATGCTGCTTTCTCAAATTCCAATCTTTTTCAAAGCTTTGAGCCATACAACATAGTGGACTTTGGGATTGTTTTCAATATCCTTTAATAACAAACAAGTAAAGGACTGTGAAACTAAGTAACAGCATTTGTCTCTAAGGTCTGTCTATGGGCAAGTATTCTACCAGGAAGAGAGAGTGGACTTTTGTTATTACAGGTAGAACCTACTTCGAGGACTTAGAAGGGGCATGCTGAGAACCAGAAGTCAATTATTACAATTGAAAAGGCATGACTCAAAAACAAAAATCTAGTTTTTTAACATACAAAATTACTTTAAAACACTACCTACTTTTAGTAATAGGTTTATATTCCACATAAGCATAAAAGCAAGATAAAGACAATTCATTCAGAAATGGGTGAACCAGAGAATAAGTAGGGGTCTTGGAATATTGTGTGTAAGTTTCTCCACTTTTGTGGAATGGCGCCTTCCCTTGGGTGCAAAGAATAAGAGGAATGACTGTTGAGTTATGGCGGTATCTTCTAGTCAATAAAACACATGGACATTCTCCAAAGCTGGTCCTTGTCTACATTCTCTGCTCTGAAAAGACATTTGCTACAATACATAATTACTCTGCATAATAAAGAACAAACGTGGAAGGTCTAACATTTTTGCCTTGACAAATACTGGGTATTGGCTAAATTTTCTCCATGTATCATCAATTATGAGCGAGGTGGAACTGGAAAATTCCATAACCTTCTCATCAACACAAAGCATAATTAACTCATTTTGCTATCACGTCCTTTTAAGCCAAACCTTTGTGTTGAATGTACTTCCAACATATTTTCCTGTTCTAATTCTCTTCCAGTGTCCTACATTAATCAAAGCTGTAACCCCTGTTGTCTTTGCACTACGAATCAGAATGTGCCCCTGGCGAAGAATGAGGGAAAAGTCAACAGGAATTAAGTTTCAGTGCAACTGTTTACTCAACTGTGGCCTGCAGTTATTGAAATTTTATCCGTGGTTTTGTGTGACTACCGCAGTAATGAATTCAGCATGGCTGTGATTTTCTCACTGAGGGTATTCTCACTTCAAGTAAAAACCTGTAGGATGAAAATGATTGAAACAACCCAAGTCTATCACACTTGGTATCATACATTTTTTGGAGCTGTTTAATTGTGGCCGTTTTTTTAGCTTCAAGAAACTCTGATAAACTGAGTCCCTTATGCCTTTTTAATTCCAGAGTGTTGGGTTCTGACTAAAGGTTATTCTCATCCACAACAACTAAAAGTTTCATTGTACACTTAGGTACAACTTAAGCAGCTGCTTATATCTTATTTAAAATATATCTTAGTTAAGTCTGAGAAGTGCAGGCACTATAATGAACTTCATAAATAAGAATTTGCACAATCACCAGAAACTCACCTTTCTTTCCAAAACATTGAGGACACAAGATGTAACAGATTGTCAGAAAAGCTATTCTAACTGAAATATATACATGCACGTACACACACATGCCAATAACCCACTTTAAGCATAGTTCTACCTAAAATGTAGTCATTAAGACATAGTTGGTCATCAATATCTAATTTTTCAATGGATACTTCTATTACGAATTTTTTTCCAAAAAGAATGTATACATGTGGGAGGATTCACTTTCCTTCCCCTTACTACCCCCCGTAAGTTTTCTCCTTCTTTTTTCTAAGATTTTTTAATGACGTTTAGTTACCTAAAGCAAAATTTCTAAATTATGAATTTTTCACCTATTCAATTATGTACTTTTAATTACCATTGACTTTTAGTTAGAGGAGCCAACAAGCTGGGCTCAACTGATATCACGGAAAAATGCTCCAACTTGACCTCTTCCTGGTCAGGACATGAAGAACGGCACCTCCAAGGACCAAGCGCTCAGCCCCAATTGTGAAAGGTGCTGGTGAAGCATGGGAAGTTTCTGTCACAAACCCAAAGGCTCATGTCTGCTACGGATTGTTGTGTTTGGCTAACAAACCTCAGTAGGTAGAACTTGGCCATATGATTAAGACTAAATGTGCATCACAGACCTTCCAGACAGGATATGTCAAAAGTCACAGTTCTCCTCAGATGCAGGCAGGAGGTACATTTTTATGCTGGTAATAGGGAAATTTCAGTAGTACTACTCAGAAGTCCTGGGTTTTTACACCCTACTGTCTGTCTGTCTGTCTATCTGTCTGTCTGTCTCTCTCTCTCCCCGCCTCCCACACACACACCCTACCCTTTTTATTCCCGTTAACAGCTGATTCCAACAACCCGTGATGAACTGAGAAATCAGTGACTACTTAATTTCTTGAATTTCTATGATATGGGCAATCAGGAAGCTATTCTGCCAGAGATCGTCATTCTCTAGTGAGATCCTATGAAAACTCCCAGTGAGTCTCCCAAGGCAGCCTTCCTTTTTTTGTCCAAATGATGAACTAACTGAAGGGAAAAGTGTTCCCTGCATTTAAGGCATCTAATAATTGCATAAGCAATAGTAAGGGGAAAAAAGATGTGTTTTGGAGCAAAGCTGATTTGTTTGCAGGAGAAGGTTTGGTTATCTTTGGCAGGACACCTCATCACTGGCCATAGTCAGTTTTACAATCTGGCAATTTTTCATTGCTGTTTTCCTGTTCTAAGGTATTTACACTGATACATATACACAGACAGTAAACAGTACTGTAATCCTTACTTACCCGTGCCTTCCAGGGCAGTACATGATAGTAAGTAATCAGAAATAGAAACTAAATTTCACCATCTGTGGACAAACAGTTATAGATGGCTCTGAGGTCCATCCTCAAGAACACTTGTACCTGTGGAAGGCATGCCAAGGGAACAGTGCCACTGAGTGGCTTCTGAGGCATTCTTATCTTCTGCCAGTCTCCAACTATCTCTGTCTCTCTGTCTCTGCCTGTCTCTATCTCTCTTGTTGCTATTTCATTCTTTTCTTTTCGACTTCTCTCCATTGCTTACATGTACTCATGCCAACTACACTTTGTGGTGTTATCTAACCTGACTTAGGGAATATAAAGCTAAAGATGTAAAGTTGTTCCTCTCTATGCACACACCCACATGTGTGTGAGCACATACACTCAGACGCACACACACACACTTTAAAAGCATTTATATTGTAAAAACTCCGCAAATCCAAGTCCTCCAAGGGTTAAAGAGTGGTTTGTTTGGCCTCCCCGTCAGCGGCCAGAGCGGTAATATCTCTCACGGTACCTGCTGCTGCTGGATATGTGCTAAATCTGCCGCGCCAATCTCCCCCGCCGGTGTCTCGCCGTTTGCTCTCCCTTCGCGTAGGCTGCCGCACTCCAGTAAGTGGTTGCCGCTGCCTGCTCCATTCGGAATGGCTGAACCGTTGCTTTTTGTCTCAGGCCCAGATTCTTGCATCATGACTCAAAAACCTGAAATAAGAATTGGGAGGGGAAAAAATGCAGCTGTTAAAACAGTTGCTGCGTCTAAGGAGACATGCTCTGTTTTCAATGCTGCCCCTAAACCATAAACATTTGTCATTTTCCTTCATACAATTTATCTTTCATTAATGGTTTGGGCTACTAGTTTATGTTTATGTATCTGTTGGTACAGCTATAATTTTAGAAAGACTGTTCTAAATATACCATCACTGGATCAACATCTTTTTTCCCTTAGAGAGGAAAAATAATATTTTCATAAGAACACAGAATTCATAATTAAATCTCCTTAATTACATCGGGATGTTTTACTTGAAAACCTATGAGTCACTCTATATAACATATTAGGTACAACATAAAAAATTAATATGTACAGGAGATAGAGGCTAACGCCAAAACATTCACTATTTAAGTAATGTTCTGCAGGGAGATTCCAAGAGCTGATAACTTTCATAACTAAGAAGCACCCAGAGGTAGCGGCCACTGAGAAGCCCACAAATGGGAGGCCTGATACACCTAGGCTCCAAGATTTCATCAGGATGAGCACTTTCCAGTCCTCCAAGATATACATGCCACCCCCTTCCATACCTTATAGATCTAACAGTATTCAAGATACCACTATTATTTGATAAACATTAGAGACTCTTCTTAACAGGGTCCTCTACTGTTTTCAACAGAAGAGTCACAGAAAATTCCATTCAAAATGAAGATGATGATGATAGCTAACATTCATATTGCCATTTAAAGTTTGGCACTTTGTAAATATGTAATTTTACCCTAAAAACAATATGGGAGGTAGGTACTATTAATTCTCTCCATTTTACAGAAAAGAAAACAGAGGCTGACCAGAGAGGTTCAGTGGCTTGCCCAGGGTCACACAGCTAAGTAAGTATGTGAGGCTGGATTTAAACTCAGGTCTTCCTGACTCTAGCTCCAGCACGCTACCTCCTACCTAGCCTCATGAGAAACTAAAAGAATCCAAATTTTGATCTCTGCCTTTCAGATGAGCATCTCTCAAGGAAACTCCAATAGAGTCGGTGTAAAATACATAGGGGATCTAAACCAAGTATTGGAAGATGTAACTTGACCTTCTATTGTCTATTTTGCAGAAACTCTTATGTCACCAAAAGAAAGGACAGACGTAGAAAGGAAAGTGGAAAGAACCCAGTTAGTCGTCCAAGGACCTGGGTGAAAATCCTGGCTGTGGTCTTTGTGACTAGCTAGTGGGAATTTCAACAGTACTTAACACCTTTGGGCCCAGTTTCCTCATGGGTTATATGGCCTGAAAGGTCCCTTCTGGCTTTGGATCTACAAGTGTATGGAAGACAGAAACACATCCCGTATGAATTCAATGGAAGTATTAAAATCTTCTGACAGAAAAAAATTAAGGAAAATGAAACAAAACAAATTCTCCTGGAAATCTTCCTGAGCTGACTTTTGAGCCCCTTGAAATGTCAGAGGCCACAGGCCAGATTCTCAGTGCACCTTCACTCTTCCTTGCTCACACACTACTCACCACTGGAGGTTATCTTGGCTCTTAGAAGCTCTTTATTTCACAAAATGGAAACTGCTTAGTTTCTTGATCTTAAAGCTACAGTTCCACAGAAATGGAAACCACCCAAAGTGCTGGAGGGGGTCACATTTGGAGTTGGTCAACTCCTACAAAATATATATGTAAATATATATAGCAAATAATTACTGAATCGGAGACAAAGGGGCATTGTTAAAAATGATCCCTCGCCACAATTGAGAGGCTTGTGTATAATTATGAATACTAATAATATCCAGCTAGCTATTATTAATATACATATGCATATGTCAATGTGTAATATAGATAAAAATATGTGACAGTTAGGTGACTTATCCAGGACCACATAGCAAGTATCTTAGGCAAGTTATGACCTTAGGTTTCTCTGAAACCAAGTAAATCACTCGAACCACCTTGACACTTATCTGCTCTATGGATGGAGGCATTTTTGGTGGTACAGTCTCCATTTCAAGGGTGTCATGCAAAAGAGCACCTAATACACAGTCAGAAGCTTCGAATCTCAGTTCTTTCAGTAATGAGCTATTGCAGCCTGAGAAGCCATAGCTATATAGATTCGTCTGGTGTAAGAAGAGATGCTTTCACCAGATGTTGTCTAAGGTCTTTGAGCGGCTCATAATTCTCTGATTCAACCAACAGAAAACAGGAAAAGAATTCAGTATCACTTTTCCACTAGGATTTTTCTAATTGCTAGAAATTGGTTAAATTCTGTTCATGGTAAACTTCAGAAAAGAATCTAACTAGAGACCCAAGGGATGGGAGAATTCACACATCTCCATTTAGTTATAGTACTAAGCTCCAACTTTGCTTAAAAACAAAATAAAACAAAACTGCTATACAAAATCTGTCAAACTTGAAAAAAAATAAATCAGATTTGAAGTGGATTAAAAACAGCATTTTCCTTTAACAGGTGAGAAATAACCTCAGGAGAAACAGCTGACTCATTATTGTCTCTTTCAATCTGGCCATGAGTACTTTTCAAAATTATGGTCTTACTGTCTGGAAAGCAAGTCTATTCAAAAGCCACTTAGACCTTTAGCTTAAGAAATGGGAATCAAACAATAGATTATGATAGTAACTGAGTAACTTCAACCCTTTCTTTAAGGTAAGAGGATAAAGCAATACACCTTGGGAAGCTATGGCCCCTTTCTTTCTTCCAGACAACAGAAAAAGGAAACAATGTTCACAGAGATTTTAGGGTAGAAAACATTTGTGTTACAGTAGGAATCAAGGAAGGAAACTTGTCTCTTTATAGCGTTCAAACAATAGCTAATTTTCTTTAAAAACAAAAAGTACTCTCTCTTTAAATGTCTATGTGTTGGTCTGTGGACTTTCTTGTGTTGTTATATGACAAAAACTTTAGTATGTTAAAAACTCAGGTATCAACTCTACCTAGACCCCCCCAAATGGAACATGTCTGGCAAGTTCTCATTCTGCTATTACCATTTGGACAGAAGTGCAATA
Organism: Potorous gilbertii; assembly: GCA_028658325.1. NCBI lineage: Eukaryota > Metazoa > Chordata > Mammalia > Diprotodontia > Potoroidae > Potorous > Potorous gilbertii. The sequence goes on from CM053772.1 coordinate 32,177,536, forward strand.
AACCCAGAGATGCGACTGCCATTCAAATTCAATTCCTAAAACCGATGGTCTTAAAGAGTTGTTTCCTTGGTTCTGCCATGGCAGAGGTGGCTGGAATGAGAATGTGCAGCCTCTACTACACAATTAAATGAGGGGGCCCAAGATCTTTCTCCATGCAGTTCTGAAGGATTTTTGCCAAATCTGGCAGTACAAGCTCTGTAGAAACGATGCCAAGCAGTGCTTGGCTTGTGAGTTGGGTTTCTGCTTTGTGAAGGAAGAGGCTTTGGGACCTGAATTACATAAAGGAGTATTTTGGTCTGGATATATTCTTAAGTACTCAAATGCTAAAGGCTGAATGTAGGCTGAAAGTGCTCTACAATCTACCACAACCATCAGGGACATGCCTTCTGAAGGGCATGCAAGTAACGCTATCAAAACTTTAGACAATTGAAAACAATACCCAGACTGGCAATGCTGTTAATTTCAATAAAGAATAGAAATGTCTATTTCTACCAAAGGGCAGAAAAGCAGGGCACAGATTAATTATTTCAACAAATAAAGAAGGAAGCAGGGAGGAAGGGAGGGAGAGAGAGAGAGAGAGGAAAGAAGAGAGGGAGGGAGAAAGAAGGAAGAAAGGGAAGGACAGAGGGCGGGAGGGATTTATCGGAGGTCATTTATTAAAAGTCTACTATTTACCAGGCACTACGCAAAGCTCTGATAAAAGAAAAGGCAAAACCAGTCCCTGCCTTTAGTGAGATCATAATCTAATGGGGGAGACATCATACCAACAACTATGTACAAATAAAATAAATACAAGATAAATAGAGATAATCTGAGGGATTTCTGACATTTCTTTTGCATTTTGAAGTTTAATGACATGGGGTACTGTTAGGTTACCATCCACCCCACTGCCTAAATCAACTGAATAGATTAATAAACACACTTCTCCAAAGCAAACTGCCAAATTTTGTGAATGCTGTAAAGCTTTTGAGAAACTAATAGCCCAGTGCTCATTTTTTCCCAGCAACCCTACAGAGCCAGTGACTTCAAAAGATTGATCTATGTATGTGCTGGAGGGACATGCAGGGAAGGAAGAGAACTAGGTCCAGGAAGCTTATTTATTGTTGCTGTTAATATAATTGTACTCTGGAAAATTCATAATTACTCTGCCAATGAATTTATGATTACTATTTCCTTGGTTACAATGATGGTGCAGAAAACTTAAGAGAAATAAAGATCTTGTTATCATGCTTGGGAAAGATTTTAAGCTAACAAAAAGTTCAGTCTTTATTCCAGGGCAGTTAATTAAGGTTGACCAAGTCAGGCAGAAGTAAATTAACTTGGCTGATCAATTATTTATATGAAGTAGAATAAATGCCCGTAAAGAACTTGGCCTAGTCATGAAAGGATGTGTAAATTAAATTAAACATAGATTTGTAAAATATGTTTCTACTTCAATGGGGAGAAAAGTAGAAAAGTTAATAGCAAAATCACTTTGAGAAAAAAAATTAAGTGATTATCCCCTATTCTACACTCTTAAAACCCAATAATTTCAGTCTCATCATATCCCTCTTATACTTGTACGAATAAGAGAGGATTTTGTGCACTGTGAAAGATCATCAAAGCTCCCTCCCAATCCTAGAGGGTAAAGATATTTTAGAAGGTTTGTCCATTATTTTAAAATCATTTGACCAATCACAGAGAGGGTTGTGTGATGTATCTTTTTTTCAGTCGTTCAAGATGTGTCTTTGGGGCTAAAGTCTTCATGAACAATAGGCTCTGCTCTTCCCTTAACATTTTTTTAAAATTTAAAAATGTCTCTGTTTCACTAGAAAAATAATACAACCACCCCACCTGGTTGGTATATAGAAAACTATAACCAAAGAGTCAGGTCATACTATTCATACCTAGGCCTATTTCACAAGCAAAATTTATGTGCAAAATTTAGGTGAAAACCCAACTCAAACAAAGAGACAGTTGCAGGCAGAAAGACTGAGCAGCCATGGTTGCTCCCAGGCACAGTCAAAGCCCGGGGCCTCCTAGATCGCTGGATTCAGCTGGGCCCTCATGCATACCTTGGAGATTGAGTACCGTCAAAACTAAAGTTGGTTATTTTTCCAGTTATTCCAGATGAATGGATTTTTAAAATAGCAGGAATGTCAAATGGAGGCCCCAGAAGATTTCCATCCTAATTTTCCAGCAGAAAAGACATTACATAAGATCCATGGGTTGATGTTAAATACCTAAACTTTTTCAAATTGAAGTTCCAAGGTTTCTGAGATTTAGCCATTCATAAAAAGCAGGGCAATTTAGAATGGAAAAGACAAAGGATTATGGTGAAAGGATTAAAGATTATTTTGAGGGTGAAGGAAGCAGGTATAAAAAAAAAAACAGACTGGAGGTCCTTGGTCTCGGCTATCAATGCTGAGTCATTGTCTAAGGGTGATGGTTTCATGACGGCCATCCAGTACACGGAAAAGTACAAAATGATGACAAGAGCAGGGGGTGAAATACTCTTTATATTTTTGCAAAGAGATAATCTCCTGAATTTTAAAGGAGCCACTAAAATTTGGGGGTCTTCACTTTGCCCGCCCCCCCACCATCGGGTGCCCACTGAGAGCCCCCAGGTAAAAACAAAATTCAGGCACATAATCTAAGGCAGAAGATTGTGTACTCACTGTTATGCAAGCACCATCTTCCTATACTGAATTTTCATAATTATAACAGAAAGGCGTAAATTTTCTAATGCATGGCAGTTCAAAAAGTAATCAAGAGAATCAGCCTGAGGGCTATTTTAATGTATGCAAAGCTAGTGACCCACAGTAAATGGGAGGTAGGCTCCAATGAATGCAGAGTAACGCACACATACTAAAGACCTGGTCTGATGAGGGACGGCTAAAATTAACACCCAATTAATTTCCGAATTGACAAACAAATGAAACCCATAAATCTACTTTCTCATTAATTTTCTTGTGGTATAATTTAAAGCAGTAATATGAGGGCAAAAACTGAGCATTATCCATCATAAATATCAAAAAGATAGCACTGTAACACCATAAATTATGCATATTACCTGTTGTTAGAAATGATTAATGTATTATCAACTTTATCGTGCACTGTGTATGTCTAGACATATCTAAAATCTGAAATTTCATTTAGCACTTAGGAATAAAAGTCCAAGAGGAATGAAATTGTCAAGAGCCTCCATCTCCTGCGGCCCAGTGGCACAAAAGAAGCTGCTCCTAGCGCCATCTGGGAGATCAAGGGGCAAAACTGGACTCATCCCAAGCTTTGGGTCAACAGAGGTTGAGCACATCTTAGAGGTGATGTGCTGGTGCTCCCAGGGGAGGGGAAACAAATCACACCGCTCTGAGAGCATCTTTGCTAACTGATCCACAGAATGGCACTGGCATCTGTTCCACAAGGGGGCTAGTCACCTCTGCTCACCCTTTGGATTAAAAGAAAGCAGGGTCTGCCCAATGATGGAGGAGCAAGGGCAAACTGGGCATGCCTCATAGGACCTTAGATTCCATGCCAAATGTTATATTGTTGGGGTTTTTTTCCCTTCTTTTCTTTTTCTTTTTTTCGGCAGGTTAGGGCAATTAAATAATGAGGGAGAGAATACAACCCTCAGCTGGCATCAGAGGCGCAAATAATTTTTATGGTTGCTGTTACCACCCTTGTATGTGACCCTAGGGGAAAGAAAAGAGGCATCCAAGCTACTGTGGGGCTCTGGTTCTCAATGCTCTCCTCTCCTCTCTCTTCCACTAACTTTGTGAGAAACCTAGATGCCTTTACTTGAGCAGTGGGCCACCTGGCACATAGTCATTTGTGCAGATTGAAGAGACGAATAAAAGATCACCTGTAAACCCAGTGTTTCAGGGAAGCACTGGAAGGTCCATTTGCCTACTGATCAACTTAATTGTCAATTCATACTTTCCTAATTATTTTTAAACACAGCCTGTTTCCTTTCATTGAAGACTGTGAACATCCAATTTGGAATTTAAGTTCTTAAAATACTTAAGGAACAGTCACATTGGTACAACTGATTTAGTAAGCAAAATCATTTTTTAAGTTAAGAAACAACGAATCAAAGAAAAACTCCTAAAACTTTCATTACAACACTATGTGTATATTTTCATTTATATGTATATATACAGTATATATGTATACACACATGCACACAAATATATAAATATATATACATATATAGGCTGCTGTTTGTCTTTTGTTACACATATAAATATGTATATATATATATATATATATATACACATATATGTAAATATTTACGGTCAATTCAAACTATATGGGAAGAGGAAAAGTATTTAAATTTGCCAGTATTTTAATATCAAATAAAGGCAACATTAATCGATTCCTATTGCTCCCCACTCTCGATTAAGAATGTTGCTTATACTGAAGATGTAATAACTTTGCCTTTCCAAGGAGAAGGGGGAAGGGTGGTTACAATTTCAACATAAAACACATGTCAATTGAAAGCCATATTAATTTCTCTCTGGCAGGACCTGCTTTAATCCAGTTTCTTGAGCTTGAAGGATACCAACACGTACAAACGCCCTCCTTATCACACTGATTTGCAGATGTGTAACTTTTCTGATTCTCATCCATCATTTCCATTATTTCCAATCTTTTTTTCTTACTTCCCCAGACATCCTTTCAGGCAAGTGTCCACAGCAACTGGGTACAGACTGAGCAGGATAGAAAGGCATACTATTCCAGCAAAGACAAACACAAAGGATTAAGAAGGCGAGACCCCTTGCATATTAGCTCAGCCAAAGACCTAATAATAAATTAAATATTGAATATAAGAAAAACACTTTGTGTTTCCTTAACGCTTAGCCTCCTTGTTTGCCTTGTCATGAGAAAAGCTTCTAAAGCCTAAAGCATGGGGAGGCCAGGTATTCATTGAGCCTTAATTAAAAATTGTTTTCAACAAACACAATAGATTTTTCACTTCTCTAACTAATGAAGTCCTAAGAACTTCAACATAAATACCAAGGCTCAATAAAGACCAGAGACCAGTTTCGTATCCATTCTAATTTGAACATTTTTATATGGTTTCACGCAGAAAAGATTTGATTCATAAGAGCTATACTAGTCAATTAATGACTGGCTTGTTGGGTTACACACTTCAAGTAGTTTCTGTTTCACCTCCAGCCCCATAACCGCTCTAGTGGCCATAACGAATTTTATCACTATAGCAAGTTAGTGAATACAATCCATCAGAATTTTGTTGCTTGCATTTCTCAGCGGTGAAAAGGACAATTATTTAATTTTATCCTTCAAAAACTCATATACATATATATGTGTATATCTGAGTCATTTTCAAGAGATGAAATAACAGGCCCCATTTAATAGAAGAGAGTTAAAGTTTATCTCTCAAGGTCATTGTTCTGCAGGTCTCACTGCTTTTTCCCTTCTTCAGAGAGTGTCCTTGCAATTTACAGCAAATGCTAACAGGTCCTGGCTGGTACTGACACACAGGCATACTCAGAAACAGCAACAAACACAAGGCCTGAAAAAACAAAGATGGCCTGAGCTTAGTTTTCTTAGTTGTTTGCAAAACAACCCCAAAGGACAAACTACTGCTGAAGCCTTGTCTAATTAGGTTTTCTGTGTCCAAGGAGCCAAGAGTCACAAAGAGATTCAGGAGATGTGCCACCATTTGGAGTTTACTGACAAGGACTTTTTTTTTTTAAAGAAGTACAAACAGTTAAAGATCAGAACTGAAAAAAAAATAACAATTCTCAAATATTTTGAAATATTGATTCTACAGATTTTGGTTCTAGTTAAACGTCTCTCCCTTAAATCCCAGAGGATTTTTTTTTCAGAGAACATCAAAAAAACCCTTTTTTTTATACTTGGTATAAGGTCTATGGCTCAATATCTGGCTAAACATTTAACCCTTCCCACCAACTTCTTCAGAGAACATTAAAAAGAGGAATTTTTTTTTTAAACTTGGTGGAGGGTATATGCGTCAGTATTTGGCTTCAACATTTAGCCTCTCCCACCAATTTCTTCAGAGAACATGAAGAGGTGGTATTTTCTTTTAAAACTCTGTAGAGGTTATACACCTCAATATTTGGCTTAAACACTTAAGCCTTCGCCCTCCCCTCTGACTGTGCATGACTCAAAGGCAGTACCTTTGGGGGGATCACCTGGCCCTTTCTGCCCTAGGCCCAAGTCCTCGTTGGTACCACCCAAGTGTTTCCAGCCCTCTGATGCTCTAGGACCCTGCTAGGCTTCTTTGTAGGAGAGTGCTCTCCCCTCCTCAATAAAGCAAACAACTGGGTAGCTATCATCATTACACTAAGGAAATCTCTTCGAAAAACCAAACAACTTCTAATCTTTGGAGCCCCCTCATCCAAGTTAAAGATAAGAAAAGCAAACCGAAGGCTGCTTCAGCCACATTCCAGGGACAAGTCCCCCTTTTCTCCTTTATCAGAATCCTTGCATTTAAGTTTTTTCCAGGCCTAGCAGGATAAACTGTGCTCACACCCTGCAAACAAAGCACTATTTGTTTAATAACTGATTGCTGCCATGGGTACAGTAAACAAGGGGCCCGGCTTTTGTGTTTATGAACAAACACAGCATCTTGCAAGAGCAATTTAACATTAACCTGGTGGAATAATCAACAGATTTCATAGGTGACACCGGGGGCAGGGAGAGCGTAAACAGAATGGGGAGGAGGAGAAAGGGGCCACTCTTCGAATCAAGGTCGAGGCAAATGCATTACAGGGTAAACAGCTGGGAATAACTGAAGACAAACAAACAGTCATTCTTCTGACATTTAGAGAGGCAGAAAGGTTGGATGTTACATACATCAGCTGCTGACCACCAGGAAATCAGAGCAGTTGGGGCCCAGCACTCCTTATTTACACAATGCCATGTTTGCTTATAAACAACAATTTGCTGTTACCAACTTAGCATTACTCATCATCACATAAGCCAAAAGATCAAGTGAAATCCTGTTAACTCTTTAATGGTTACTTCACTGTGAAGGAAAGAAGGGGGAGGGAGGGGATGATCTAAATGGAAAAAAAAAGCAACCAGAAATAAATTGGGGCCTATTTTTGACCCTTTGATTTCCCTGCTTGTGGATGAAAATGTGGATTTACATAGCTTAAAACAGTTAAAAGTTGGATTGGGAAGCAACTCAGAACAGTGGACTGTCTGGAGGCTGGAGGAACACTGAATTCATTTCTCAAGTGGTTCTTTTATCAGTGAAATATCTGGGTCACACATAGATTCTGATCTTTAATCTTTTATTAAGAAGTAAAAACCCTGATGCTTCTTTCTTCACATGATGAGCTCCTCTTACAATCTATCCATAAGCCCGTATTGTCTGGAAATTAACAAATTTGTGGCATTCCAAATATTCACTTTAGGGAAAAAGAAATCTATAACCACCCTAAAGCTTGACAAGTTTGTATTGTAGTCTTTTATATATATTGCATGGAAAAATTAATTCATCAATATACCATGCAATAACCATTCTGTTAATTTACACAAAAAAGAAAAGAAGGAAGAAAGAAAAGCAGAAAGACACAAAGAAATCTTCCCAAATTTAAAGGTGAAAAATAAGGTAAAGTTTTCCAAAAATAAAAGAAATCAAGAAATGATATCTTCCAAAATACATCTAGCTTAAGTATGTTAACATATATGTTTCCTTACATTACTGCAAGGTATTATCCTTTCTTGGGACTGTCATAGGCTAGGGGTAGCCTATAGAGTTGCACATTCATTTGACGCTACTGTGTAGATTGGGGTGGGGAACCTAAGACTTCAAGGTCACATTGCCCTCTAGGTTCTTAAGTGTGGCCTTTTGTAAAAGAACCTAGAAGGCCACATGTAGCCTTGATGCTGTAAGTTCCCCACCCCGGTATAGATGATACTTCATTAGAACATCAGATTTGCTCAAGAGCATGTGATGATGCAAGTGTGAATACTGCTGGAACAACTAACATAAATCCTTTTCCTCAATTGCTTTGGAAACTGAAAGTCCCTGAATCCACACTAACTACAGCATGTATGTGATTAGGATGTCTGGGAAGTACAAGCAAGTTAGGGGACTTTTCCAAGGTCACTGTGGGAGTAAGAGGGAAAACCAGGTGATGAAAGAATACTACCATGTTTTCCAAGTTCTTGTACTCTGTCCTTTTCTGTTGTGCTAGTCCTGAAGGGAAAGGAACATGGAGAGAATGGGGTGGGAAACAACAGAGAGTGTTTATTTTCTACAGCTCAGAAAACAAACCCATTTTTGTGACTTCCTGAACTTCTCTCACTGCCCCCCAAACCCCTTTGCCAAATCAGACCACCTGCCAGCTGTGTTAATTTTATTTAAATGCCAAATAGTTATCAAAAAGTGGTACCATTTCCTTTGAAAAATGATTTGATGGTACAATTGAATGAGAGCTTCACACTTTTGAGAGTAACCAGGTACAGGGTTTGAAAAGAAGCATAGTTTATTAGAAATCATATTGGAAACTGGACAACCAGAGTTTGAAGACAGGAGTCAAGAGTTTGAAACCTGACTGTGAAGTCTACTAGTTATTATTTCTGTGAACAAGTTACTCCTATGAGATTTACTTTCCTCATTTTGAAAGATGGGGGAAATAATACTTGCCTTTGCTACCTCACAGAGTCCTTGTGTAAAAATAAACCTTAAGATTTTTATCAACAAATATTTATTTTTTTAAAAAAATGTTTTATTGATGCCTTATTATTTGCTCCAGAGGCATTTCACAACTGCCAAGCTTCCCCGCCCCAAAGGCATTACCCACCCTTTAAACAAAGAAAAAATGGTTAAAAAATAACACACAATCGATCCCCAACCTTTCCACTTAGAAGGGGGAAATTATTTCATCATGTGTTCTCCAAGAACAAGAACGGTCATTGCATTTAATCTGAATTTGGGCAGCTTTCAGTGTGTGTGTGTCTGTGTGTGTGTGTGTGTGTGTTTTTAATAGCAATAAGGTAGCAATTTTGTATATTCTCTTTTCTCCCAGCTATGACTACTTCATTTAAATATATTACTTCCTCCACATATGAAGTGGAAAGTAGTGATCTCACTATCACAGGTTATTGAATAGGAGGTGTTTTTACAATAATTATGAGGAACTTCAATTTAACTATCTGTTAAGAATGAATACACATTTGTGAGCTGACTAGGTACGTAGACATGGGACTGAGCCAACATATACAATGCATTTGTTCTTTAGTTATTTTCTGGTCATGTCTGACTCTACATGACCCCATTTGGGGTTTTCTCAGCACAAATACTGGAGTAGTTTGCCATTTCCTTCTCCAGTTCATTTTACAGATTAAGAACCGTGGCCAACGGTATTAATTGACTTGCCCAGGGTCACATGGCTGACAAGTATCTGAAGCCAAATTTGAACTCAGATCTTCCTGACTCCAGGCTCAGCACTCTATCTACTGTGCCACTGAGTTGCCCTCTCATGCATACAGATACTAAACGCCTGAACTTGGGTCCAATCAAGTGATAAAACCAGACATAGTTTTCTTTCTGGAAATAGTATCACTTTTGATTAGTACGTGGCATTTAAATGAAATTAACACACCTGGCAGGTGGTCTGATTTGGGATCCATCTTATATTTCTCCTTCCCCCAAAGCACAAAACCAGAGAACACTGTTGGTACTACCAAGATTTATTCTCATTATATACTGAAGCTGAATCGCTCCCCAATTAGAACTCACAGCCAAAATATTAGCTTGCTAATACAAAGTTCTTACTGAATATATTCTGGCATCAGCCATCTATACTGTCTACCTTCTCTGGCACGTGGAATCAGAGTTTATTCAGAATAAAGTATGTACTACATGATAAAAACTATAAGCATATCATTCAAATGCTTTATTGGTCAAATAGATGGATGCTTTTATTAGCCCAACCTTTTTGTAATGGAGGGCCACTGATGACCCAGGGTTGGCCTCATTCTCTGCTATTAATCACACTTCCAAGAGCTCATTTTGCTTTAAAATCTTAAGAAATTGCTATAATTTAAAGACACGGTATCTACATAATGGGAAATGCTTCACAGATTATATCATTTCATATAGTGCAGTATTTTTATGGGAACACTGACCATGATGCCAAGGTATAACAAAACTTGAATAAAATATTTTATAAAGAAAAGCTAAATGTAAACTTGCATTTGTAACTGTTGTTATACATCTGTATACTTTCATCTTTGCCTTTGGGGAAACGTGGAATCCAAAAGCATATGGTTTACATAGATTAAGAACACAATAATGTTCCTAAACAAATGTTTTAAAAAATGAAAGGGAGAAAAACTAATGTGAACCGATAAAAAAGATGTGAAAACACATGGTGTGTTTTAAGAAAATTCAATCACTGGTATATTCCTTATTCATCATCTATAATTCCTGTGTCTTGTTGCCTCACTAAATGGAACCAAAGCACTGTCTTCAATAAGAATGACTTTGGCATGAACTACAGGTATCTGCCAATTTACATCTAGTATGATTTCTACTAATATAGTGACACCTTTCATGGATAAATCTTCATCTCATTAAACCACACTTTGCAAATGTTTAATGTGTTGATGACTACTTTATGGCAGTAGAGATTCCCTCCTATATAAAATAAAAATAAAAACTTTCTTCTATTATATAAACAGATAACGTGATACTCAGAAACACATTCTTATAAAATAGTATGGCTAGATTATGTTACATAGTGAAAATGAAAAAATGGTTCTTTCTCAATAACAGGTATGGCCACAACCAACCAACGTCACTTTGCAGTTGCATCATCTCTGTCATAACTTATATTTGCATTGGACTTTACAGTTTATATGGCTCTCTACTCAACAACAACCTGCTGGGTTGGACAATGTAAGTATTATCATTCCAGTTTTACAGATGAGAGCTCAGAATGGTTAAGTCACTTGAACATGGGTATATAGTAAATATGTTGAAACTGGAACTCTAAAACAGGCTGCTTGACTCTAAGTCCAGTTTCAATGACTCTATACCATGTCATCTTCTCATTAAGAGATGATAACAAGACCCAAAATATTTTAAACCAATATCCAGTTGACTAGCCATTTGCAACCATGATGGAGTGTCTCTCTAGCCTTATTTGATCTAATCTGTTTTCACACACAGGTCGAATGACCTGTAGATGCGTGTTACCTGTGTACAGTATCAGTAGTTTCTGACTACAAGAATAATAAACTCAATGTTCATCAACTTAGAGGCATAATATTAACTGTAACAATTGTATGAGTTCCTAACTTCTCTGTTTCTTGACAAGAATGCGCAGTGGGCTACTATTTTGAAAAATGTAGTAAATCAGAGGATAATACCACTAAATCAGAATTATTCTTTTTGAAAGTCAGGTATTTTGATTTTTTATTTTTGAAAATCTAAGTACCTTCCAAAACAAATCTTGAATTTGTTCTCATTAATTGTTCTTATTTTCTTTATATGAGATTTGTTGTCAAGATCATGTATGCACATACATGGATTAGCCACCTGTTCCTTACTTTATGAACATCAGAGAAGCCTCTTCCACTTAGGACATGGCTTTAAAATGAGGAAAATGGATTGAAGAGGTGACAAATAGGGTAGGAGGCACTGAAAAGCACATCGACACCACCAAATCAGGCTCACCGAGCAAAACTATGACAAAAGGAATTCTGTTCCATCAAACTGAATGTTTGAATTTTTTTGCTAAAGTAGTTTATTAGCGTTTCTCAACATTTGATTAAATTCAGCAAGTATTTATTAAGCACCTATGTATAATGCATTATGCTAGACAAATATGTTAGACATATATCCGCTTCTCAAGAAGCTTACAATCTAAGTGGAAGAGAAGGGGAAAGACACCAAAAAAAGTATCATAAAAGGATAAGTTCAGAGGACAAAGTTTGGGCAAAATCCTACGAACAACTGGATAAGCTAGAGATCATGTTGGAGGGTGGGTTGAAGTTTATACAAGGAGAGAAGGCTTTGTGATAGAGATGGCGTCTGTAAGGTCTTTGGAAGGAATAAATGCAATTGACAAAAATAATGAGCATGGCAGCAGGAGTAGGGAAGACATCATTCGGGATATAAAGGAAAGCATGAGCTGAAGTAGGGAGAGAATACAGCAGGCCAATAACATTTATTAAGCCCTTAGTATGTTTCAGGCCCTGTGCTAAGCAGTGGAAATACAGAAAGAAGGAAAGATAGTCCTTGACCTCAAGGAGCTTGAAATCTAAGAGTAAAGACAACAAGTAAACAACTATATACAAAATAGCTATAGAAAGTTTAAATGGGAAATTTAAAAAAAAAAAGAGAAAGCAGTAGAAATAAAAAGGTTTGGGAAAAAATCATGTAGAAGATAGAATTTTAACTGGAAGTTAAAGGAAGCCAGGAGGTGGAAATGAGGCAAGAGAGGATTCCAAGCATGGAGGAGGGAGAGAGGGAAGAAGGGAGGGAGGAAGGGAGGGAGAGAGGGGGAGAGGGGGGGGGGTGGAGAGTCAGTCTAGGTTAAATGACAAGGATAAAAACAGTCACCATTCTCTTACCCCAGAACTGCAACTCATTATTGTCTCCCATTGCCGAACTCAACATAATCCATGATTACACAGATTTTTATGACAACATTCCCATCAGGAAGGTCCATTCACAACATCTATCAGTCATGTTCCTTTCCTAAGACCACTTAGCCAGTTGTGTAGGACAGAGGACCATAATTGTAGAGCTGGAAGAGACCTCAGAGACCTTCTAGGTGGTTTAAGAAGATTATGTTAGTTGTCCAAGGTCACAAAGTAACTTATCATTGATAAGATCTGAACCTCAGAATTAGGCTTAGAAGCCTGCTCTTCTTTGGTTCTCATGGGATCATGGGCACCATGCTGCCAAGAGAGAGATTACTATAGGCTTGGGAGGAAACAGTAGCTACCAAGAAGAACAACTGCAGAATGCCTAAAATATCACCCAATTATGAATGCAGAAATCATGGCTCCTGTGACTGGAGCAGAAGAGGTGCTAGCATGGAATCCACCAGGCATGGAAAGACAGGGTCAGCAGGGCTAATGACTTTTCTTTACTTCCTTCATCTATTCTGTATATATGGTATGGAAAAGCATAAAAAGAAGGAATCTCTCTAAGTTCAAATACAATTTAAAGAGTTGGCTCATGTAAAACTACGGTCAAGGTAAGTTTCAAAATTTAACTAATATGGTTAGGGACTTAACATGTGATATAACTGTAAGAGAAACCTGCCTGGATAAGGAAAATCTTCTGCCAGTGCAGGCTGGCATCTTCTCAGTAGCATATAGTCTTAGAACATTTATTAAAGCATTGAGAGGTTAAATGTCTTGCCCGGGGTCAAACAATATGTCTAAGGCAGAACTCACACACAAGTTTTAGTAACAGCAGATATTAAATTATGTTTAAGGTAGACTGTTTGGAATAATTAATTCCCTGTGCATTCATTGATCAAGTATTAAAGGTCTGCTACTGTTTGTTCTCAAGTTTGCAGAAGTTTGTGATTTGTTTCTGAAAGGAAAATTTCCTATATGTGTTTATGACAGAAAAATCTTGTCTTTTCCCACTGAAGGCTTCCTTTCTTCCTTCCTCCCTTCCTTCCTCCCTCCCTCCCTTCCTTCCTTCCTTTCTTCCTTCCTTCCCTCCTTCCTTCCTTCCCTCCCTTTTTCTTCCCTTCAAATGTGCAAGTACTGATTTGGTCTAAGTGTGGAGAGTTAGTGGCAAATGTTGAAGTGGGAGACATGGTTTCCTTTAAAAGACTTCATGGTTGTAACACTTGATGGACTGAGGAACAAATCTGCCTGAGGCAGCTATTAGGCAGACTTTGGTCATCTTTGTCATAACATAGTGGGCAGGAAGATGTGGGTTTTCAAAAGGTAAGGGTGATTGGAAAGAAGATGAGCTGTCCTAGCTTGCCTAAGGAGCAAAAGATGGCAGGCTGCTATTTGGCACCTAGAGTATTTAGGATGCAAAAGGGAGGCAGACCATTGCTTTATCCAATAATTAGTATCATTTTTTTCTGTGGGAGCAGGTCATGTTCATACCATTTTTCTTAACTTGGCTTCAAATTATTAAAGTACCAGATTACTTTAAATGCTCAAGAATTTCATTCTTTGATTTCAATTCTACTTTGCTGAAGACTGAGACCTCTCAAAGAACAGTAGTCCTTTCCTTTAAGGAATGCAAAAATACTGCTGAAGTTTAAATCTCTCCCAGATCATCCAGCCAATCACACTACTCCCCACATACATCCCCTAAGAGTCCCCAATAGATTTTTCTGCTTATCAGAAAATAAGTACATAGAGCTATGTGCACTGCATACATATTGCCCAAGGAATTAAAAACGTCCTAGGTGGCAATAATATGGTCAAAGATTTAGAGCTAGAGAAAATTGTAGAAGAAATCTAGTGCAACCCATTCAAAGGAGGAAACTGAGGCACAGAGAGGTTACATGCTTTGCCCATGGCCACATAGTTAACAGTAATTGTCTCAGAAGACATGTGAGTCAAAGTCTTTTTGACTTCAAGTCCATTCAGGGCTCTAAACAAATATTTCATACTGCCTCTGAAGGTGACCTGACTAACTGGACAAAATATCCAAAGAGAATGGTCAAGAAATCTTTTGTTGTTGTCCTTTAGTCATTTTTCAGTCTTGTCTAACTCCCATGGGTCCCATTTGGGCTTTTATTAGCAAACATACTGGAGTGGTTTGCCATTTTCTTCTCCAGCTCATTTTACAGATGAGCAGACTAAGGCAAACACAGTTAACTGAGTGTCCAAGAGTCACACAGCTAAGAAGTGTCTGAGGCCAGATCGGAATTCAGGCAGAAGAGCCTTCCTGACTCCAGGTCTGGCACTCTATCCACTGTGCCACATAGCATCAAAGAAACCTTTGCCCTCCCATAAACTGAACTGCCTTTCAAAATTGTACAATATTTACAAAGGTTATAGCTATACAGGTATCATAGAACAGTGAGGAGGAAGGAATGCCATCATTTTAACTTCGAATACAAATTTGTTAAGGAGGAAAGAGAAAGGAGTCCTCAGTCTGATATCCTTCCAAGCATCTCCTCATGCTAATATTCCATGGATAAGTTCACTTTGCCTGCATATATACAATTCAAAATGGACATGATTTCTTCCATACTATGAACTGGACTTCCTGAATCTTGCTTCATAAAATACTCAGTTCAGTGTATCTGAAATAAATGAACATCTGAAAAGGAAACAAAAGCTGATAAGAGAATGTAAGCTTTAGTGCATCATCATATCATTGAGGATAACAAGAGTATTCTAACCAAACAACTCTTAAGAAGCAGATGAAAAAGTATTTTAACATTAACTTCTAAGTGATGCTGATATTTAGAAATATTACTAGAAAAAAATTGTGGGGATTAATCATAGTTTGATAATATGCTACGGATTTCTTCACTATAAAACTCTCCAGGAACCTTCCTCCCCAGTTTTGTACAGTTTGAATACAGTTCTGGTAACTAACTATATATTAAAACGCCTCTGGCACTTTAATGAATGTTTTCCTACTAGAAATATTATTTTTTTCCTTTGTTGCTATATCTGTCTGTCTTTGCATAACTTTCCAGAGACAAGTTCTGTGCACAAAGTCACTCAGTAATAATCTGCTAAAATGGATTCTGCCACAAAGGCATGTGTGGGCACATGGACACACACACACACCTTAAAAAAATTATAGTTTCTAGAAAAACAAGTGAAAGTATCATCCCCTACCTCAAAGGTAAATTGAGGAAATGTTTTTTCTCTTCAGACAATCTTAGCACTTTAAAAAAAAGTCCAGTTGTAATTCCTAAGCAAGTATCTTGATAGTGTGACAGAGATGTCAGACGTTTGCAAAAACAAATTCAGAAACTTCTTATGAAATCTCCAGAATTTGCAAGGTGAAAATCAGTTGAAGTAGAGAAGGGACAGGAATGGGGCGGGGGGGGGGGGGGCTGTGACTTCAGTCATAACTAATACTTTACTTGAGAAATCAAGGGTCTGGTCCCTTGGGCAGCTGGAGAAGCTGGAATGCCCTGGAGAAAAGTCGTTTCGATTACACAGATTCTAATCTTCCAATTTATTGTATCTAACCAAAGGCAGCACCTTCAGGAAGGCTTCTGGGTGTCTCTGAGTTTTTCAAAGTTAAAATGTCTCTCTGCCAAGACAAAGACTGAGTTCTCTGGTTCCAGCTAGAGGTAGACAATGCCGACGGAAAGGGATAAATAAAGGAATACTTCTTTCTAACTCTATGTTCCTGTTTGAGTGTGAAGACGTGCTGCCTCCCATTCTCAGCCCAATTCCGCTCCACTGTCAGCATGGGAGAGAAATCCATTCCATTTCTCCTAGATGATCCATTAGTCAGAATGGTGATGTTACCATCCACCCTGCTGCCTCTTCTTATTTTTTTATTGTTATTTTTAATATTCCAAG